>JACJUY010000583.1:184656-209144 GCA_014220935.1 Platorchestia sp. MABIK | reverse complement strand
GTATTGTCTAATGTACCTGAGCTCCCGGTTGCACGTGCGTCGATCTCATTGAATGGACAATATTGTACTGAGCTTATTGGGTCAATGCATTCACAATGCATTAAGTGTGAATGTATTGTAAGATCCAAAGCCTCCGGTGCAATATTGTACACACCGTGAGGCGAGGCACGTGCAACCGGGGGCGATTTTTTAACCTATAATCCATGGACGGCCAGCCGCGATTCGAATCTGGTTCTGAGGCGGTACACGGCCGGTAGGTAAAGCGGGTCACGGGTGATTCGCGGGCGATTTTGTATCCGATAACGTGGACATTTAACCTCTAAGCCGCGCGTATTCCAACCAAAAGAAAACCTTATTGCCAACGCTGTTCCACCGGCGATACGACCTTAATTTTCAATTGGGTACTTCGTTCGGGTCAGAAGTTTGTGGCAAGTGCGACCATTGTTTCCGATGTTTTCGAACCCACACGTAAATATCTTTTCCTGGAATATAATTCAAATTCAGAAGAACGCTAATTTCTTTTAATGAATTAACTTTCTTCAATTCTTATAGAAGATTTCTAACATTCACGGAATGATGGTCTTGTCATCTGAGCTTGACTTCATAACGGTAGTCGTGGAACGATTTCACGCTGTACACTGTACTACCAGCGCAAAAACCTCCTCTTGACACCAAATAACAGGCAGGAAAATATTCAACTCCTGACGCAAGAGTGCTTGCGTAATCTGCTGATATGGAATACTTCGACTTGGTGCTCCGCAAGTGTCTAAGAATTGCGAACTCTGTTTTTCTCTGGGTATTTGCTAATGGAAACTATCGGGGTATATTGCACTCTTTTAAGCTAGATCTATCGTGGCGGTAAAACGAGGAACTGTTCCATTCTTCGCTGTAGGCTCACGAAATATTAGCAATTTGATTTCCGTGTTGTCCATCGATTACAAATGTGCGGACAATTTTTGTAAAAACAGTTTGGAAATCCTCAATAAAGCCAGAAAAATGAGGACATATTCAGCTAGGTTGAGCTTAAAAAAGATATTTAATCTTGATTTTGCAGCCAAGATTTATTTATACCACCCTTCTCCGGTAGACGATTTATTAGAAATATTTGAATGTACTGTAATTGAAATGATCTTCAAGTTTTTAATAGATGTTCTTGGCACTGGTATGCGTATAAAGAGCGTACTTTTTGATGTTCATCCGATAACAAAATGAAATTCGAAAAGGAAACCGAAATGCAGACAACCACAGCAAGCACAGGGATCCCATCTTTTTATACAGGTACATGAGGCACCTAGTTATCTAAATATAAGCATGTAAAAATTAAAGATAAATAATCTAGATCATATACACAAAATTACTGTGCTAAGTACAGCGTATAATGCTGTAATTTTCTCGGATAAAGAGCCTCAGTTGATCTCCTGCAGCTCAAGTCAAATGAGTTATCATTGTGAGGCGGAACGAGCCCCGTGGAGGGTTCGAGGCGTATAGGTTGAGCAAAAATATTTCGATGTCAAATCGTAGACAAAAAGTGTACTTTTTAACCCTTTTGTGTAGTTATCAGCTATGTAGACTTTATAGGCAGACTTTGTGAACTATAGAGACAAAAATACTAATCGGCAGTGTGTCTCTTATTAGTTAACTAAGTGGATTCATTTCTGATCTTATCCTTGCTTTAAAAAAAAATTCTGGAGCTGACTAAGCATTTAGCTATGGCTGATTTCAGCAATAAAATTCTCCGGTTAGAGATCTCGAGAGAGGGAAAACTAAGAAGCCTCTTTATATATGAAGGCGCTCATATATTTGACACCACAGTGATCATGACATTGGCTGACAACAGCAACTCCACACTAGCCGATGCAGAGGCAGTTCGTCGTCGCTGTTCCTGGCAAACGGCAAATAAGGAGTTGTAGATCATCTCATATAATCATAGAAGGTTCGGGTGTTGGCTCCTCAACCATTCTATCCCATCATTTATGAACCTGATGTTGGGCTCAAGTCGCTCCTCTCTTCCATGTGAACAATCTTATACATAGTGGTCAGACATACGACACTCACTTTCTTGTATGGACTTGATCTTTTACTTGCTCTTATGTCTCACAAAATATCATTCGTTTATACTCTTATGAAGTCGAATTTTTTACTGTATACTTTCCGTTAACCCCTTATACCCTTGCATGTTCATTCTTTCGTCTAAATTCAGGCTCGGTCAAGTAAACTTCTATCACCCAGTATTAATTAGGATAATAACGCGTATTTTGTGGCGGCGGCCGAATCTCTCAACAAAGGAAAAGCCTTTCTGGCAGAAAGATCAAAGCAGCACTTTCTAGGCTCTGAGGGCGCGGATGTTTGAGGTCTATAGTCACGTATGTGATTCCCCACTGATATAAATGATGGACGAAAGAAGGCGTTAACGGGAAAATAATTGATTTGTAAACGGACCTTCCTCTGTATGACATTCACGTGGCGTGAGAGTAGGACAGAGAGATAATTGTGATCTAGACTAATGTGGCTTGGGCTTCAATTTCGGAGTATCTAATATTTTACACCTGCAATATTTCAACGAGAAGAAAGACCGCTCTCGACTAATTGCCGAACATGATACGCTGCTGAGTTAGTGTTTACGAGTACATTGCAGAATGCAACTGAAATTATAGAATATGCGTGAGTTCAGTTAATTTAACCAATTTCATAAATATCGAACTGTTATCTACCCTGAACTAGCATTTCCATTCAACGTTCTAAAGTACTATACGGTCCTCTTTCGAAAATAGTTCTAATACTTTGTATTTCTTGTCAATAGCGTGGTTGAGGGTGGTTGTGGTTGTGATGCTGACGTTGAAGGGTTAACAGTTTATTCTACTCGCTGATTATCGTCAATAATTTCACTGCAAATGTGATGAGGTACATTCTACGAGATATTAGCTTATTTTGAAACATTTATACTATACAGTCAGCTCTTCAATTTGCTTTGCTACGTGGCATAGAAAGTCTTTTCGTCCAATGTTATGAACTGATTTGAATATCTTTTCATTTTGCGTGCTTACCCCACAAAATTTGAGCTATATTTCAGAGAATTTAGCCTTCGTTTTATCGTAAGCGACGATCGTAGTTACCTCAGAACTTGAAATACTGATGATGTTAAAAAGCTACTTATTGTTAAAGTTATACGGTTCCAGTGAACTAACGATGTGAGCAAAATTATTATGCTCTTAGTCTCGGCATGTCGGTCTCGCTGCAAGTTACGTGATATTGTTAAGATAACATGAGCAGCAAAGCGTTCTTCATTATCCCCATAATGACTTCGCTCGACAGGCTCGCCAAAAACAGGCGTCAACACACGATCAGGCTCCCGGGCAAGTTGAGCGCTGCTTCTGACAGACACAAATTGCTGGATCGGTCTTCTTTTTAGGAAAAATACATATAAAGGCCTTTCCCCCATAAAATCAGCATATGAAAACCACTTAATAAACACCCGCATGCATGTCAAGTTATCTTTATAATCAAATTTCATTTAAAGAAAACAAAGTTGGGAATTTTGACCAGAAAATGAAGAACCTAGCAACCACAGGACAGCCTCTCGAGACGTCGGAGGCGAGCACGAGAGGTAGGTCAGGAGGGTCTCAGAAAGCAAGCCCTGCAGCGCTTAACTTCGCAGCCGTGAGGAACTTTGGGTCTCGACTTTTGCAAAGGACGATGACCGAAGCAGTTTAACAGCGAGGAAGAAGCCGTACAAGGCTTGCTTCAGTGCCCGACCTCCATGCCGCCTTCCTAATGGGCCTGAAGAGCTTAGAAGGAGTTCGTGTTTATTCGATGGCGCCCGGCGGCATAAATCAGCTTCCGAGAAAGCCTCTCACTGCACGCTGTGATCCAGATGCAGCGTGCAAATATAGGCAGCTAACATCCGACAGCTTTGTATTCGGAAAGCTAAATTAGCGAGTGATCCTTGCGAGTAAAAATAATATATAAAAAACAACGATCGATCGTCATCGACACACGACCTGTTAAAGCTACTTCGAGGCATAAGACGATGGAACAACAACTCACACCGAAACTTGGACACAAATCGCATTTACAGGTGTGTCATGCTAATTAAAAATGAGATTTCATTGTAAAAGGTCCGTAAGTACTTAAGATGGTTTTAATCTATGCTAAAACTAGGATACATCAGGTACTGAAAAACACCACAGTTTAACGAATTTCTACAAAATTAAATATTTTATTTATGGTATTGTTTCGAGTGAATCTTATAAATAATTATTCTCGCTTGACATATGAAGAGCAGGAAAAAATGCTTAACACTTCAAAACAAATTTGATTTTCACACGGTAACTTGAGGTAGTCTGTTCCCTGCTATGTGATGATAAAAAGTTTCGGTGGATCTAGAACTATTCATTTTAATTCCTTTAGTTTGTGTCCTCGACAAGGATTGTCGGGAAATTTCTTCTGGCATTACTGGAGGTAAAAATTTCTCTGTTGCAACGAATAGGAAGATACTTTTGCGTCCTTGAATGGTTAATACAGTAAATTTTCAGTTGAAAATAAAAAACTACAGTTCAACGTTTCTTATCGTGAAACACATAACAGTCGTTGCTTCTTATTTTATGGGTTATGTTCTATAGTTTATTCACACTTAAACTACTGAACTCAGCTCTCACTTTCCCAATTCGAACGTTTCACTCATACCATTTACCTTTTTCCTTCTCTCTTATATGTTTTGAACAGTGCTTCAATTGGCTCATGTTTTCAATGAATGCTCAGAGTAGTTAAGCTAATGGTAGGCTTGAGTCACGCGCTGAGTAAAATCACCGGAAAAGTGCTTTATCTCTCCTATAACCAGAATTAGAAACATTGACATGCGTCAACTGCTCCATCAGGGAATATAGGACGGGATGTTTCTCGTATCAAACTTCGCACATTAGTCAAACAAATTTCCCAAGTTGAAAAAAGCCTTAAGCCAAGTTTTGCTCCAGCATTCTTCTTAAAACGACCCTCCTGCTGAGGAACGTTCTGCGTATCCAAAAGAGAGCATAACACAGTTGCTGAGAAGCCGTGTTTTCGACGTTGTGAGAGAGGAAGCAAATTTGAATCGAACTAACGATGGACACTCGCAATTAAAATGCAGAATAACGTAAAAGTTTGCACCATTTACGAGCGCATCTTCAGAAGGAAATGACTAATGTGTCGCGACATTAACAGCTTCTATGGAGGCAAGAACGATCGTTGGGCTATGTTTGCATGGCGCTTTCCTGCACGGTCCCGACGCTACGGCCGGCATTAAGCTAGCATTACTGCAATAATATTGGCAGCAGGGATTACTTGGGCAAATCTTCCGGCTCTGCACGAGAATTGCGCGTCTTGGAGAAAAGCTTATTGTACGGCCTGTGTGGTGGGTGTTCACCGACAACGCAGTGTTGCACACGAGCACAGTATAGGCCCGCCCAGCTTGTGTCCAGATGAAAAACATTTGGGCAGTAATGTAGACTACTTGATGATTAGAACACAAGTGAAGAATTGTATTGAACCGTTGTTTCCTATTACTGAAGCCTAAAAAGAATTAAAATTATTTTATGACATCTAAAATCTTTTACTTCATCAAGTAAAAGTTATATTGACTCGAAGAGACTTCTTCGCTTTCTAGAATTTTAAGGCTGGTAAGTAGAAGCAATTGAGCCTGAGCACTCTTCATTAATAAACTGCAAGACTTCGGATGCAAGTGAAATCGAAAACTTTTAGTTGTGCAAGGTACACTTCCCCTCACAAGACGACTGCTCTCCTAATCTAAGAGAAAGTACTGGAATGCATTCAAAAATTTTCATAATGGTGTCGAACTTGAGTAACGTGACCTACCTTTAACAGAATGTAAGCAGGTAGTCAATCTTCGGTGTTGAGCCAGCAATGGACTCGTGGTTACTCATTTGGTGGCTTGCGATGAAGCAAAACTGTCTCATTGTGAACACTACTCTGCAGTAACAACGGCCTGTTTATTTTCTCTGTAGAACAGCTGTAACACGTTATTTACGCCCGCACCACAGCATTAATATCAAGGTGTTCGTGCACATTACTGCAATAGCAAACTGCTCGTGAACACATCACTCCAATAATAGCAGGCTGCCTGAGCACACAGAGCGTAACAGCAGGCAATTTGTGTGCACTGCACGTCAAGAATAGCAAGCTGTTTATTTGCACTGCACATCAAGAATAGCAAGCTGTTTATTTGCACTGCACATCAAGAATAGCAAGCTGTTTATTTGCACTGCACATCAAGAATAGCAAGTTATTTATGCGCACTGCACGTCAAGAATAGCAAGCTGTTTGTGCGCACTGCACATCAAGAATAGCAAGCTGTTTATTTGCAATGCGCATCAAGAATAGCAAGCTGTTTATGTGCACTGCACGTCAAGAATAGCAAGCTGTTTATGTGCACTGCACGTCAAGAATAGCAAGCTGTTTATGTGCACTGCACGTCAAGAATAGCAAGCTGTTTATGTGCACTGCACATTATGAATAGCAAGCTGTTTATGTGCACTGCACATCATGAATAGCAAGCTGTTTATGTGCACTGCACATCATGAATAGCAAGCTGTTTATGTGCACTGCACATCATGAATAGCAAGCTGTTTATTTGCAATGCACATCATGAATAGCAAGCTGTTTATGTGCACTGCACATCAGTAGGAGCAGGCGTTACGTGTGCACTAGCTGCGTCAACAAGAGAATTTGAGTGCTCAGAACCTCCCTGAGAACTTGCGCCGAGTGAGCCGATGTTTGCGTGCCTCCAACAGAAACTGAGCTCGGCAATAAAGACAAAGTCAGACACTTGCTGCAGCTCCTCCCAGAGCCTTGGTTTCGTTTTAACTCTGAGCTCATCAGGAGTTATTTATTTTCCCTCGTTGGCTGCTTCAGTCGAGGCAGGCCTGCATTCGAGAAGTTCTCAGTTATTGTAGAACTTCTCGGAGCAGCGCCCTGATATATCCCTGGCCCACACTGCTATGGAGGATGGCTTAAAGCTATTGCTCCTCTTTATTATTTTCAAGCGCCTCGAGAAAAAAACTAGAAAATTATTATTACTATCAGCGGTCAAGCAGAAATATTTTAGGTATTTCTATACGGTTTCAATTTCGGCAGATTATACGCAAAGCAATATTAATATTTATAGCCTTCAATAACATCTTTAACATTCAATGCTCGCTTGAACACTCGTATAGCGTTTCCAATTGCTCCCAAAGTTAGCCTACACAAAGTTAGGGGCGACACTCAACGACGGGTCAGCAATAGCTTGAGCAAGACAAAAGCAACAAAAGAGTGAGCAAGACAAGAGCAGCAAAAGCTTGAGCAAGACAAAAGCAGCAAAAGAGTGAGCAAGACAAGAGCAGCAAACGTGTGAGAAAGACAAGAGCAACAAAAGCTTGAGCAAGGCAAAAGCAGCAAAAGAGTAAGAAAAGCAAAAGCAGTAAAAGAGTGAGCAAGGCAAGCGCAGCAAAAGCGTGAGCATGGCAAATGCAGCAAAAGAGTGAGCAAGGCAAAAGCAGCAAAAGCAAGGCAAAATTAGTAAAAGAGTAAGCAATGCAAAAGCAGTAAAAGAGTGAGCAAGGCAAAAGCATCAAAATAGTGAGCAGGGCAAAAGTAGTACAAGAGTAAGGAATGCAAAAGCAGTAAAAGAGTGAGCAAGGCAAATGCAGCAAAATAGTGAGCAAGGCAAAAGCAGCAAAAGCAAGGCAAAAGTAGTAAAAGAGTAAGCAATGCAAATGCAGCAAAAGAGTGAGTAAGGCAAATGCAGCAAAATAGTGAGCAAGGCAAGAGCCTGGAGCCTCTCATGAGCACTTGGCGCACGCAGTGGTTGGACAAAATTATGGAAACACCTAACAATTTGGAATCATAATCTTTGAACATTTTAACAACAATCGAGACATGACATATTTAAATGCTTTATTGTTTATTACTGTAGCTATTTGATATTTTATTTAAATTAATTGTTTTTTACAGACACATAAAAGAAAAATTTGGTAATAACCTAACATAAATGGGAGATCTCTCTGACTTGCAAAGAGGACAAATTGTTGGTTTTAGGAGGGGAACGCCATCTTTCAAGATGATAATGCCCCTATCCGTACGGCTAGAATTGTTAAGAATGAGCGAGGAGCATTCTAATAAAGTTGAGCATCTCATCTGGCCACCACAATCCCCAGACCTCAACATTATTGAGTATTTATAGTCAACAAATGAAAGTATTTTGTCAAAATTATGACGTCACGCGATAGTTGCGCATGAGTAGCATAACACTGCGGAAGGAACTTCTGTACCTGCAACTTACTGGGTCTTCTACCTCACTCAGCAAAATGCAGCCATGCTGAGCTGAGCAACGCGATAATTTCTGATTTTAGGGTGACTCACTCAGCAATACGCAGCCATGCTGAGCTGAGCAACGCCATAATTTCTGATTTTAGGGTGACTCACTCAGCAATACGCAGCTATGCTGAGCTGAGCAACGCCATAATTTCTGATTTTAGGGTGACGCACTCAGCATTACGCAGCCATGCTGAGCTGAGCAACGCCATAATTTCTGATTTTAGGGTGACTCACTCAGCAATACGCAGCCATGCTGAGCTGAGCAACGCCATAATTTCTGATTTTAGGTTGACTCACTCAGCAATACGCAGCTATGCTGAGCTGAGCAACGCCATAATTTCTGATTTTAGGTGACTCACTCAGCGATACGCAGCCATGCTGAGCTGAGCAACGCCATAATTTCTGATTTTAGGGTGACTCACTCAGCAATACGCAGCCCTGCTGAGCTGAGCAACGCCATCATTTCTGATTTTAGGGTGACATAACAACATGTGGAAGTATATTAACTCAACATAGGGAAGTATTTTGTCATTCAACAAACCTCTCGAAATTAAAAAAAATTTCAAGGTTGAAAATTAAGCACAGAAATTATATTGTTTGGTGAAATGTTCGAAGAATCACTGTAAATTTATTTCAGTTTGAAGACATTTTCTTGCAATTAGCGAGTGTTCCCTATCGTATCAAAGTTTCACTAGGCAAAGGCTAAAAATAAGCAGCATCTTTAATTTTACGATGTTTCACACTTTCACTATTTACTCATTTCTGACTCATATTTTGACATTATGGAAAAAAAATAAAAACTGGGTTTCAATCAATTCCCGAGTTTAACGCCGACAATCAGAGAATTCGTCCTACATTTGCGCGAATTTATGTGCGATAATTTTACTGTTGGAAGATTGTGACGCCGTTTTCCTGACATCAATTCTAGCTTCGACATTAGCAGATTAACAATACAAGTTAATCGCTACTCTCCAGCCAACGATAAAAGTTTTTGCACATATCTCATAAAATTCAAAGAGTCAAAATTCAGACAAGAAATCGAAGCTGCATCCCTTGACGTCACACGTAAGTGAAACCCAACTCGACAATGAAAATATACGTTGCTATCATACTGCTTTCATTGTAATTTGCAAAGGATCCACTGCATCGCACATAAGTAAAAACTTATACTTTTCACGCTGAAGGAACAAACCGGATTACAAACTCTGAGCTGTGAAGCCATTAAAGTTTGACAGGCCCAACAACTGCAGCAGGAGATAGCTTGAGTTTGCGTTAAACGGGTCGTTTCTCCAACGCTGTCCATCGTAAAATTTTACGACTCGTGTTGCAGAAAGCTCGGAGTCAACGTAACGATTATTGATGCATGAAACTCACCGTGTAAAACAGCCGTGAAATTTCTCTACACTTCGCATTCTATCAGCGCTCAAAATTGGGTAAGAATTTTTAGAAAACGAACTAAATTTGAATTTATGAACAAGTTTCTACGCTGAATCGATAGAAAAGGACAGAACAAGTAGTATTTCTGCGCGGAAAGATAATCAAATTGAGCTCCACTTCTCATTCAGTCCAGCAGCGCACCCTGAGCTCCTGCTACTGTCCTTAATTTGCACTCGGCGACGAGCCTCAGGACGCAGTTCACTTCGTTAGAAGTTGCTTCTAGCACCTGGTCTTCTTGGAGCGAAGTCATTCAAATTTTATAATGTCAAATCAGTAAGTGAATGTATGGGATAAAGCATTAAAAAATTCACTCTATATTTTGCACGAACAACAATTTAACCATTGAATTCATGAGTATACAGAACTAGATGGTCAATGGTAATACCATGCAAAAAACAGGTCGTAGTTAAAAATTTTAAGCAACCTGACGTTTATGAACAGATCTGCTGTGCAGTAGCATTTGAAAAAATTATCGATGCTCTTGGTACTTAAAACTTCTCCTTTCTCAAGCCAAAGCACTTTTTTTACGAGAAATAAAGGTTGAAGGTTTTGACAATATGCAGAGCGCAGCAGAAATCTAATAAGGAATATCTTATGAATTCATGAAATTTCATAGTTTCATTTCAAGATTGAATTTGATAGTGAAAGTCCTAAGCACAGAATCATTACATTTACGTTAAAAAATTTCTGTAACATCAAGTAAAGAATTAGTTTAATTAAGGTGAGCAAAGCTTGTGATGAACGAGCACTCGTATTTATTCCTAACAAAAAGCGCAAATTTTTCAGAAAAGATACTTAATTACGATAGTAATCGGAGCACTCCTTGGTATTTCCTGACGGATCGATTTTATATTTCACTTTTAATTAGAAGATATTGCCAGCAAGTTGCTCAATGCTACAAAAAATTTTCGTTGAGATGCAAGTCTTTGAAGCGAGCGCAGGCGCGGATGCAGAAACAGAATACATGAGGACGCTCTGCAAGGACATCTCCTGAATGTTGTTATAAAAATATGCTGAGGAGAAAATTAATTACAAATGAGAGAACAAAATAATAGTTTTCGCTGAGAGATGTTCAAAGTTCAACAAGTGCTGAGTATTACATTACTCGTACACCAGTATACTATTACACACTTCGATTAATTTCCTTGAATTTAATGCTCGTAGGGGGCTAACTTTGTATAGGTTAGAAAGCAAATAAAAATAGGTACAAAATTTTACCTTCAAAGTAAAAGATCAATTTCAAGTAACATAACAAAAAATATAAACCGACCCTTTATCACAAACTCAATATTTATAAATACTTTTTCAAAGCTTACTAATTGCTTACTACAATTGACTTTAAATGTTAGTTAAATTTTCAACTTAAGTTTAACACATTTGTGGTGAACGTGATAATGAAAATCATTTGAAGGAAATTCGATGGCGAATGGCACCTTTTCAGTCATATCGTGGTGCAGCGTTCTTCAATTTTATCCAACTTCCCTGGACAGGGAAAAATGTTTATGGGAATGAGAACCGTGGAGTAACGATACAAAATTGACTTTTTTTTTCTTCTCTTAATGATGAAAAGATTTGTCTCGAGAAAATGAGGCTTTGTACCCAAAAAAACACAGCAACAACTGCAAAACAAAGAGACAGTTTCATTATGTTTAGGGTCGTTGAAGCTCTAGGACAGCAGAAAAATTGATGGCAAAAAGAAAGACAGGAAACCTGGAAACTACATCAAAATTCTGGACGAAAATTTGAAAATATTGGCTGAAAATTTTGAGCTTGGACTGTGATTCACTTTAAAAAAATAAAGCAATCCTAAGTATTAAAATTAGTAAATGAAATAAATGATTCTTCTGTACTCGATAACACCCGAAAAGAGTTCAAGAACTACGAGTAGAACACGTGTTAGAGTGTGGAAGAATACACCAGAGAAGCTATTTCACATCAATAGCTTGAAAAATGATCGTTACAAATTAAAGAGAAAGAAGTCCATTTCGTTGACTCTACGTTGTGTATTTCCACCTATTTCTTTCTTCTGTTTAGGTTTTTTTAGTATGCTTGCTTCTGACTCTATTATTTGGAAACAAAGGTTCATATTTAATTCGTTTATTTCGAAGTGCGCAAAAATTTGGTATCTTCCAAACGTCAATTACTGTTGAAAAAGTACGTATATTCAATTACGGCCTGCGTAGTAACAATTTTGTTGTTCAATATTTACAGAGTGGCGCATAAGTAACGCACCCTTTTGAAGGTAAATTTCAAAGATTTATTACCGCAATATACACTGGGTATCTGTAGACAGGATACGACATGTAAATAAACTTTAAGAGTTCCTCTATGGTTTGCAATTAACCCTATCGTTATACCTTTCATAGTTTATGTATTATTAATTTTTTAAAAGGGTGCGTTACTTATGCGCCACCCTGTTCTTGAAAATGTTCTCCCATGGCAGCAGCTATGTTTTGCTGGTAGACAAGTTAAGCGATATCTCTGTGCTTTTGCGGGCAAGGAATCTGCACTGGGTGATCTGAGAGCGTGATCACACTGCTGGCGTGGAAATTTTTCTCATAAAAATATATAACTTCAAATGGGAATTTTTGTATAACATGTGTAGGGAAAATTATTTAAGTTCCACGTAATGCGCTGAGAAATGTGTCTACCTAGTTGCCTAGTTAGCATACTTCATACAAATCGTGAACGTTGGCAATACATCAAAATAAGGCATGGAGAGAAATGTCTGAATGCTGAATTTTATCATTGGGAGCAACTAATCTAATTTTTACACTGTCGATCCTTAAGTTATACTAGATTATCTTATACAAATCTCAACCCAATGGGGATAAAAATTAATCCCACGCGGTCAACTAATAATACGTCCCTTGATTCAAGCCATGAACTAGTAATATAATTCATGATATTTTCATTTGTTTTTGAAATTTGTATAGTTGATTTTCCCTAAAGCCGGCGAGTAACTCGGAGATCGACTGTAATCTTGTTCGGTGACACGCACACGCAACAAAAAGGTGCACACGGCACTCACCCTGAGACCCCGCTTCACTGGAGGACAAAACCTGGCAAGAGCAAAATCTTGTCGGCCAGCAGCGCTCGTAACGACGGGAGCCAATCTCTGTTAACGAAGTTTCCATTAGGCGACGGCTGTCATGTCGGCCACGCCCAATAACAGGAACAACACAGGCTATGGCTACAGGCACCTTATTTTAGATTGAGATTATTGATACAAACTTGATACCAGCCAGCGGAAGATGCCCCGGCTTCGTAATTCGAAAGGAAATTGAAGAGTAGCACAATTGAGTGGCATCACTCGATCTTACAGCACAACCTTATTTATGCCGTAGCATAACAAATTAGACAACATATACGAATTTAATCGAAATCAGTTAAGATGCCTCACACGTAAATTCATTATTGAAACCTATATATTAACCTTTATATTTTGAGACTTAGGTGAATTCTAATAATGACAGTGAGAAGCCCGGAAAAGTTTAATTCGTCATGCCATGTTTGACAGTTCTAACGTTGCTGGCATCGTTCTAACGTGCATATCTCCCCTCAGGGAATACAACTGTGGAATCTATAGGAATTAGCGCTCTTGGAGAGAAGATGAGATGTTCCGAGCTGAAGGTTAGCTAAATTTCCTTTTGATGAAAAAGAACAAGATTTTTAAGGGGATAATTTTTTTTTTGAGATCTGTCCTTTTTTTGGCCCCTATTTCATTTTTCGTCAAATTTTGCTCTATTAACTTCTTTCAATTTTGCCGTTTCTACTAGCGGGGTTTTGAGACTTACCTTGAGCACAGATTCCTCCTTTCCTGCTGTACTAAATTATTGTACCTTCTTCTTTCCCCTCTTGGGAAAATTTTTATTGTGCTTAGAGATGTTTAACCAACCTTATAATCTAAACTACAACGTCGATCAAATCGCTCTTAACACGTTGACGACGATGTGGTACATATACATACCATGAGATATATAACTCAAAGACGTAGTGGTACATTTGTGTACCACAACGTGTGTTTTGGTGAATTACGTGTGTATATCCTCTAAAATTTATCAAACTGATCGAACATTTCATCGAATTGATCAAAAACCGTATAATATATAATGTCTGTGTAATAATAACAATAAAATAATTACTAATAGTGCTTAACAGTGGAAACACTATATACTTGCGTCAAACGTATATCACAACATCCCACAGTCAATCTTTCCAATTGCATTGTCGTAGTGGGACAATACATACAGTACCACTCATCTGGGGGACCACATTCTTCCACCATGCCTGCCAGCAATGCTTTTATTGGCTGGTGACGAAGTGCACCATATTTGTCCCGCGCCTTTTCGTATACCAACATGTTCAGTATGATACGTAAAGAGCCCCTCGCTTTCTCTCGCTGCGACGGTGAGCGTCAAATGGGCACTGGAATAATTGAAATTTGACATCGCCTGAGAAGTTCGTCACATGAGCAACGTGTTAAGTCTTACTATACTTTGTGTGGCGAGAGAAGTTCTCGCGAACAACTGAAGTCATGATATCCAAGTTCTTGAGGAGCCGCATAATGTGTCGTGATAATTGTTTCGCAAATTGCAGGAAGAGTAAATTACTTTAAATTTGTTTCGACGTTGGCAGCCCTGAACTGAGCACTTCTCATCAAAGAACTGTGTTCTTTATTAATTAGAGAAAATAATCGAGTGAATAAACAGGTGAACTTATAAAGATAAAAAGCATATTTGAGCAGTACTGGGTGATCAAACATGAGTGACTATTATGAACAGTACAAAATCTGGTGAACGAAACTAGAAAACTAGTTTTTATAGTTCCCGATATAAGGAGGTTTTATTATTCCATAGATATGATAACGGATGCATGGATATATGTTGCTGTCTTTGTGTCATTTAATAGAACTCGACTTTGAAAATGGCTGCCCTTGCACACCAGAAGTTCAGTTTCAGGAAAGATTCTCCCTTCTCTGCCGAAAAATCCTAGGTCATCGTTCTGAAGTATGGAGAAGTCAAGTACACTGCAGTGGTGGAAAGGGTTTTTGGAACAAAGTTGGAACAAAAATCCTTTCAAGGTTCCAAACAAAAAGGCATTTCAACGAGTCATCGACAGGTTTCTCGTAACATTTCAGATGACGAACTAATGGATTTTTGTTAGATGTCATTTATTGCCAAACTAAAACAGTTATGTCGGATCAATACAGTTGGCAAGCTTTTTTACGAAACAATACGATCATTTATATCGTTCATTTTCGCATTTTGGAGCGCCCTCTGAGAAATTTTCACGCAAAGTTAAATTATTGTAAGCAAAATGCCAAATATTTTCAAAATTTTCAGTTACCTGTCAATCGTGTAAAAATTTTATAGTTGCTTCTTCGTGCCGATACAACGAAACGCTTTCCACTGTGATGCGAACCTCTCTAGTTTACTCCTACAGTTGTGTGCAGTGTACATCGTCGTACGTCGGCTTTACGTCACGAAATTTCTTTCTCACAGTGGCAGAGCATCGAGGACAAGCTTCTGTACGCACTGGGATTCATAGCTCACACACCATATTCTGCAGTACACAATCGTGTTGAAAATGCGATGCTCCCACGTCTGCCACCGGTTTCAACATTTTGGATTCTGCTTCAACTCCAAATTACCTCCGTATTTTATAGTCAACAGATTTTTGTGCGGAAACCTAAAAGCTACAGACAGCTACAGCTAATAATACCTACAGCTCATATCCCGTCCAAATGATGAATAGGTTTAACCTGTTTATCACACCAACTCAATTCCATGGTTATTGTCCTTTTTTTAGATATTTATTCTTTAATACCTTTTATTCAGCGTCGTTCAATCTTTTGATTCAATTATGAAATAACCTTTTAGCGAACTGATAACGTAGCTGGACTCACAAACGTTTACATATTATACATGATTAATTTACTTAGAATTTTCTAAGTTTTAAAGACTCATTCAGATGTCTTTGCATGTTTATGTACACTTCATCCCACAACGCCTAAAACATTTCTAAGATGTTCGCCGAACATGAAGTGAATGATTGTAGTAAATGATAAAATTTTATCTATCTTAGAAAGTTTGAACATGAAAAATAGCACAATTGGTTTTCCAAAGGGCCCACAGAACGAGAGGCCCCTAACCTGCATAGAGAGATAAAATGCTTGTGGTGTCGCCATTGAACTGGCTTCTAAGAGACCTATGTGTAGCAGTAGGCAACACTACAGTATCCTGAAGACTATATACTACCGTTCGGTCCCTACATCATTTTTAAGTGACAGCTTATGGACCTTCCCCATACAGGCAACGCCATTGAATCTCGCAACAAGGTGCGCGAAGCAAGAGAACAGCGCTATTCAGAACTTGCGCAAGAACATATAAACAAGCAAGGAAAGCCTTAGTATGGCAGTGTTCCTCTCCTAAATGTTCAAGCCAAGTTATCACATGAAGACCTTGGACGGTTTCGGGAAACTCCTGCTCGGTCCACAAAGAACACTGATCATCAAAGTTCTCGACTGCCGTGATGAAGATCCTGCTGCATTTTTGCGAGCATGCGCGGGTGCTGGAGCAATATTACGCGCCAAGGAGGCAATTTACCGACTGATTCCTAAAGGTATGCCCCATTTCCAAAGATGCCAACTGTAATTACTCACGGTCACCTGGTTCGCCTTGATGTGCATTTTCTCGTCCATCACACTGGGTGTCGAACATTTTACGAGGAAATAATTCGTTCCAATTTTATCACGAACTAAAAAATGAATTTGAGTGAAATTATCAGAGAATGTTGGCATTCCTTACATGCCCATGCTGCGCAAAAATTATACAGACATGCGCAATTAAAAAAACAGAGGCCATATTTGCTTAAATCGCGATATTCCATGTGTACCAATTCATTAACGAGGTGCTCTCATTTTTGTTTATTATGGCTACATGGCGTGAACAATTCTAAATAGGGTACCATTACTTTTGAATCGGCAACGGAAAAACTAAATGGAAAACAACTAAAATGATAGGTAGATATCTCAGAACTGCGTACGACTTCTCAATTCTGACTGCGTACGACGTAGGTCAGAACTACCTTCTGACCTACGTCAGAAGGCTTATAAAGGTCAATCAAGAATTGTTTCAAGTTGTTTTATGCTACGGATTTAACAAGAAGCTGTGTCGAGTCCTCGATTTAAAGGGCTTGATGTTGTCATCTGAAGAATAATACTAAATCAGTAAAACCGGTGTCGACGTCTTCAATCAAAAATGTCACGTGCAAAATCGACTGAAACGGGCAGAGGACAACATTCGGGTCGACTTTTTAAAAACTGTTGGTTGGTGTTGGTGTCCGATGCGATTTCTCTTTCGTTATCTCTGCATTTGCATTCAGAAATCTGGCTTGTGTAAAATATTATTCGTTTTTTATAGCAACAATGAAAGAAAACTGCTGAATTGTAGCCAAAACTTGCAAAGTTTCACGAGCTATTTTGCTACAAATAAGAACTACTGTATTTTGCTGGAAATAGGAACTATGTTGCAATAATACCTGCAATATCAACTTTTTTTTATGCTATTTTGACCATATTGTTTTCGCTATTGTGACCACTTTTTTAGGAGTAGAAATCCGGGCTTCAGTTATGATACTTGGAGCTAAAGCTGAAGGATAAATGGACAAATAGCCATCATCGTTTGAGGCGCCAACACGGTGGCGGAGGGATTATGATTCGGGCTGGGATTAACATAGGAACCTGATCTGGCCAATGCAAAGTGCCAAATGGTATTAAAATGACTTCAAATACATTTATAGCTTTCCTGTTGAAGCACTTGGAACTGCGATTGAAAAGACTTAGAGCAACATGAGAGCGAAATATCAATTCCCTCTCGTAGGAAGCTCATAAATCTATGGAGTATCTGCCAGAACTGAGGTTCAATAGGCTTCGAAAGATTCAGTGGCCTGCAAACTCCTCAGGTTCATTTCATTGGGAAAACCTGTGAAGCATCCAGAAACAATGACTTTCGGCAAACGGATGTCTATTTCAGAACAAGGCTGAGTTGTGGGAAGCCAAAACGTAGAATAAATGCAGATGCAGGCCCTGTTTTTAAAATTCCTCATATCAACGACTCATTCAAGTCATTTCTAAGAAAAGAATCAATATTTCATGTTAATGCTTTATATAGGTCCATGTAAACTACGATTATAGCATTTTTATCCATTCTCCTTATTTATTCGACGCTTACGTTCATTGTACAGGGGCGGGTATTTAACATGGGTTCTACAAATTTTCAAGAAACTCCCACAAATGAATGATTTTAAAAATGAAAGGATTTGGGTAATCCTGGAAAAAACAGTTTTGTGTTGATAACTTTTTGAGTGCAATATTCTCCCTGTACCAACCAACTGAGCGCAGAGAAGAATCGACACGATATGCAGGCTGTTCATTATGGCGCTGGTGAGATCTTGTCCAATTCGTTGGATTTTTGCCTTGATGATGTCTTGAGCTGATGTGAACCTGCAGGCTTATCCCTGTGAAACTCGTCCTGTTAGGTTTTCCAGGGGCAAAAACCAAAGGTTAATAAGTCAGGATACTGAACTGACCATTCAATTTCGCCACATCTTCAGTTTTTTCTCCTAGAAAATGCTCACCAGTGGAAAACCCATAAGTTTCAGTATCTTAAAAAATATGATGTAATAAAACACGTAATCAAAAGAAAACTTTCATTCCTCAGGATTCCATTGATGTTTTTTTAATCCATCCGAAATTCTGAGGATTGTCAATGATTTGTGTAGGACTCATATTTAAAAATGCTCATTTAGAATGAAAAAACTGCAATTATAGTAATTTTTTCAAGTTTTTAAGGGTTAATATCCCGCACTAAAAATTTGGTTAACAAGATCCATGACCATTCAGAATGAGTGTTTTCCATTCTTCACCAGTATCGCATATGAATTCTTTTTTTCCAATCTACGCGTGACGAATGTCCACTTTCCCTGAAAGTTTCTTGCGTATTAATTGCTTAGTTTTTGACGTAATATGAGATATTATCAAGAAAAAAGCTTGACTATCAGTATAAATTTCGCTTTAGCCTAGTAGGAAATGAAATCATGATTACAAGGATAATTTCTTAGTAGTTTGTATGAGATCAAATTATAAATATATGGGTAATTTTAGCTAGATTATAATTATTTTTTTTGCAAAACGAGCGATTTGTTTAACCTCTTATTGGTTTTTTCACTCCACTTTTGTTTTTCCTCCTGTAAATTATATCATTCTAAAGTTGATTTAAAAATTGAGCCGCTTACAATTTGAGAGCTACAACTAACTTACAACGAAGGTGTATGGGTAGTCAGCTCTACCTTGTTTTACTGGGAAGTAGTTAATCTACTTTTTTAACAACGCACCATCTCTAACTTGAATTCACCGGGAAAAATCGACAGTTGATATTATTAGTTGCTTATTGCTTCTCACGTCTAATTGATGGTAAAATTAGTCGTTTTACTGAAAAATTGAAAACCGAAAAAGTTTTGGAGAGCAATTTCATCATCAGTTCTTGAAAATTCTAAGTACGATGAATAATAAGGAAGAATGAAAACACGAATAGTGGCAAATGTCAAATGTTCTGCGCATGAAAATGAAAACAAAGACGCAATCACGCATATGCCATCTGAAGGAAGACG
Organism: Platorchestia sp. MABIK; assembly: GCA_014220935.1. Classification (NCBI taxonomy): domain Eukaryota; kingdom Metazoa; phylum Arthropoda; class Malacostraca; order Amphipoda; family Talitridae; genus Platorchestia; species Platorchestia sp. MABIK. Next base: position 189,689 of record JACJUY010000583.1, on the reverse strand, counting down.
AAATAAGCGTACTACTTGGAGTAGATTTTCCCCCCAAAATGTGTAACGATTCCAAAATCCTACCGACACTATCGCTCAACGAACTGTCAATCACCCTAAAATCAGAAATTATGGCGTTGCTCAGCTCAGCATGGCTGCGTATTGCTGAGTGAGTCACCCTAAAATCAGAAATTATGGCGTTGCTCAGCTCAGCATGGCTGCATTTTGCTGAGTGAGGTAGAAGACCCAGTAAGTTGCCGGTACAGAAGTTCCTTCCGCAGTGTTCTGCTACTCATGCGCAACTATCGCGTGACGTCATTCCAACTTTCTTCGATGCGCACTAAGCACAGCTTCACTCAAACGCAACATGAGAGGAAAAAACAGATTGTTCATTTGCGTAAAGATGGTGAGCGTAAACTCGCTCTGGGATAACATTTACAAAACTTAAGTTCATCTGATAGTTTTCACACGGAAAACCGAAGTATAGTAAATAAAAACATAGGTTTTCTTCACATCGATCGAAAGTTTTGGAGTCGCAGTATTTATGACAAATATTATGTAGCGTGTGGGTTGATGATTCTCAGAGAAAGTTTGTTGTAGAAAATCCTGTAAATATTTCAAAAAAGCATATTTAACCATGAAAGACGAGCAAATGTCTGTCCTATTTAACTGCATTTCGATACTGTTTTTTAGTGAAAGTCATGGAACAGGAGCTAAAAAATTAGTTCCTGACGAAGTACATTAGATTATGTGTTAGTTTAGGCTTCTCTAACTGCTAAAAAAAAGAGCGTTTAGAAAAAAGAAGGTAGAAGGCACCAATTAGTGAAGAGTTAGGGGAATGCGGAATCCATGCAGAAGGTGCAAAGAAACAGAAATGATTGAGAAAAAATAACATGAAACAAGATAAAAGTTGATGAAGAAAGTAATGGGTGGTGAAAAACAGGACAGCAGTGAACTGAAAAAATGTGGTCCTTTACATAACAAAAACATATTTCCACAAAAAGAAGGCCCACCTAACTCTCAACTTGGGCCCTCACACATTTTCCCCCTGGGAGTGTTAATTTCCTTAAGTACAATAGTTGTATCCCCCTGAGAAGTCCTAATGCAGTAAGCGTTGGCTTATGGCGTACAGAAGTTTTAAAATTATCACTTTGCTCCATATCATCACCAACAAGTAATGATAAGTTCTTCTACTTTCAATTTCCATCGTGATTTTAATTAATCGGAGTGCCTATTTTAAATAACATAAAAACTATTTCTTCATTGATAAATAATTCCTAGGAAATAAGTTAATTGACTTTTTGTTCAGACTACAGTTAATACTTTATTCACATTGTATAAAAATCATCAAAAAAATACATAAAAGTTCAAACGAGTTGTAGAAATGAGTCACTTTGAGTAACAATGAGAAGTTACTACGACAACAACAGAAACTAATACAAATATGGAAGCTGAAAGTACATGTCATTTTGAAGCAGATGTCTGTGCCTCAACGCGGCATGTCGGGATTACGACCGCATCAACTTATGCTGTTGGTGAGGTCGAACTTCAGTAAACCATCGGCGACTTGAGTTCTAGCTCAGCGTGAGACACGGCTGCTGAAGTCCACTCCAGGAAGTTACCGTCTCCCCTTTATAGAGGGACCACATGAGAATCAAGAGGGGAAGAAAAGCTCCAATGCACCAAGAAGTTAATGAAATGGAAGAAAGTTCAATGATTTTTACCAAACTTGAAACGGGAAGCTTGCATTATTCTCAAGAACATTTTACCTCCTGCTAAATTACGTTCCGTCCTCAGAGAGCCATAGTGACCTAGGGAACAGAGGTCTGGTCCAGCGACGAGTCCAAAAATAAGGCATTCATCAATTAAGGTAACTTCGAAGCGAGTTGGGTTTTTCGTAGCTCCTTTGTTTTCATTTCTCTTGGGTCTTTTCTTGGTGGTTTGGAGGGAGAATTCGCTATTCAAACGGTAGAAAAAGAAGTCTGCATTTTTTGTTTCATTCAATTATTGAACTGATTTAAGTGTTCGAAACCTCAATGTCCCATCAACACTGAAATAAATAATAGAGAATATTTGTAATTAAATATAAAACAGTTATTCATACATATTCCTAAATTTCTGTCGAGTATTTTCAACTCACTGAATCGGTTCATGAGAGATATTACATATGTATTTTAAGACGTAAAACTTGTGTTGCCAGCGCTACCTTCCGTCTGCAGCAGCGAGTGGGCAAAGCATTCAAGAGGCCAAATTTTCTTATCAATTTTCGAATTGGCCACGTAATTTCTTCTAAGTCGACTTGGATACGCTGTGTGACTAAACGCAGCAAGTGTCCAAATGGACTTAGAAAAATTAACATTACGAGTTGTGCAATACGACAGAGTAAAATATTTTTACTCTGAGCTCATTCCGAGACTGCTAAATTCATTCTGGTACCGCTGAGTTCTTTCTGGTACCGCTGAGTTCATTCTGGTACCGCTGAGTTCATTCTGATACCGCTGAGCTCATTCTGGTACCGCTGAGTTCATTCTGGTACTGCTGAGCTCATTCTGGTACCGCTGAGTTCATTCTGGTACCGCTGACTTCTTTCTGGTACCGCTGAGTTCATTCTGGTACTGGTGAATTCATTCTGGTACCGCTGAATTCATTCTGATTCCGCTGATTTCATTCTGGTACCGCTGAATTCATTCTGATGCCGCAGAATTCATTCTGGTACCGCTGAGTTCATTCTGGTACCGCTGANGAATATAATTCATTCTTGTACCGCTGAGTTCATTCTGGTACCGCTGAGTTCATTCTGGTACCGCTGCGTTCATTCTGGTACCGCTGAATTAATCCTGATACCGCTGAATTCATTCTGGTACTGCGGAATTCATTCTGATACCGCTGAATATAATTCATTCTTGTACCGCTGAATTCATTCTGATACCGCTGAATAGAATTCATTCTTGTACCGCTGAATTCATTCTGATACCGCTGAATATAATTCATTCTGGTACCGCTGAATAAAATTCATTCTGGTACCGCTGAATTCATTTTGGCACCACATAATTCATTCTGGTGCCGCTGAATTAATCCTGATACCGCTGAATTCATTCTGGTACCACTGAATTCATTCTGGTACAGCTGAATTAATCCTGATACCGCTGAATTCATTCGGATGCCGCTGAATTAATCCTGATACCGCTGAATTTAATCCTGACACCGCTGAATTCATTCTGATTCCACTGAATTATTTCTGGTACAGCTGAATATATTTCATTCTGTACAGCTGAATATAATTCATTCTGTACTGCTGAATTCATTCTGATACCGCTGAATTAATCTTGATACCGCTGAGCACATTCTGGGACCGCTGAGCACATTCTGGAACCGCTGAGCACATCCTGGTACCGCTGAGCACATTCTGGTACCGCTGAGCCCATTCTGGTACCGCTGAGCACATTCTGGTACCGCTGAGCTAGAGGCGCTGGCTTACGCCGAGCCTAACTTGCCCAGCTGGTCTCTCTGCAGGCGTCTGAGATGTATGCGGAGCAGTTATACTAGGGAAAGGTTTTCCTTTCACTGGAGGGATTGCACGCTCAGATTCAAAAACAACATAAACAAATTGAACTATCTGTTTTCAAGTTGTCTGGTCTCCTGAAACAAGTAACATGAATACTTGTGTATTACCACACAATTCCCAGGTGGCGTCACGGGGAAATTGTGACACCTCTCTGGGGATTCTGATTATTTCGAGGACGTTGTCATGGTGATGAAAAGATTCAATGCATGAAGTTATCATTACCCTGAAATTATATTCAAATTGCCCCGAAGTGTGCCATTTCTACTCTTGCAGATGATTGAGTTAATTTTTAATTAATGACTAGAGATTAATAGCTATAGCTTCAGTTAATTGCCAGCTAAAGACGAGCCAGATAATGCTGTTCTAAGCCAGAAAGAAATGGTTTCAAATTATATTTTTGAGTTAAGTGTCAGCCTTGACTGCTTAGTAAACAAATGCAATAGAAATGTGTAAGCCTGAGTTGTGATTGGTGATTACATGTAAAGTTCGTGCCTCAGAAAACGGAGTAAAACTTGGTGGGAATCACGAAAACTTCAAGTAAAATGTTTGTGGCTGTATAAAACATGGGTTCCTTACCTCCGAATATTAGAGCTAAATATTACAATTTAACCCTGTCTCCTACCCTAATACTTGAATCACTTCTGAATGTTGTTTCTTCCTGGCTGAATTGGAACCGCCCACTGAGTTGTTATTGCATGATAGATACCGTCAGGAGCGTGATAGTTGAAATTGGCACTCTGTTGCACACAACTGAAATTTATCATGTACAGGGATCAATCGTTAGCTGTTCATGATGTTCTTCAATAGATCATCGGCTGTTTGTAGTCTCTACTAAAAGCAAAAAATGTCAAATTCTGCGCACAAAAACGATGCGTCGAAATTACGACGAATAGCATGTGACTTTCAAACCAACGCATATCGTGCGTCATTTGAGATCAACGTTTGCGAAATGTTATTTTTAATTTTTCATTACAGTCATCGCACACTAAGAGGATATCATGGTGCTCAAATTAACTTAACGCAATATATACTTTATTTTGTGAACGTGAATATATTGCGTGCGCCTGCGTGATACTAAATTTCGAAGAAAAGTAACTCTGTGCTAAGGTCATTTGTCGCTTAAATAATTCTGTTGTACAAAAAATGTGGGTTGAATTTGTATAATTAAGCAGTATTTTTTTAATGCATTATCTGAATTTCATCAACAACTATTATAATTCAACTGTGAATTTCTATTGCATCTGATCCTGATACGTATACTCGTTTCCTGTTTTATATTCAATGGCATACGATTCACATAATATCCTGCACACACATTTGTTTACTGCATAGTGCATGCACTTGTTTACTGCAAACACATGTGTTTGTTCTATACACACTTGTTTACTCCGCGCAGACTTGTTTGTTCTATACACACTTGTTTACTCCGCGCAGACTTGTTTGTTCTATACACACTTGTTTACTCCGCGCAGACTTGTTTGTTCTATAC
>JACJUY010000583.1:143028-184646 GCA_014220935.1 Platorchestia sp. MABIK | reverse complement strand
TTGTTTGTTCTATGCACACTTCTATACTCCGCGTAGACTTGTTTGTTCTATACACACTTGTTTACTCCGCGCAGACTTGTTTGTTCTATTCACACTTGTTTACTCCGCGCAGACTTGTTTGTTCTATACACACTTGTTTACTGCAAGTGAACTTGATTATTGCACGTACACTTGTTCACTACACACACACTGGTTTACTGAACGTAGACTTGTTTGCTCCACACACACTGGTTTACTGAACGTACACTTGTTTGCTGCACACACACTGGTTTACTGAACTTACACTTGTTTGCTCCACACACACTGGTTTACTGAACGTACACTTGTTTGCTGCACACACACTGGTTTACTGAACGTACACTTGTTTGCTGCACGCACACTGGTTTACTGAACGTATACTTGTTTGCTGCACACACACCTGTTTACTGCATTAATCACATGCGCGCTGTTTTGTGAGGCACTTCAGGAAACATTTCACTTCAGAAGAAGAGTTCTTGTAGCGATGTATATTGTAATTTCAAAATGCTGTAAATACATGACAATAGAAAAAATCTTTATTTTCTCTGACATCTTCAGCCTTCTTCATAACATAAAATAACACTCACACACCTTTCCTCATTGCTGTTTATGTCGTATTATATTGAATTACCGTGTTCATTAGTTAGTTAATCACTTCCTCTGGTGGCCCTCCCCTCCCGCAGCCAGCTCGCAGCCCTCGTGTTTACTGTACCCGAGTTCATCAGAGCTGTTTACACAGCTTCATCGAGCGCTATTTTCTCCGAAGAATAATCAAGCTCTCTTCTCTTCATGGACAAGTGAATGGGGAGGAGAAATCAATCAATTTCTGTCAATCAATGTTGTCAATAATTTTAATCAATTTCGAATATTCATTTAGTCATATAATACAAAGAATAATTTGTTTCAATTAATCTTAGTTTCCATCGTCGACTCTTTTCATTTTATGCAAAAAAATTCGTTCTTGCATCTCATATATACGCTGTTTGTTGAAAATTGATCTTTTCAAATCGCTGAAATTTTTACCAGCGACGTACCGATACAAAATAAAACAGTCTACACATTAGTCAACTTTAAACCATCAAATATCATCTGTTAATAACATAACATTTCAGGTGACTTTAACCATCACATCAGTGAACCAAAAATGCACTTGTCTTTCAACGAAGGTTGAATCGAGTAAAATTCTGGCGTGTTAAGTAAATTTAGGCAGAGAGTTTTATGCTCTGTCTATGACTGTGTGGCTTACACTCAAGCACAATTGTTCTCATGGGTTCGTTTCATATTCCTTCATAAAAAATATACACAACTTCGTGTGTTTTCTATTCATGCGTGATGTCTCTTTGCTATGTGGTTCAAGGCTTGAATACGAAACCTGCCACTTGCTATCAGTTCGCACATACTTGTAATTTTCTTCTCTCTTATTTTTACTGTTGATTCTCGAACCTTTAATGCCAAAATTGTTCCACGCTTTTTCCTGCGGAACTATATACAAAGTGTAGATTTACCTTCTTATAAAAACTTCAGAGAGGGTCCACGAATTATGCAAATGATGTTCAATTTTTCTCGTGTTCCATCTTGCGCACGCCAACAGAAATTTTTTAGTTCGTTCCGAAACTTTTGCCGTCATCTGCAAAAACAAAATTAGAATTGCGAAAATGTTTTTGTGACTCTGAATGTTAACGGAAGACGCAAAAAGCATTTTTGTCGTTTCACAATTTAGAGATACGTTACATATGTTGTAAGATTTTTAAATGAAAACGAATGTTACCAGTATCAGAAAAATATTCAGAGTGGCTAACCTCAAAAGTCGCACTAACAATGGAAGATGGTGAGCAGAAAAATGCAGCGAGAGCTGCACAGTATATTGACTACATAGCAGTTGTGTCCTACGGAAATAGATACATTGTTGGAAAACAATGCTAATGGGAATTCCTATAATTATATATTAAACTCTACGTTTAGCATCTGAATAATTCATAATCTTGTAACATAAAATGTGCTGAAGTCCAACATAGCTTGGCCGCCCGATCAACCTTGTCTGTTCTAAAATAAGAACCTTGACAACCATTTCTCTTCTCCAAAATCAGTGACATCTTCAAAAAATATAAGAAATAGGTATAAAACTGTTGTGCAACCATGTAATTTTACTGGGTATTAAAGACATTACAGCAATACTCATGGCTAAAAAGCTCACGAAACTTTTCTAGTATGACAACTAATCGCTCAATCGGATTTAATTGCTGTAGGGTAATCTTCTCATTGAATAATCTCATCAGATGTGAATGAATAATACTGAGTGAGGTACTTCATCATTGTAGAATTTATAGAAAAATTATCCGAACAGAATTTATCATTCTTTATAAGAGAAATGTGATTTTACCATGATTGTCGGAAGTCTTCTTGAGTTGTCTACCGTTAGCCATTAGATGTATTTCGAGTAAAGCGTCATTGACTGGAGAAGAAAGATGGAAATTCAGTGGATAGAAATTCTTCGGACTTATTCCGAAATGAAGAAAATTAAGAAAATGAGTCCCATCATAGATGACAAATAAATTATACTCTGACGAATCAGTGACTCAGCGAACGCAGGCCAATGCTCTTCAGAGAGACAAACTTTAATAAAAGCATACGACAAACTACAATGGTTTCTCTGCAGGCAAGAAACCTCTTTCAACTCGCAAGAAAATTTTAAATTAAGGAAAGTTTGTTCTTAACTAAAAGTCTCAACCAATTGGAACAAACAATTTAAATAACATAAACAATTCATTTACTCTTGATACATCAGGGGATTGTTTTTTAAAGCTATTATAATGTATTATGTTTCTTAAGGCAATGGACACATTTGAGGAACGCTACTTGTCGGCTCTAAAATCTAATCAATTATGCTTGACCTAGTTGTAGTCTGGACTGATCAATGAATTGGTTCGCGCAAGATTCGATGCTTAATTTTACAACAATCGTTAATATGGGCTGGATGAGAACAGTATACTCTAGAAAAACTTGAGAACAGACTGAAGATCTATGCCATTTATCATTGTGATTACCCTATGAAGATGAATGATTCAGCAGAAAAGATTTGACTCGACTACCTCATGTGATTAATATTCCGATAGAAATAGGGATGCAATATTTTTTTTTAAAGCTTTGTAAGAACTTTTCACGGATCCTAGTGGGAATCAAATTCTCAAACTTTATAATTTCTTCTGTCTCCTTGACCGATAACTGAGAAAATTCGTAAAATCCTGCTTTTGTTAAAACAAAACAACAACTCAGCAGTGAGCCCTGGTGATGGCAACATAGTCATTTCAGGCCTCATTCATCAGCTGGCAAGTGGGACGTTAGCATTTCGTGAGGAACAATGAATGTCCAGAAATGTCCCAAACCCCTTTTTAAATTGTGGAAATCAAAGTGTAAGGTGTATCTTTCAATAAAATTCCTACGGATAATGCACGCCGATGTAAACGCTAGAGTGTCTCCAGAGCTACCATATTCATGTGTTACAATGACCTACATGTAGGCTGGCTCTTGTGTAGGCAAACAATTGGTGAAGTAGAGAACTTAACAGAAAGCACAAAAGTTCTCAAATCAAAGAGATTTGAAGATTTGTATTCAAATACTTTATAAAATGAAGAAAAAATTGACATCTGCTGGAGTGAAAAATGGAGGTATTTTTTGAAGAATGATGTTGCACCAGGGTACATGATGTTCCAAAGAGAGTCTAGCGAACTTTGACGATAGGCAGGATGAGACTTTGACGATAAATGAGCATGTTGGTGTTTGGTTGGTGGTGTTTTGGTGTTTTTGCGGTTGGTGTTTGGTTGGTTGGTGTTTTTGCGCTGATCTTCCCCTCGCCAGTTCTTCACTGTAGGCTACTGCTCACTCGCAGAAAAATTTTATCCCTCTATCAAACTTGAAGACTACTATTTTGTCCCCTTTTTCTATCGGTCTCTGCATTATGGAGTTTCTCTGTATTCTACAACCCAAACCTCATCTGAATGATACTCAGCCGGCCGACTTTTTGCGCATTGTTGAATGCTTCAGTGTTTGTGCTCTTTAATTTGTTTTTAATTTTTTGTACCGCTGAATTTACGGTTACATAATTTCTTTACCACTGTTTCAGATCCTTCGATGCTTATAAGAACTCATCGATTCGAAACGTTCAATTTTAACGACTAACCTTCGCCTGAATAAAATGTTCTATTCGAAATCTTGTTCTTTGCTTAATCTTTTTTTTAACTTTATTGAAAGACGAATCGCAATGTTCTCCAACAAGATTTTACACAACTTTCCAAGTACCGATATGTACTCACATATTTTCATATCTGTTTGAAGTCAAGTCGTTACTTTGAGACCATTACTTATAGACTATTCCAGCAAACACTATTTGCTGAATTTTTTGGGCCACATTGGCATCCAACCAACAATGAAATATATATTTCAAAATTTCGAGCTCCAAATGCACATAAACGGGCTGTTAGAACGATAATACAAACGATTCCTTTAATAGTTACGATTCGATTTTGATGGTCCAGTAGAAGCATAACGCTTGAAATTCGTTCTCGAAAATAGACATTTATCGCATCTGCCAGAAATACAAGCAATTCAATTTCACATTGTGTGATTGTTAAGATTATTCCCCTTTTGTGTTTGAATTTTACCTTTTGGATTGAGCAGTTATAAATAACATTTACTATTTAAAATAAGACCTTGATTTAAACGCAACGTGAGGGCCCCGGGGCGTTTCAGCAACAGGAGACACCGACTTGTGTACGCACTCTAAGAGTGCACTTTGCAGTGCAAAATATCCAATATTCCAAGGCATCATATGCGAACTATTAAAATAATTTTTTAGGCTCAGTTAGTAATAAATCCTCGAAAAAAGTATGACAATTGGGAAGAACAGCGTGCAATCATTCAATTTGCGATCTGAGAGACACTAGAAGTTAGGATTGCTCTCCGGTATGTTCTATCCGCATAAATTGGAAGCCAATCAACTCCAGTTCACTTCCGTGTCGCTACAGCGTCGATTGTGCAGATAGTTATTCCTCTGAAAACCCGAGTGGGGTTTGTTCCATCTAGAAGGACGCTTTCCTCACCCTATTTTCGTTGAAGGTATATTGATCCAATTATTGACGAAGAATATGAGTAACTTTGTGTTCTAAATAAGAAAAATAATTTCGAATTTTATCTAATATCCTTGTAGAGATAGAGGGGAGTCAGCTGGTCATGAAATATTAACAGTGACATAAATAATAAAAACGATAAAAACTCGCCGGGTTTTCAGTGGTAAAATGGGTTTTTTAGGAAATTTAATCGTAAACGCTGAAAATTAATTCATGATTTTATTGATTACTTCGATGAATTTATATTTGTGGTGACTTGTTTCTTGTTCAACATTATAATGAATACTAAAAAATATTACAAAGTGTTTTGATCATCACCGCCAGTATTTGTGAGCATAACACATGAGCACATGAATCGAAACTTGATGTGCAGTGCATTGTTTCATTCAGAAAAATTTACTTTATTAATTAGAAATTCATCTGTGTAAGCCAGTGCATTGTGTAAACCAGTGCATTGTGTAAACCAGTGCATTGTGTAAACCAATGCTTTCCTCGATAAATTTTTCTTAAAAAAATTTAAGCTAGTTACGTCATACGGAAAAAACAACACTAATGAGCTCCTCATTAAAAAACACCACTTGCTCTCTAAAAAAGTATGATGTATATATCATATTTCACGACACACACAAAATCATTTAGTTTTCGGTTGCTGTTTGAATTCCAGATTTTTAAAATCATTCTTATCGACGATAGAAAGAAGTTCTTAAGTTATGAATCCCTCGTTTATGAAAGTATTGATTACGAAATATTTTAAGCAATGAACCGCCTTAATTACAAATTAGGTCGATAGTTCTGAGACTGATTAATCATCAGCTCTGTTATTAAATTAATTAAAGCTAGAAAAGGCACCCAACAAAACAGTATTTCCAAAGAAGAATACCAATCCTAACAAACTTTTTTTTAAACATTCAGTGTATTTTTGATGCACTGTGAAGACCTATACAATAGTTGAATCTTTCATCCGTGGCTTGTGTACGTCGCTCGCATTTATCTTAATTGTTTCAGATCCTTTTTTGCAACGCCTGATGCCTCATTAATCATGCAGCTGTCAAAAGATTAGAGCCGAATTTAAAAGATCAGCACAATTTTCAAAAGATTAACGCAATTTTACATAGTCGATTTAGATGACCTTCCGAAGCGCATCTCAGTGCACCTTAGCATTTAAAAAAATCTAGACCTTTTTAAAACAGTAATAGGGAATGAGAAAAGGCCGGGTTTGCTTAAATAGGAACGGAGGCCGAGTCTGAGCAAGAGGAGGGTAAGAAAGATTATAGAGGATTAGTTTGCTGTTTCTATTGCAAACGCATATTTTAAGTCAGCAATGAACATAAAATGCGTCTTTGATTTATTAAAATCTGTTCAATTCATTAAGGATTAATTGTAAAGAGTTTAATAGAAATAAAAAGCAGGGTGAGCAAGTCTAGCTTTTATGGTAAGCTTTACAGCCGTGTAGTCCCCTGAAGCCCCTTTGAGTCGACAGTCAACTTTAGGTCAATCCTCCCTGCAGATAGACATCGGAACCAAAGAATTTGAAAATATCTAAACTATAATCATGATGATTAGCTCTCGACAGAGCATCTTTTTAGAATTTCAAACTATGGTTAAGACATTAGCCTTAGTGCATATGGTGCCCTCAGATGTTAGGTTTCATTAGAAGTTGGTGTAAACCTTCCTAATCACAACTTTGTTGTTTCCTAAGATAAGAAGACCACCTGGTATTCAATAGCTTTCAGAGTACTCTCGAGTATTTTTATCAAGGATTTAAAAATTTTTAAAGCTAGTTTTCGAGTGAAATGCTATCTAAGAATAACTCAGATCAAAAGAGAAAATACTATTCCAGAAACAATAGTTGAATAAGCTGTAGCGATAAACATGATCGTTGAACAGGTAGGAAACAATGCGATTTTTTCATGCGACAAGAAAACCTTGAAAACTCAGAACCCAAGCTTAAAACGAGATGAGGATGTCTGTAGTTCCTAAACGTTTATCTGTTCCAGAAAGAATATTATCTGAACGGTGGAATGTAAAAAATAAAGTACAGATATTTCTTCATTATATTTTCCCGACCGAAAATATCAGTGTTTTTACATTTCAAGACGTAATGCAAATGTTCAAAAAGCAAATGTAGAAATTTTAGTATGGCAGTAATAGGTACGAGAAATGCTGTACTGTAGGATTATATAGGAGAAAATACAAATAATGAAATGAAAAAGAACAAAGCAGAAGCCATTGCGCCGCTTTAAAACAAGTATTGCAAAAGCAGCAGTTGAGCGAGTGTAAACGTTTGAAAAAATAATTTTTTCCACGGAAAAAAATACCCTGCATACTCAAAGCATTTTCGCCCGACCTGCAATAGCTCAATCACAAGTTAGCAACGTGACTGGCAAGAAAAGAGCCATGGGCAGCGACGAAAAAATGCATACCGTCTGACTGAGGCTGAGGATTCTAATCTTGGCTAATGAATTGTCCTTCACGCTGCCTTTACTAAAGCCAATTTCGTGTGCCGGAAACACCGAGCCATCCTTACCAAAAGGATTCTTCCAGGTCGCAAGGAAAGCCTTGCGGTGGCTTCGAAGTAAAAAGCCACCGCACTTTTATCTACAATTCTGGAGGCCAAGTTCTCACCCTCTAACACTGAGTCACTATCGGAGATTTTCTCAGGAGACGGTGCAGACATAATTTGCTGCTGGCAACGCTTTGCACCATGGTGATATTTTTGCAAATTGCACCCTTGGATTTACTAAACTATTGTTGGATGATACGCTCATACACAACAAATAACACTGGCAGCAAATTATACACTAATGTGAAAACGGAAGGCAGCACAGATTCAGAATACCCACATGTATACGGAGCAGACATGCAAGACGAATACTGCAGGAGCTTGAGCCCTGCGTTCGTGACTGTGGAATTGCCAACTCGTTGCTACTTGAAATTCTTGACAAGCTTTTATGAAGACAAGTTTGCAAATTTGTGACAAAAACATGCGAGCTTCAAAAATTACTTATTTATAATGTCGTTTTCTCAGTAGAGAATTAAAGATTTTTTTTATAAATTTATATAAATACCGTGTGAAATAAACTTAATGCGTTTCCGTAAGAAGTGCCCCTCTCAATACCATACCTCTGCTACAAGTAGAAAATATCTTTCTTACTCACTGCTAATTTGGGTTATTCCAAACCATTAAATTTAATCTTAAACAAAACAACTGACCTATGTAAATTTCAAAATCGTCTTGGTTTCCAGAACAACTTCAGTGACTTTGTATTTCGCGTATTTCATCCTTAATTAACTGGTGTGAAATGAAAACAAGTAGCACCATGCGTGTGCATCGTGTGGAAATCTCTCATGATGCTCATTGTTCATTTTTTCTTTCAGTATTCATATTATACTCATTAATTTCACGCAATAATGAATTTATATCGGGATTCGACGGTATGTCTACAGTGTCTAAGGAGTTTAATTTTTGATAGAGTAACAAGGCTCTCATTTGAAGCTGTTTGAGGCTGCATGTGGGTGAACTAAAATTATCGGGTATGCTTACACTCGTACGCAGGTAAACAGAGTGAATGAGATCCATCCGCATAACAATGCCCCATTTCAATACAAGCAATTGTACGACTATCTCATTACCTACTGTGCGCAAGTCACACAAAACGTATAACAGAGACGGGTCAAGGAGACTTGAAAACTCTAAGCTATTTTAAAAGAGGTCAAAAATTTTGAGCGATCTGAAAGTTCAGTAAACTGCAGCAGTGAGTTACGGTATTTTACTCTCCGCTCACTCCCAAGGAAGCTACATCTTTTGCCTGGAATCGTCGCAAGTCCGCTGCTCTCACCGAGCAACTTGTGTCAGCCAAAGCGAAACTTGGCAAAAGACCAAAAGTTTGTTCATTAGGTAAACTTCGATTCGCAATCAACGGTTTAGAGCACAAGCGACGGACGCTTGCAGCGCCAACTCGGAGCTTTCATTGTAAGCATAATTAAGTTCTGTTGATTTCATTGGAAGTACTGCGCATGGGCGCTCTTCTGAAATATTTGAAGGAAACTCTATCTGTCAAACAGACGATATAGCAGGGCCCTTTCGGAGTTATTTTCTCTTATTACCTAAACGACATATGAACGTCATGTTTTTATATGACGCTTCAACAGTTTTAACTGAACTGATTTAGTCAGTGCCATCTGTTCGAGACGGAAAGTCTAGAAAGTTTGGCATGTAGCGGATATTTGAGTCGTGCCCGAATCCTGTATGAGTGCAAGAGTGTAATTCAAGGTGAAAACCGCTTGAAGATGGCGATTTAAGTAAATTTTCCTTTAGTCACTGACATGACTTGTCCCTCGACTTTGCGTAAATGGGTTAGGTTTGTTAATTTTTCACTCATGCAATCGTTTTTTCAATTGGAATATTTTAGTTCAAAATTTTTAAATATTATGAAACGTTTCTAGTTTTCTGCGTGTAGAAATTCCTAACGAACTTCCAATTCTTCTTAAAAAAACAAATCACCGCCCAGCTACGAACAGCAACCTTTCGATGATACTGATGTCCCCAGCCGAGAAAGATTGAAAAATGACCATCATATACGCTTCTGAAATGCAGAAAAAAGTTGTGAAAACGTAAAGAAATACCACAAAAAATATGTATTTAATGCCCCCAAAAAATCAAAGTTGTGGATCCCAAATTGCTCTACTATTCTACTGAATGCTAGTTTATGGAATCGAATGATGGATAAAGGTAGGCTGAAACGCGTTACAACAATATAAAGTGCAAATCTGTTAAGTAGCATGCGAGCAGCATCAACAATGAGTTTGAGTTCATGAATGTCGAGGGCTTCTAATATTTGAGCGCGTTCTTTTTCAATGGCAATGTATTAAATTTTTGAAATCGAATACAGATCATTAAAAGTTTCTGAACTACGTTGACTTCGAAAATGATAAAAGATTGAACCATGATACTTATGAGAATTTTATCTCTGTTTTAGGAGCATTTAAGTTGTGCAAATTTAACGGTTATCGAAAGACAGGCCTTCTCCTGTGCTACATTTAAGCAGATAAATCCCCTATGCTCTCTTTAGATTTAGGATACACTTCGCCTTAGGCATTAGCTTGATTCAGTTGGGATCAGCACTTGTATGAAACCGAATTTGCACTTTTCAGCCTGTGCAGAAATGTTGCCCTAGTTTGAAGAAGCCATCAGTTCAACAGTTCACAAGTAATTCTTATAAGACAAGCGTAGCATCTGTCTCCAGGAAGTTGAATAAACTTTTCATTCGAAACTTTATTTCTTTAACTAAGGAACATAGCAAGTTCTTAAACCTGGTTTGATTTTCAACGATAGCGGATGAAGTCTTTCAAACTCGGGCGGGAATGATAGCACGAGAGGTCATTTTGATCACATCATTAAACAATTACAATCCGAACAGATGTATCGCAACAGCTTCCTGCTCAGCAGTGAGGAGCTCAGCGCTGTCGAGCCTAACTTGGACACAGCAGCAACAAACAAGGGCACCTGCAGTGGCGGCACCACAGACGTCCTGGTAATGTATTACTGAAAATCAGCGCCGAGCAATGCGCAACTTAATTAAGTACTAATGAAGATATCGTCATCTGAGAAAGGGACAAATGCGACACGAATGTTCCCTAAGATATGATAACTGTTTGCAAAAGCTGATTTCAATACTCGCGAATAATACTTAATTTGAAAGCTTAGATCGAGACCGTAGAGAAAAGCCGAAGAAAACACCCAATGGGCCTATTTCTGTAAACAATGCCGTTCCAAATGTTTTAAATTTGGAAAAGTGGAAGGCCATTATTAACCGTAATATTTTGCTCCTAAGCTCTGTAATATCACGGCTTTCTTAGACTCTTTCCTATTTGTCTTAACTACCAGTCCTGATTCTGTAGTTCTCTCTTTGTACTTCACGCTAATCGAGTGAGCTATTCCCTTTTCCCTAATTCGGCACCCACTAACAGCAGCACTTACGACTATTGATAAAATGCGGGAAATAAGTATTTTCACAAAGAAGCCCTCCGATCCTAGCACAAACTTGTATGATATTTATGCGTTAATAGATATTCTTTGTGGGTGACAATAGACCTGGGCTCATGGGAATAGGCTCTGGTGCAGCTTTGGTTCCAATTATATTTTGTTGAAAAAAGCGACTCTTGAAAATCAAATGACAATATCATGAACAAATTCAGGGTATTTTTTGCGGCTAATTTATCTCATCGTTCTTCAACTCTTTCAGCGTTATATGTAGAAGACAACAAATTAATCAGCTAACTTGGTCATACTGGCCTTTCATATTGTCCAATAAATGTTGCACGACTTAAATATTTTGACTCTCTTGTCGGGAACGAGAACGCCAACTGAGGAGTTGGTAAGCAAAAGAACTTTCTAATAAAGATCCGGTGTGAATTTTGCAAATTTGCAGAGAACATCAGGTTGAAAAACGTTCATTTCTGAAAGAAATGTAGCTATTAATCCCAAATACGCAGGTAATCAAGATGCACGCACCGGGTTCACGCAGATGACCTGACGTGAAAAGTTATACGCACATCTGAGCGTAAGCCTGGGTATTGTCCATGAGGACAGGAATGCAGTATTTGCCATGGTTTTAGCACTAGATTAAAAACATCCTTGTCACGATGCACATTCAGGAAGGAAAATTTAGCGTCAAAAAACAGATTAATAAATTCTTATTACTTTCAGTTACGAATCATGTAGTCCAAACAGGTATTTAATTTTCAGACGCAAGATTCAAAAATAAAACATCCTGCGCCCGTTTTTGTAGCAGGTCTAATCCTTCTGGGCCGGATATGCAAAATATTTACGCCGTCGAGGTTTATTACTTGCAGCACAGATTCTAAGTTGACTTGGGCAGGCCACGAGCTATACAATAGATCATAATGCAGTTGCTGCGCGTACGTTTCATCTGCTCTCTGCCTCAAACTATCTAGTTTGCGGCATTCCGTTTTCCAAGTTTCAATGCACATGGCGTATATAATTACAGTGCCTCAAACATGTCAGCACGTACTGTCCGATGCTTACATGCTCACCACGGTTAACGTAAAACTTCCTATACTTCGTTTTTCCAATCATCCCCTATCCCTCTCGACTTCCCAGTGAACGTGTTCTCCCAGAAATCTAAAAATTCCGTGATCTAACCATTCCTAATCTCTTCATCTCTTTCGTTCGACTCATAAAAGAGCTTTTGATACTGAAATTGCTCGAAGTGAACAAAAGAGGACTTCAGCATCAGCAAAAATTGTCTATGTCAAGGTGTAAAAAGACGGCATTCTGTTATGAGCGTAGGGCAAATGTCTTAGAGTAACTTCATTCGAGTGCCCGTAAAATTCCACTTGGAAAAAAGTGCAGACAGGAGAAAATGAGCGGGTTGAACTGAAAACAGCACGAAATTTGCTTGTGCTATGGGAATGGAATCATTCTTAAAAAAAATGTATTACTATAGTTTTAAACTCACTGCAAAGGTAATAACTTTGAGCAACAGCAAACTTACCCTTTAACTGATTGCAAAAAATACTTTTGCTTCAAGCGCTTCTAACGACTAATAATATTTTTTAATAGATGCAGACAACAAGAAAAAACTAGCACGGCAAACACGGCAGATTAGCTCCAGTATTTTACTTCCAATCTGTTAAAATTGAATGAAAAACTTTCACTCTTTAATAGTTATTCGAGCAGCATGGCGTAAACATGAAGACGAGCAGAACGTAGAAGAATTTTGAAAAAAATTCAAGTGCTGGCTAATTGTGCATTTCAAGGAGGAAAATATAAAGACACACGAGTACTCCACAGTTGGGCAGTAGAAATAAATATAGAAAGATATTAATGCTCTGGCACGATGCCTTCAAGTGTTTATCATGAATGTCACAGCAAGGCAAATAAACGAATATGGAAGTCACACCTGAGCTACACCCGATTTAATTGCCACGACGAATGCTGCACAGACGTACGTGGTAATACGACACATCTAGGACATTGAGCTCATTTGTCCAGGAAAGTTTTGATGAAGGGTAGTAAAACTTGTATTGAGAAAGACAAATGGCAACGAGAAATTCTCGTTAGTTCATCATTACCTTGAAGTGCCGTAACTTCGGACCATCAGAACTTTTAATATCAACTGCCTGTAAACTCTCGAGAAGAATGCTATCTAAAAAGTGCCATTTGAGAAGCCAATGTAAGGCATATGTAAAATAGAAAAAAAAGCTTTTTCGATCGGTGTGACAAATGCAATAAACAAATCTGAGACCATCTCTGAAGTCGCAATAGTGAAATGTGCAACTGATCGTTTCAAGTCGAAATCTAAGCCGTACTGTACCGTTTTCAGCCCCGCAATAACACGTTTGAAGCTGTTAAAAATTTTAAGAGTACCTCCACGTCAGTAAATGGTTAAAACTAAAATGAACAGAAAAAATATACTCAAGATACACGTATGAACTAAATAAATTAAGTTGCCTAGATATACTTGAAGAGTTGTCTTCATAACGTGCAAATTTGCTCCTGAAGCAATCTGTTCAGAGATAAAGCATTTTGCAGTATTTGTTAGCGTTTACAGAAATAACATTTACTTACTCAAATAGACTGCGTCATATATGAATATGTCTGGTGAAGACCACTCGTTTTCTGATAAAAGACGCGCTGTAGCTTGGATGAAAGCGATCTTATTGAGAGTTCTCTGCAACTGTTGGTTGAGAGCTTGCATTTATGCACCTTCCTGTTACGCTTTCGAGAAAACATAGCGAAATTTTGTTAGCCCTCTGAAATTCCGGAAGGAAGTAAATTTTTTACGTTATAAATGATTACTCAGTGAAGAAAAACGTTCGCAATTTAGCTTAGAAGCTGACATAGGAAGGTCAATAAATGATGCCACAAAAAGTGCTAATATGTACGTATGTAGTCTTCAATTAATGGGAAAATCATTCCATTCAGCCATCAATAGCAGGTGTGTTTCCCATCACACTACTGATCACGTGAACTATATTTTGTGAAAAATATTTTTAGAAGTATTTCAATGTTTCTTCATCATATTTTTTTATTCGTCTCCTTGACTCATCACGTTCATAGAAAACAAAAATGTCCGTCGCGAACTTGAAATGAAGTTCCAATACCAAGAAAGTTTGATGTTCCTTCGACAGGTAGGAGGAAAGTGATTCAGTTTGGTGAGGACCAAATGAATTGGACTGTTGAGAATACGAAAGACGTTATGTTGTCCGTCTAATGGATCCAAATGCTCCGTTTTTTAGATTTAAGCGCAACAAAGAACCCCATAGAGCGGTAGATCCATCATGTATTGCAGGCCTCTACAAGTTCACAATATAATATTTCATTGCTCTAAGCTCACTCCTCAGGGGTATACAGCTCTTGTATCTCTGGGAATTAGACGGAAAATGTGAGGTGCCAAGTTGAGAGTTAGTTTTTTTTTTGTTGAGAAGATCAGGGTTTTGGTTTTGTTAAAAACTTTCTTTTTGATTCACTAGTGTCCTGTTTTTCAGCACGTTTTTTTTCCATTTTCATCTTGTTTCATAAAATTCCTTTTTAATTTTTTGTTTCTATGCACAGAGAATCTTTTGTAAGAACGTATCTAGTGCAAAGATTCCTTTTTCCTTTAACTTCATGCTAAATAGTGCTTTCATCCTTCCTTGCTTTGGAAAACTTTTCTTCTAGGTTAGGAAAACTTAAACTGTCGTTCAACCTAATATAATTTGCGCATAGCTTTAAAAAAACTTAATTTCCTGAACTGATTTAAAAATACAGTTGCGAAGAAAAATTCTAAAATGATCCATACGCAAAGGTCAATGAAATGGGATATCACAATTTTTCTTACTTTTTTCAAAGGACCGTAATGCATTAGTTATAAATAATACGCTAGAATTAGGGCGAACACCAATTGGCATATCATTTTAAAATCCCATTGATAACAGTTTACGAGAACGTCAAAAATCAATGTCAAATTTCGAAAAAATATCATTAGCTCTTCGAGCTAGTTTCATAAATTTCCTCGCGAAAACAAAAAATTTTAATCTCAGCCTAAGAACAAAATCTACAGAAAGTTTGTAGAGCACGAAAAGGCTTGTATTTTTGCCTCATTTCAATGTAATTCTCATGAAAATTATTTAACGCAAAAAACACAGTTTTCTTCTTATAACACAATTAAATATCTTTTGTTTTTCATCAGTGTTGATGGAGATTTCGTCTCGAGGTACTATATTTAACGAAGCAAGCGCAACAACGATAGTTTTTTTGGAGCAACATTAGGCGTTCCTGCGTGCGACCTAGGGGGAGAGCGTGCTGCGCGAGAGGCGTTTTCATTACCGCACAGCGCGATGCGCCCTCGGAGGTGCCGCTACGCTCACCAGCACAGCAAAATGCGGCGGTGAGGTGGAATGCAAGCCTAGCCAGGCACACAGCTGCTCTGAATCTGTAAGCAGGACATGCTTTTGGTGCTCCTAGGCTAGGAAATTTGTGTTCTCAGCATTCTTTTGATCGTATTCTCGCCTGGGCTTCTCATCGCAGTCATGACTAGTCTTTGTGAAAACTATTCAAAAGAGACAGTTCACGTGAATAGTTATTACTTTATTATACGTAGTTGACTGTATTGTTCAGGAAGTAAAATAAACGTACCAATTTATATTGATGGCAATAATTACATGAGGACAATCACAAAAACATGAACAATGACATGTAAATACTATGGATAATCCTAGTACTGTAATGCTACTCATGAATATAGACAAACGTCATTCAGAAGCCGAATAGCGTATCTACAGAAACATCCTAACACCAGCTTGTGAGTGAATCATTGAAACTTGAGCCCAATGCAGCATTATTCAGAGTAGCTGATTTGCGGAAATCAACTATAAAATCACAAGCCAATAGAACGAGTCAACAAATACAACTTCATTGACTTTCCGGTACGGTAGCAAACTATGCCGAGCGCCAGAGGCCTCAATGTTATTCCTGTTTTCAAAATTTCGAAATTATTTTCTGCGAACAAATTCCTCAACCCAGAACTTCTAAGAGAAATCATTTTAATGAGACGCTGCAATTACTGAGAAGAGCGAAATAATTACCACCATTTTTCAGAATAAGACTTTGAATTTGATGAAGACAATTAACAGAGTGATTTTGAATTTGTCAAAAGAGAAAAGTTCACTTATTGATAATAATGCTACATGAATCGAAGAAAAATCGACGCTCAATTTTTATCTAATGATAAAAAATGGCGCTACCATGTGCAATTGAGGCAATTTTTCGTGAATCGCTGTTTAATTTGACAATTCCTTTAAATGTAAAATGCAAGTAATTTCATTTGGAATATTGTCTCACTCTTCTACCAAAATGTTTGCATTCTTTAGCTAAAGTTGAAGTGAAAACTTACTTCTTAACCTTTAGTTTAACACTCCTTATAATATTACAGCTTTATAACACATACTACACAATTGTTCTAGACTGAAGACTCTGAATGACATTCTGGTATGTTTTTCCGACTACTCTAGTAAACACAATCGTTTGTACAAAAAAAAATTAAGTGACGACTCATCAATCCAAGTTACATCCTTTCACACCACCAGTGCCTATGTTTTAGAATCAAACACTTCTTTCTCTGCTTCGAGTTAAAGTTTATCGTCTTAGGTTGTATGTTATCATGGCAATGAATGTTTACCTTTAGTCTGACACGGCGTTATCAACACTGAGCCATACAGGTTGCTATTGAGAGCTGGCGCAGCCTTGTGAGCTGAAGAATCTAAAGCTTACAAGGCTACGTCTTTTGAAATTAATTTAAAGTGTAGATTGATTTCAACAGTAATCATAAGCATATTTATTTTGTGAGTGGCGTCGTAAACAGTAAATATGTATTGACTCTCACTATTCCTTTTCTCTTCTAAATTTTTATCGCATTCTGCGATTGATTTCGTCATATTAGACACAACGGGTTGTCAGTTGAGCTAATGGATACTTTTGTTATTTGGTGTTGATGCTCAAGTTTAGCAAGAACCAGTGAACAAAGTTTAAAGAGATAGGTCACACTTGTTTGTGGACCATTTTACGTTTATCTGAGTTGAAAAGTAAACTTAGCATATTGTAGAGCAAAAGTGTTCGGATGGCGAATGATTGATGCACATGTAGAGTATCAATCAAACTACAGCTAAGAGCGTAAAATTAATAAAGGACTTAATTTTCAATTTTTTTCACGTTATTCCACACAAAACTATCATCTAAACGAAGCCATTTGCTTTTCATTTCCTAGCTTTTTTATTATTTATATTTAATACAGGACATGTTTGTCTGAGCTACTGAAACGCTCTCAAATCTAGTTTCATTGTAAATTGATGCTTATGCTCTCGAAGTTCAGTAAGATATACGTAAATAGTGCTTTGACATTCGTAATTAATGTTTTTGAAGTTTAAAATAAGAGCAAGTTTAAGACAACTGAAATCAGAGAAGCTAAAATCAATCGTGAATTTAGCATCACGGAAGAGACTTAAAAGTGTTAGCGTAGTTTTGACTAGTTATTCCATCCCAATTTCACTTAAAAATGTCAGTTTTATTAAATGTTAGAGGCATTTAGAAACTTTGTTTTCGCTGAAAAATTTTAAAAACTAGTGTAATATGAAGATATATAGTATGGATCGATTCCAATTTATACGTGTAAGTATTAATCCATATATATAAATAAGTACTTTATATTCAAATCCATTCGTGAACCTGCCTCATTAACTATTAAGTGTAAGCCCCGTTTACAACGACTTCTAATTCATTTAAGAATACGCCCAGAATGGGAAAATAACTGTACTCAAAAGAGAACATTTGTGGAGGGGGCAACACTGCAACGTCACTTGGATGCGGAGAGCTTTCACGGCCCCCAGAAAAAATCTCCTGAGCATGTTTTCGAAAACAAAATTCAAAGTTTGCCAGCAAACACAAAGGACACTTAGCAGCCGAACATTTTGCAATGTTCAGGTAGGCCTGGAATGAGTTGACCAATTTGTAGAGTTTGGTACTAACTTGGAAGCGCTAATGTTGGGAGCTTGGTGAAAATTTTTGAATCAAAAAAATGCCACTCGTAGCGTAATATATGTAGATTAAAGGTTCCGATGTTGAACTAAGGCGGTGTTCATTTGTGCAAATATGCAAATACCTGCCAAACTTTAATTTATATTACAAATGAAAATTAAACTTGACTGAGTAAATGCACATTGAGAGCGATAAGATTGAATGTCGAAATCTATACTATAACATGAGCTGCGTCCGTCTGTCTGTCCGGAGCCAGCCGAAAGTGTGTGGTGAGCGTATCTGTGATACAAGCTTGGCCTCATCAACAGTTTACTCTCGAGAGATTGAATTTTTTCATTTCTTACGGCCTTTCTTTCATTTCGCCTTCTTTCTTATTCCAAATAAAGGGGGGTGGACTACAACTTAAAATGAATTACTCAGTCAAGTCATGTATAAATTGAATAGCTATAATGTATGAATAAACACGATATCGCTTGTCCACAAAAAGTAGTGACCTCGTTAAAGGTGAAGGTATTTGTCACGGAAAGAAGATACAAAGTTTCGTGTAAACATTGGAATAAATATTGCGATAATTGGTTGGCAACGGATGACAAACACCTGAACAATACGATTGCTGCTATTCTTAATGGAAGACACCCCGGTCCTTAATAGAATGACATTTTATTTAGTTTTAATGGATTTTAGTAGAAAATGTGGAATCCTTTTTAGTTTTGAGTCATATTTTTAAAATTTAAATACATCATTCAAATTTTGTATGTGGACATCGTTCTCTTGGATGCTATTTAGTTAAGAATAACAATTAGTTTTACCAGAAACGAGTTTTATGTTAATTTTCTAAGCTACAGTTACCTACCTCAAACAAAAATTAGCAATAGCTCACAAATTAATGTATTTCTCACAACCTAATGCAGACCATCTCACCATCATCCTATTTCATTTCCTGTCTGGTTTCTACATAATGGTTTCCTGAGAGATTTGCGCCCTTCTGCTCTCACTGAGCCACTAGAGCGTCTTAAAATTTTTTTTCGAGGATCCAGGTCCAGGAACGTGAGCCATTAGGCCTCTTAAATGACTTCGTAATATCTGCTTTATCGCCATTCAAGCCGTCATAATTCTCTGGAATCGGGGCTCTCGAGTGCGCGACAGAAGCACACGAGGTCCAGCGCTCGGGCAGCGCTCGCTTTAAAAAATATGCGCGACCGAGGATGACTTCGCGAAGCTAATGTACTGCTTCAAGTGTTTCTTATGCGAACAAGCCGAAGATATAACAGCCTCTAAGGTGCAATTATTTTATAAATCAAGGTCAGGTAAATGCAGATTAGTGACGGGGGATTTGTGACCATCAACATTAAATCCAAAGAGTATGCTAACTCATGTAGCTTTTATTACCAGAAAGATTATCACGTAAAAATTAACATTTCAATGCAGTCGTTGTATACCGACAAGTCTTCCGACAATCGGGAAGCAGTAACGTAATTACATGATTACGGAAACATATTTAAATCATCCCAAGCTGTTTGAATTGATAAGAGTAGGACACTCCAAAAATTTTTCCGATTTAACATGTGGATAAATTTACGCAGGCATTGCAATGGTTACCTGAACGAGTGTGGGCGCGTGTGGGCATGTGTATAATTTTTCCGTACTGCCTCCTCAATATCCATTGGCTTCAGTATTGGTATGTGATTCCTTAGGAACTACAATTCATTGAAATGTTCCAGTAAATAATGTGCAAGCACGAATTTCAAGCATAGTTTACTGACGACTGCTCGTAACAGCAGACGTACTCATTGCTCTTATGTGTATGATAATTAGCGTGAGGATACCGGTTCAAGATTGCGGCTGCGTCTAGTGTCATGCTGCTCTTCTCCAGACTGCAGGCGAAGCTTGCCCAAGGCGAGTTCTGATGCAGGAGTAATCTGGGCTTCCGCAGAAGCGCCTGCTTTCATCCGAGATGCTATCAGCGGCATCAAGATGATGAGTAGCTCGAGCCGGTGATTTGCTGCCGTTGCATCTCAAGTTAACAGCCTTGTAGGCTCGTCTACGGCGACGGGTGTTCAGGCAAGACAATCTCAATTCGACGCTTTATCTGAGCCGTGATGAGCTCAAGGAACAAACTGACTTGTGTTCCATCTCAAGATTATATGCAAACTAGGTGACAATTTGGGGTCTGATGCCGCTGAGACAAAAAAAATGCTTAGAGTTTGAATAGAAAACATTGAAATATGCTAAAGAACGTATACAAACGCTCATTTAACTCCGCTCTCATGATGCAACATTATAGTTCTCACATATGACAAGATTTTCGTTCGTTCAGAAATTTTAAATAAATTGACATTCAGTGAGAGGTACGCCAGTAATCATTAATAACGATTGGACTAAGCTCAACTAAGCAGTTATTCTGCGGTAACAATCGAAGGCAAATATTGACATTATTGGGGCTCATCTCGTCTGATGATTGAGTGCAAATATAGCAAAGTAGTGATACGTTTCTTCGACCAAGTATTTTTTAATTTACGTTCATTTTTGGTTCCTTCTGAAATATTCCCCATGACAAAACGAATGCATCCTTACAACGTTTCCTATACTTTGTTAGGAATCACTAAGTAAAAAACGACATTCATTTTCACAGCTTTTATTTAGAGGAGACTTATAAGTTGCTCAACATCTTCATTTCAAAGATTCCCAAATGAAATGATGGGGACTTGTTGAGGCCGTTGATGATAGTTCTTTAAATAGAAGCATACAGCTCACTTGCCTCTGGTATCGAAAGGTGACTGTTAGCAACGTTGCCAAAGCAAGTACCTGCAACGCTAGAGGATATCTTCCGACAACGTCAAGCGTTGATGCGCCAACGGAAGAGGCTAATAGTCAAAACTCAGAAAGAAATGAGGAAACGACTTAAATGAACTCAGCCAGAAGCGAGAACCCATTGCTTCGGTACAAATATTTTACAATCTTTGGGTGCTCTTCAGCTTGAGTTCTGAGACAGGAGAAACCAAATGAGTTAAGAATATTGCGTATCGCGTTTCCTTATTGTCCTATAGATATTTCCCGTTAGTGTAAAAATTACATAACCTTACGACATTATTTGCCTTGAACGACACGCTTAAAATTCCAGAGGCACACTTCCCCAGATCAGAAATAAAAATTTCCGGTTACCTTGCCCAGTGGGCAGGCTAAGATTGTTAGGAGATAAGGAGCAAGTACATTTAAAAGAATTGAAGGTATTTAATTAATTTTCAAGTGTGTACTTCCAAAGTTAATAGGGTATGTAGCCAACACTAATAAGGCACGTAGCATAAAAAATTGCTTGTACGAGAGGTCAAAACTGCTTCCGGAGTAATTTTAATGTGGGTGTAAAATCTTCAATTATTTATGTGCTGGATGATGGTGTGGATAAAGCAAGACACTCTGAAGATCAAATAAATAAAATTGGAAATAAAAATTGCTGCTGCTGCACCAACAAAAAATGAATAAAATGTCTAGATAATTTCAGCAACGGCTAGACCGACGAGGAGTCTGGTTACATTCTGCAATAAACGTTTTCTCGTTCAAAGTCTGGTTTAAGTAGTGAGGAACTTAATTTCTGACTTTCTAATAACAACGATCAAGGATACAGGGGTCATCAATTTCACAATTTATTTTAGTAATGGCATATATTAAGACGTAGAACTATTTGTAATGAGAAGAATATGCAACGAAATGAAAGTTTTAATTTCTAGTCGAGCTACCCTTTCTTTGAGGTCCCAACATTCCTTCCCCTACTCCACAATGTTCCGCTTAATTTCACTTCGTACATTGTAACGCTGAAGCGTCGCAGTACTATGTCGCGTAATCAGTGAGCGCATCAGCTATACGAGGAAAACAAATAAACATCTACAGATATACAACCGATGTTTGTTCTGTAATTGGCCGTTACCACGCTTTCTGTAATTGACTGGCACTACATTTTCTTACGTATAATACCCTTTCTAGCTGCTGAAGGTGTGTAATGTGTATCTTATCCCTTGAATGATCAAGGACTATACGAACTACAAGAAAAACTAACTTCTACAGACATGCAATCAAAGTACTGCCATTTTCTGTAACCACATTTATTTTCCTCAATTAGAATAAGGTTTCTTGTTAATTTAGGTTTATTTTGCATATTTTACACCTTGAATGTGGTGAAAGTTCAAGGCTTCTAGCTGTAACATTATGATGGTATAGAAAGAAAAATCTTAGGACGTTCCATACCTAGAGTGCAGTGATACTTTTTATATCACGAATGCAGCTCTCTATTCCTTGAGTTAAGGAGAGTGTGTAGTTCCCTTCAACGAGGAGGCGATAATCTCGTGCGCGCTAGTAATCCATGTAGACAATTTTGCATTTCTTTTTAATTAGGCTTCTGTAAAAATTTACCTTTTCTTTTTACCTTAGCTTTTGCTTCCGTCATCAAAAAACATTTTTAATGATATAATCTGTAAAAAAATATACCTCAACACATAGATTTACCGGCTATATTAAGAGATGCAATTAAAGTCACTAGAATTTTCAAGGGTATTTAATACAGTTCACTGTATGACTATGCGCGTGCTGTGCAACGTTGTGAAAATGCTTCGAGCTTCAACACGTTAATAACGGAGAAACTGCTGCCCAAGTCTGCTGCGAAACTAAATGGCACGAAGGTCAGAATGTCACTTTTGCAACTTTGAAGCACTCTAATGTCTTGAAGTTTCTTGTTTTGATGACTCCACTGCAACTTCCAGGCACTGGTGACAATTTAGTATTCAAGGAGCAAATGACTCGAAAGTAAGCCCCACAGATTGGGCCTCGTCTCGATGATGGCAGCATGTTCTCATCTCACTTCTTTTAAAGCCTCGTCAATTAACTGGAACAAGAACTAAGAGTCCATGGCTTCAATGGCTTTAATTGTGTTACCTCAGAAGGGCTTCTTGACTCTGAGTTTAATGTCCGAACCAGAAATAACGACATTGAATTAGTGAGCTGGAAATCTGAGACTGCTCCAGTCCAAAATTTCTTTGCTACAAATTTTCGTGTTTAGATTTTCAGAATCTGTTAGAAAAATTTGTCTCTCTAGCATTGTAGTAGCCTGGTGAATACAGTCAACACTCGTCACTGGGTTGGCAATCCCCAAATGTTAATAATAAGTACGAGTGTTAAGTAGAATTACCAGGAGATTTGAAAAATGCTGTGTATTTCATTAGGTATCATCTGAAACAGTTTTTTTTCACACAAATACGATTCCATTGGTTTATGCTTCATGGGATAGAAGCGTCAACATGGTGTGGAAGAAAAAATGGGCGATCTTCGCTCTTTCATTACTAATACTCCGTATAAAACAGTCAAATCATGGGACCACTCTTTGTGCTCTCGCCGCGTATTGAGAAATTGTGTGAATATGAATGCACAGGTGCTTGTGCGTGAAAACTGAAAAATGTAGATATGATTCTTTGGTGCCCGTACTTGTGTCGCGTATGACCGTACGGAAGTTGGGTAGGAACCCGAGAAAAAGCCACTTGGCTCATTGATGTTGTCATATTCTCTGCCTTTCTTATTTCTCCAAAACAGCTGTTGTCACCTTAAATTTGTTCAAATGAAGATAAATGAATTATGGACGTGCATGCACATAGTCATTCCATTAGGGAAAAATTTCCACAGACAAGACTGATAATGAGATAGGGCATCTACAATGAGGGAAACAGGTTTTCGGACATGCAAAACATCCCAAATCATTTATTGAAAACACACAACTATGAGAGCTTCACGGAGTGATCTATCGGTATGATATCAACGTCTGTAACTGAAGCTCAAAAATTAAATGTTCGTTGTGGGTAGAATTCTTACAGTGATCACGTTGCTTTGAAATCATTCACGGATAGCGTGAAGAAAAGTGCGTAGGTTCATTGCCCTATTGGAACGACCAACCAAATCCAAAGCCTAGTTTTCCAATATATTTTTGTGAATTATTTTATAAGGTCTAAAGATTTCAAGCTTCATCCATAATCCTTAGCATTATTTCCAATCCTTTGGTGGAATATAATGCAGAGCTACTTCCCTTTACCATGTTTCACTGTTAGGATGGTGTTTTAGGGAGTGTAAGCTGTTCCATGCATCTTTTCTAATAATATGGGTAAAATCATTATGGTTACAAACCTCTATCTTACTTCTATTAACCAGTAAAATTTGATTCAAAACATCATTGCTGTAGTCCAAATCTGACTTTGAAAACTGAAGTTCTCATTTCAAGTGGCATTTCTTCATTAATGGGGGTCTTGTGAGGAGATTTTATTCAATTACATCTGCTACATGAGTTCTTTACAATAGCAGTTCTTTTACAGACTCAGATTCCGGAAGCACTAAGTTTTTCCTGGAGTTCATCTCTTGTAATAAACGGATTATTTTTAAGCGATGGCTTCATGATCCGTGAATTTCCGTGTATAGAAATGACACAATCTTAAGTTAAGCCCTAGTTAATTACATCGATTAGGTTGATGTACAGGTACACATTAATTAGGAAGATGATATTGACGTAGACATTTTCATAATGCAATCAAATTTAACTTTCTTACCTTTTTTATGATGTATTATAATGTTATAACAAGATTATTAAATTTACTCACTAATCAGTTCACAGCGATAATCATTTGAATATTATACTACTTTACCATCATTTTATAACATTTAAACGTAGGTCAAGTTTCCAAAATGAGTCCAAAAAAACGATTTCTCTCAGCTTTTGTATCTCTTCGGAAACAATACTCAAATCAATAAAATACTTCATATGATCAACCTTAGCTTGTAATTTATGAACCATTGTGGGAACATTTCTGTTCCATGTGTTCGATTGTTGATTTTAATGTAGATTAATTTTTTTCAATATTTCTTCATGGTTTCAATCTCACGGCAAAGATCGCATTCAGGTATTTCAACAGCAGCATGAGCTTGTAAAATTTTGATACCCTGATCTCTATTGCCCAGTTCACCAAAATTCAAAATTTTATTCCCACAAATCCTGTGAATTCAGATTTAATCATTGCAAATCAGGCAACTTCTTTCTTGAACTACTGAAGATACAATTTTTTTTGAGTAAATGCGAGTTGAAGCCATCCTTTTTATACGTGAGGTTGCTGGTAAGTTGGGCCATTGAAATAAATTAATAGATCGCTGTTTACGAATGATCAAATTTAATGTACGGCTCAGCATCTGCTCGGATGACGACATGAAGGAAGCAGCCTAGTTGTCGTACTGACTTACATCTACTAAAATAACACATGGTATTCCCCATTTTTTTATAGCTCCCCCATTTTAGGTGTTTTGTGTAGCTTTTAAATGAGCTTCTGATGCAAAACTAACCATAAATCTTAAGAAGAGTTAACATTACCTACCATTTAAGTACGTCGAGAAGTTTCTATTATATTCAGCAGTTCAAACTTGCAAAAATTACACATTCAAGATTAGCTTCAGCAGATGTCCAAATGCTTTTTAATTGCGAATTTTTTGGGTTATTTCTGATTTTTTATATCAATAGATGTTCATTTTCGATGCTACTCGGTGTGTGGTAATGAATGTTTTTGCTTATAATGTATGTCTCAATTGAGCAAATTCAAGCTTGGCAGAAACTAACGTACAATAAAAAATTTTTGCTGTCCAAATACTTGTGCCACTTCGCTGTCCGAAAAAATACTCACAATTGGTTAAAAATATAATTTGTCGTCTCCTAAACTTTAAGTTATTAATCGTTGTTCATTGCAAGTTTAATTTAGGTTTTACTTTATTTTTAATACACAGTACATGATGACAAAATAGTGGTTCAAAAAGAGGTATAAAACTATGAGACTCATGAGACACAAAAACCCCAATTAAACATCATTGAACTCACAAACAAAAATACAAAGAAAATATGACTTGGAATTTAAGATCGTGACATTATCTTTTTAGTAGAAGCAATGTTTCCTAAATGGTATCATTCCCTCGAAATTTCAAATGGAGAAGAAGTTTTAATGAAGTACAAATTATGCCGATGCAAACTGAAAGGTTTAATTGCATCTACCGTTACTGAGCAAGTAATGTTTTCAAGTGTTTATCGGGAAAGAACTGCATGACGCAACTTTTACCACAAATGTATTCCATAAACTTCTCCCAACTGAGCTCAATTTGATTTCGAAGCAACAGTGCATTTGCCTGATTAATTAAGAATGAAACAGCAGATTAAAGTTTAGTCGCAGCAGCAACGGGGATCAAATCGTGTATTGAAATTTACTTAACTGTAATTCATTAATGAAGAATTCATTGTTCAATTCCCGGCCTATTCCTATCATAATTTCCTCATTACACTAACTTTATTAGTGAACATGCAGTGTTGTCAAAAATTATGACATAATTTTCAAGTTAGATCGATTATACAATTTATGGCCTGCAACTGTTCGTCAAATCAATAGCTTAAATGTACGTTCTTTTTTTCCAATGACTGACCTATTGCGTTGAACAATTTTAGGTGAACAATAATCAATGTAAATAAACTACAATTTAAAAACCGTCATTTGAAATTATTTTGTAGCTCTCGAGTATCCATCCACTTTACTGGGTGTGACTGAAGACGAAGAGACCAATTAAGCCATCAGAAAGCTGCGTATTAATAAAGGCGGGAGATAGTGGGTCTTATTTTCTAAACAAAGTAAATAAGAAGAAAATGAAAGGCTTTCATTCAGACGCACATGCTGCAGTATATCACCAACGTTCTGAGTGCCGTATTATCAGGTCATGTGCGATCTTAATCACCATCTAAGTTTACATCCGAACTTAATGGGGAAAGTTACCTCCTATAAAAAAGTTTAGCTTCGTCCATTGTAACGCAAGCTCGGCTTTCTTTTCTAATACTTTTTGTGCGGCTGCGAGAAGATGGGCTTTGAGAAAATGACATATTCGCCAAATTAGGACACAGCTACAGGCGCTCAGTAGCTAAGAATTATGGTGTGAATCTACTTTAATAGCAGTCGTCGTGTATTTTAACCCCCATGTACATAAAGACATGTACTCTGCTGACGAAAGTGCTTCAAAACGAGTTATTTGAAAAATGCTATATGTTTTCAAAAAAATATTGTGTATCATTATTTTTCTGAAATTTCACATTTTGAGCACTTAACGAAATGATGGCCTTGCTTTAGGAATTGGGGCATGACTGAAATTTGAAACGCATTAGAGAAAAATTATTACTTTGAGAGTGGCAGGGAAATGAAATGTAGAAAGATTAAAAGGAGTATTCTGCATTTTGTAGCCGAGTCTCCATGTATCTATTTTTTTCTACGGAGCCATCAAATTTTTTGACATGCACGACATGAGTTACAGCATGGATGAGCGTATCAGTGATACAGGTTTCTCGGTCAAACGGATTCAAATTATCTTAATACATACATCGAGTGTATAATTAGAATAGTTAAATTTTTTGTAGTGCGTAAGTGAAGAATAAACGCAGCGAAAATTCAAGAAGCAATGATGCCTCTGCCACAGCTGTGCTTAACGCACACTTTCAATTATAGTTCAAGGAATCAGGTAGCACTGCTGTTTAATCATTTCATTCCTACGAAATGATTTATACAGGGATCATCGTTACCATCTGACATTTAACGAACACTTTCCTACCTCGTCATTTCGACAAGAACTGCACTTTAGTTACTAATAAAGGAAAACTATTTTCTGGAATCGCTTCAAGTGTTGCGAGTAGAATTTTTAAGTTTGAGGTCCCACACTGTTTATCCTCGAACATTTACTTAAGCTGTACTTAGTTTTTGTATTCATTAAAGATAAGAGGAAAATTACACTTTGTTCCTACAACATCGAGATTTTAAGACTGAATTCAATTCTGCCGCATGGCGAATCAAAACTAAAGTACTTACAAATTTTCCGTTTAAAGGTATAACGCTTTAAAGTGAACGCGTTAGATTTCGAAATAAAAAGTAAATCGGAAAATAAATACAGAAGTCCCCTGAAGGTAACCTAAGGACATTGGCATGCAACCCACATTCAGATCAAACAAATCGATGTGAGATCAAGCAGCCAAAGTGCATTTTCACCAGAGTGTCTGCATGCATTTCTCAGCAGTAGGCAGATTTCCGGCAACGAAAACGTTTGCAAGAAATGTGTATTTATTTGGTGTCATTTCTACTCACAAAAATTAAGTACCTTTTTTGGAAATACTCGTGAAATTATATATATAAGGTGGAACTCGTCTCGGGCTCAGCATTTCTTCGCAATTTCTTCTTCATAATTCAATTTTTTCGTAATTTTTCATCATTAAAAGCCTAGGTACTATTAGTGACCTTTAAATGAATACTCAATGTTGCAGGATTTTTCATTACGTAAACGAAACAGGCAGAATTGAATAGAGCATTCTTAATTCCTAACTCACTCACATAATACCGGCAGCGATAGGTAAAACATTGACGCTCGATAAAGATAAAACATCCATCATGTAGTAAATTGGCCTTCGTTGACAGTAAATTCAGATGAATGAAGAATACTTGCCCGCTACCGTGGTATAGAATTAGCGTACTTTGTCCGCGCATCTTTGGTGTTCCACCCTTTCATGCTCTCATCAAGAAACATTATGGTGCCTACCTTTCACCTTTTGCACCATGCTTTGTTCATATGCTTCGACTACAGCAAGTGAAAAACTTTTCTTCTTAAATATTTACATGGTGCACAGATTTCCAGAAAATATATTGCCACTCATGTATTAGTTATTTGGCTGAAAGAAATGGTCGTCCCACCGAACCATTTTCTAGTCTTATTTTAAATGTCTAGATACCATTTTGTTCGATGGATTGAACTCGGCCTAACGTTCAACCTGAGTTGAGAATTTTCGAAAATAAGTCTGAGCAATAGGCATATCATTTATATTGATCACTCCAACATTACCAACCTGTAGCAAAAATGTTTTTTTACTTTCTCAATCAAAAGAGAAGGTGCAATTGAGGAACAGTGCAAGCCTAATGAGTCTACGAGTTCCTCCTCCAGCAGTTTCTACCCAGCGTCTCCTACTCCGTTTGCTAGAAACACCGAAGTAGCAACAGATGCATTGATGAAAACATCGCGAGAGCTGAGCAGGGATCAAATGAGGGTATTTCTTGATCAAACATGATACTTAACCCCTTTTGTTTCGGAAAAAATAATGAAAATACCTCAGTTTTAACTCAGGACATATCATTCAGCTTTCTCATCTGTGTGATGGATGCAATTTCCCGGTCGGTTAAAAAGTAATTTCAATAAAAGAAGCAGCGCACAAGTGCGACCTCCCTGATAACCTCAGCAGTACTTGTACACCTTTACACCCCGAGGACTAAGAAATACAGTCTCTATCGACGACAAAGTTAGTTAATCGTATACTAGAGAAGCAGCCTGGTGTCGTTTACATTTCCCGCGATGACAGTATTCAATTCATCAGTATCGCAAGGAAACATCTTAAAATATCCGAGTCACACATCAAGTTCACTTCACACGTTGGAAGAATGGCTTCGTTCATGTCAGGACTTGAATTTCTGATGAAGAGTTGATGTCTTTGATGAGTTGATGTCCACGAGCGTCGAATGTACAGAGATCGACATGGTTTTTGAAATGGGATCGCAGACTATAGGGAAACGAGTATAAGAAGACAAATAGATATAGCATAGTTCTAGAGTTTTTGCAAGTCGTGTAGACAAAAAAAATGAGTGTAATTTTCTGACATTGTTTCAATGACATTGTACAAGTTTCCAAGACTTTATGACAAAAAATTATAAAACTATCAGATTGAACTTGATTAGCTAATTCCATTTTAGGATGTTTTTACACAACTTTAAGGGAAAATATAACTGATTCATCGGCAGCCACTAGTTCAGGGTTCGTTTTTTTTCTAAGAACATACCAAAGCACTGTATAGAAAAATACAAAGCATGGAACTCAGAAATAATGAGGGACATTCTCATTATTCATAAGAAAAATCTCTCAGATTTGAGGCTCCGCCAACCGTGAAGGCAGTAATCAAGAGGTATGCAAGAGTTGGTCTTATCTTCAACGTCTTCAATAAAGTCCGACATGGGATAAAAAGGATTTAATTTGAGAGAACAGAAAGATGAATGGTCGAATGTGTTAAAAGCAATCCTCGTTCCTCAACTAAGAACATATTGGATACGCTGAGTGACCCCTACATCACTGCGTTTCGCTGGACAGTTGGAAGAAATATTCTGAAGAGAGGTCGGAAAGCATGTCGCTGGAAAACGCCGTTTCTAAAGCCAATACGTCTCAAAGTGAAGATTTAATTCACCAATTTGTCACGCGATATAAGACATTCTATTCTGGGAACGTGCTTGTGGTCGGATTAGACTAACATCGAACTCTTTGGCCATTACAATACCTCACACGTCTATGTACCGGAAATCTGTTGAAACTCATCTTCCTAAGATTCACTTTCAAACTGTTCAAGAGCTTGATGCTTGTTTCAAGAAGCTTTACTGCGTCTGGTCGTGAAAGACTTATTAAGGTTAATGATATCGTGAAATAGGTTGACATTTTGAACAAAAATTGAAAGGATTCTCCAATCTGAGTCGCCGCTCGAGCCTTGGATACGATGATGACCCGAGGATAGTGCTAAATTAGTAGGAATTGGTTGAAGAACAACAATGTAAACTTGCCCAATAGGTCATCACAGAGTTCAGGCCTCAATCCAATAAAGAATTTACAGAGATCATTAAAGCTAAATCTGATGAAGAGTAAACCCTCAAATCTCATGCAATTTAAAAAGTTCTATTGCGAAGAATGAAAGAATTTGAAGGTTGAGGAATGCAATAGACTGGTGGTGAATTATAATAAAATATTTCAACAAGTTTTGACTTTCAAACGATATTCACTTGACTGATAAATAGCTCGTGCCGCTGATTTGGCAATAGTAATTTTAAATTTGTCTTTGCATCTGATTCAATTGATGGTTCCTCAGTTACTGATGCATTCTTTCTGTTTGCTGGGGTATAAAAAGTAGAATTTCGGTTCATTTCAGGTACTTTCCTTTCATAAATGTAGATTTTAAAACTCTGAATACATACATTTTTGGAGAGGACATGCCAACAATAATATCTATCAGTTAAACAACGTCATAAAGCACACAAGCAATCATCAAACGGCCTATATAAACACAATGATAAAAATCCTCGGCTACTGAAATGATGAGCAAATGCAAATATACCTGTAAAATGGAACAGAGAGGGCACTGCCTAACTCAATAGATAACCATCAAAATTTACGACGCTATTCATTCAGAATGATGACTCCAGCAGTCCCATCAATGCTCGTCAACGCTCCAGAAGTCGTGCGCCCGCTTATGCCTCATTTTTTCTGAAGTGAGTCCTCATGAGGAACATAAGGCCCTCAGTTCATTTTCTGAGACAAGTGGGTGTCGTGTATGGAAATAGTTACATAGGCTGCATTTAACAGATCTTTCAGTAAAATCGGAAGAGCATCAGCAGCCGTGCCAGTAACATTCAGGATGCGGAGAGCGCTTACAATTCATCTTCCTCGAGCATGCGTGAGATGCCGTCGTATTGATTTCTACTATCCAGAAATTCAATAACATAAAATTATTGTAACCGTGAGATTTTCAGAGGTAAATTCCACACCAGTTTGTAACAAGATCGAAAATGAACCTTTGTCGATTCGAGCAGAATCTGCGTAATTTTTTCATTTATACTTTGACACTAACCTCAAAACCCTTCTATATCCATAACTTAGTTTCGAAAGGCTGAGATTGAAGTTGAAGAGAGAAGGCTGAGGAAAAATACTACACACATTCCATAGAGTCAGAGCAGATCTTTTCCTTTGCTCACTCATTGTTTTCGACGTCAATTCACTCAAGATTGTTTTATCCTGCGAGTGTACATCCTCTGTTATTTCATTGCTTCGTGAGATTATCTATGCATGCCAACTCAACATGTGCTAACTCTGAAGTTCAGAACATTTTCTGCCCTGAAATTTATCGATGTGCAAGTGAGCGAAGCTTCGGTGGTATCACCAGGAAACGTTATACTAATGACATCTTCATTTTTATTCCATTATTTCTTCCTTAATACGTTGCTGAATGATTTTCTTCAGAAGAATACTTGACACGCAAATTTTTTGCACCTTCTGTTATTCTCCTTAAATGTTTTTCGTTTGTAATTTATGTTTACGAAAATTAGTAATTAGCAGAATTTAGAGCGACCACCTGTAAAAACTCGGACTAGAATGCACAGGTCAACACACTAATTGGCGTTCTGAAGCATCACTTCACTACTGGTAACAAACGCCCGTACAGTTCCAAGTCATGCAGATCTGAGATGTGGTCCGCAATTAAGGGAAGGCAGGAATTTTATTACACACAAACGCCAGCTGTTCATTCGTCCCAGAACTAATTTCAAACAATTTAAACATTACAATTCTAGACACTCGTTATTGTGAAATGAGTTTCCATACTCCGGTAAGAAGAGGAAGCAAAGCAAATCACAAACATGATCATTCTCAACTTCGCAAGTCAGATGCACATTAGAAGCGATAATTTTTTCCTTTCAAACCACCATGTTTCTCTGATGCAGGAGTCTCCAAACTTTTCAATGTAAGGGCCACATTATATATTGCCCACGTTCATGCGGGCCGAAGAAATAAAAAAAATCAGTGCCAGTAATTTAATTTCGTCAAACACAAGAGTCTAAACGTAAAAAACTTAAAACAAATACACATCTTGTTGGAAAAAATCAGGGTAAACTAAATAGATTCCTGCCTTTAGTTTTATGCAACCAAATTAGCGTGACGAATGGTACTTTTGTTTTGCCTTCAAAATATCATTAAAATCAGGTTCCAGATTATATGAGTCAATTGTAAGAATTGATTTCAAATGATCAGATAAATTTGCTCGATAGTTAAATTTCACATTCTTCATTTTGGAAAATATTTGTTCACACATGTACATTGTACTAAAAATGGACACAAATCTACAAGCAAACTTTGTCGAATTCAGAAACTGATCTAGCTGCAAGCATTTATAAAACTCAATCAGATTTCCTTCTCTAAACTTATCTTTTAGTCTGTCATCTGCACCATGTTTAGATTCATGGCACCGACAAATATTATATTCATTCAGAACAGCAACACTGCTCTGAAGGCCACCACACAGGGATTTGTTTGGTGGACCGGATGAAATTATGTGGCTGGCCGGATGTGGCCCGCGGGCCATAGTTTGGAGACCCCTGCTCTAATGGGTAGTTTGATAGCAGATATTCGTTGCCTGCGAAGCAAACTAAATTTTCTATCGCCACACATACGTAGTTTAACACAAAAATGCGCTGAAGACAAAACACGTGAATGAGTTATGAACAACTTGATACAATTGGCTGCTTTTAGAGTTACAATTTTTGATGAAATCTGAAGCGAATAAATCTGTCAGGAGAAACAAAATGCATGCATGGAATTTCGTGAGACTTGCATTAATAATTTTTCTTCTAATCATGCTATGTATTGTGATTGATGTATCGTAAGATAAAAGACAAAAGTGTAAAATTGTTTTTTATTTTCATAAATTTCTTTCAAGAAATAAACGAGTAAATTCCATGCAAAATTTGGCTGGCATGGTAAATCAGCAAGTGTTATTTTTTGCACAAGCCATTCATTGTTCGTTAAAAAAATTCTTTGTTTCCACCTCTTTCCAATTGACATTATTTAATGACACTGTTTATGTAGAATAAAACGAGCCATTGACATATTATGAGTTTAATTTTGGTGACAATTTCTAAGCTAATTCCATTGCACTAAAATAAATGAGACGCACCATGGAAAGAGTAAACACCTTGATGGTCAACAAGCCTAACTCTGAAACATTTGTTCTCGATTTCACCGTTCTTCTTCTTGAGTCACCTGCAAGAACACAAACGAGTTCCACTAAAAAATACCAGACTCCGGAGGCTTCAGCACTCGGTCCTTAGGAAAGGAGGCTCCATCAGCACTCCTTGGTTATCGGGACATCAGCATCATTACCCTGGGACCTTAATTTAAGACAGTTCTTCAAGAATTTTACTTTTGTTTATTCTTCTTCGAGAAATGGGATGTCAACGATTTTGAAAGGATGAACTTATTTATAAATATTTAAGCTCTTCGTGAAGCTCCAAACTGAAGATTGGAGCCGGGGCAGCTCTGCGCTCTCGTGGCCCGACGCGGCATGGCGAAGTTCCAGCAGCGACTCCGCGCCTTTCCGTCCTCGCCTCACGGGGTGGAGGCGTTGCGACGGCTCGGCGGCACTCCTCGGGCGGCGCGCGTCTCTTGAGCTCTACTGCACGGAGGAACGGCCTTCTAAGCACGTCCTTTATGGTGAGTTGGGAAGCAATTTCAGTGCGGTGTTCTCTTTCCATCTCAGTGCTTCGATTATTCTTGATAATTGCCAGTGCAAACGGATATTACAACTTAATTTTTGTCTGAGCCAAACGAGTATATAACTATGAACTTTAGGCTCAAATAAGCTTAAGCTCTTTTGTAGCCTCGCTGCCAGTCTAGCTGGTTGGCTAAATGCCATTGTTTGGGCTAATTTTGTTTAGCTGCGGCAAGCTTGCATAAAAAAGTAATCTTAAATCTTTTCCTAAAGCTTTGTGAGCCGCTTCAGTATGACGTTTAGTTCCCTGTTTAGTTTAGTTTAGTCAGCATGACGTTTAGTTCCCTGCAAATTAGTTGAATTTGCCATTTAAAATATTATTTTCTTTCAAAGGTACGTGCATTGGCTCAGACTTCTTGAGACGAGCTGGAGGAGTACGGAGAGTTACCGCGCTGTCCCGTTTCTAACTCCAGGCTCCCACCGCTACGCCATTGGGGTAAACTGTGCCGGCCGCACGACATACTTAGTGTTCTCTATTGATCTTTGCTGTTTTACGCCCATGCTCAGTAAAGTCATGGCTGCCGCATGTAGTTTTTACTCCTTTGGTGACCCTTCTCCAGATTCATTTTCAAGAGTTTATAGTGCGTTTCATGTACTGCTGAAGTTCTTTATCTTTTGCTGAGCAAATTTTTATCTGAATATCGACTGAAACATGAAACCACGATGCTATAGTTGATATATAAATGACTGTTCACAAATAGAACTTAGCTCTAACGTTACACAACCCCTCAATGAATAATGTAATTATCTTGCAGCTTAATTACAGCTCAATGCTAGCACCAATTAATCTAATAACTCATTACACATGAATTATTTCAACAAAAAATGCTTCTTTTCTTCATGTCATCGCATAACATGGCTCTGATTACGTTTTCGACGGTAAACTTCTTCAAAACTTGCGCAGAAATATCGCCAAGTTTAAATAGGTTCACGGCGGCGAGAATTTGCCAAAGAAGACCGAGAGCAAAATTGATTTTTGGCTGACTGGACTGGACTACGCAGCACGCCGCTGAAGCTCATTGAAAAACAACCAAGATAAGAAAACCAAAGTAGGCTTCAAGGCAAGAATATGGTATGCCAACCAGCAACCAATAATGTGGTGTACAGGATTCTGTCAGAGTCTGAATACGAAGGCCTACGGTGGAAGAACTCATGGACCAGAAAATAAGAAAAGATCTTTACTGTATTCAAGGAAGGCCTGTTTTCTGTTGAACTAGATTACTCACCCCACTTCTGTTTTGAAAACTCTTTTCCGGTTCTATGCATAGCTAATACCGGTGAACGTGGCTTTAATCACGTAGTACTGATGACCATCAGTCATCCATCAAACTTTATTAGAATTTTGTTTTCTGCTAGAAATTCTCCAAACTCTCGGTAAAAAACGCTGCAGCTTAATTTTTCCCTACCTTAAAAATATGATACATGGAACATCCAGCAGAGTCATTCTCAAGACATGTCATTCTCCTAGTAGCAAGAATGAATGGCTGTAGTGTACCTGTTCACGATGAGGAAACCTCGCTGTAGATCATGCGTTCCGATGTCGTTTCTTGGTATTAGCTTATCTACAAATGTTGATAAACATAAAATTCATAAAGTCTGAAAAAAATTGAAAAATCAGCCTTGCTCAAGTTAGTGTGTGCTTCTTGAACTGCTCAACGATCAACGCTAAAATTAAAAAATAAAAAACCTCAAAAATTACATTTCGTAAATTTTGCACTCCTATGAAATTATTACAAATCTTTCCATGAAATCTTCATCGAATATCATTAAACATTGGGTACGTTTGGGAAATACATTATCGTCTATAACACGCAATAATATACGAAAAAGAACTTGGTTGTGGCATAGGTCGAACCTTTCAAAGAAAATAGAAGCGAATTTGTTTTTCTCAATCATTGTTCACCAATATTAGTATTTTAAATCCCTGAATAAGTATTTTAAATCCTATGTGCAAGCAAATGAGTCATATGACTGGCATAATGAGTGTTTTTCATTTTTCGAGTCCGAGCTGTTGTTTCTTCATAGTGGCACACCAGGAACAGTTTTGATTTCAGGGTGTTAGTCCTGGAATAATCTAGGCCGTATGGTGTAGCTCCTCGAATGGCCGTATTGTGTAGCTCTTGGAAAAGTCTTGGTTATAAACTATACGTCGTAACCCCTGAACTGGTCTAGACGATATGTCGCAACCCCTGAACTAGTGTAGACTATATGTCGCAACCCCTGAACTGGTCTAGACGATATGTCGCAACCCCTGAACTAGTCTAGACTATATGTCGCAACCCCTGAACTGGTCTAGACGATTTGTCGCAACCCTTGAACTAGTCTAGACTATATGTCGCAACCCCTGAACTGGTCTAGACAATATGTCGCAACCCCTGAACTAGTCTAGACTATATGTTGTAACCCCTGAAAGAGTCCACGCTATGTGTCATTAGTCCTCGAAAATTCTTAGTGATAAAGCGAAACTCCAGGATCAGTCTAAGCCAAATGGTGCCCTCACACTCGCAGAAGAGCGTTGCAGGACACCAACACCAATGCAAACCAAGCAGCCGAATGTGTCATAAATTGATCGAGTAACGATTAAGGCGCGAATTTAACAAAACGAATTGGTCGATTCAGTAATAAAGCTCGTCTATTTTACATTCGTAAAAAAATAGGGCTTCTTTTACTCGATTAGGAATTTTTGAATGACAATTTTCCAAAAACGTGGCTCATTTTTTCTGCTATTGATTAGCTCACTTTTCAAGATAGTGTGAAATAGCTTCAAAGTAGTGAGCAGCTCATGATCATTTTAAGATATTTACAATTAATGAGAGGCTCCAGGAGAACAGGGATCAATTTCTCAGATTTGTGATAAAGTTCCGTAAAATATGTCAAACAATTCTCGTTGCATATCCCAGTTTCCTCCCTTGACATAGATGTGCGCAACGACTTTCTACATTCTCATGGCTTTAAATGCAACCTCATACCTTTTCAACGAGAAAATTGTCAAAAAGCGTAGCAAAAAAAAGACAGAGGACATCATTTATGAACACATGCACTATTGATTCCGATATCAAAAACAGACCTTCAAAACATTGGCAAGGATCATTCGGGTAAACATTTTGCTTTCCTTTGTGTTACACCAGCAGCAAGATTACCTCACCGAATGGTTAAATGTTTTTACCTTTGCAGCGGACTTCATTTGTCAGATGCAGAAACAACTAAGGAGAAGAAATACATCGGCATTTCTACGAAGGTTTTTTAGTTCTCGTCCACATAAGAATTCTAAAGTTAAACTTTTGCGTGTGTCAATTCCAGCAAAAAAAAAATTGTGTTGCTTGGAAATGAGAAATATGAATTACTACATAAACCAATTTTTTTAACGTTTTTGTAATAAAAAGCGGTCGTTATTATGTTTGCAAAAATTAATTGTTAATTTGAAAACGCATCTTTATGTTATGGAATTAATTGTGAGGGGTGTAGATTGGCGTCTCCCTCCAAGTTTCTATTCCTACTTCTCACTCGGACGTTTAGTGAGTAACACAAACAAATCTGAGTTTTTGTTTTTAAGTTACTCAGTATTAACACTATCGGGTATTCTGAACATAGGGTATCTGATCAACTAATTAGTTGTGCAGCTGTAGTTGTGCTGCAACTTTATCGCAATGTAAAATGCGTTTCCAATTTGGACCTTCCAGCATATACAATTGAGCAAACATTCATACATTGTGTTATTGATACTTTAATTTGTATTACTATTACCCTATTTTCTTCTCTAGAAGTGGTCATGTAATTTTGGAAAAGTATCTTTAAGTTGAAATATATATAATCAATAAATCACAATGAACAATATAATGTTGGTCTACCAATAAAACTAAATCGATTCAATTCCATTAATTTGAAGCTGTTTACTTTTCAATTATGCTTCACTACCTGCCCACGACGTATCGATTATCATTTATTATTTTGCTTTGAGTTTACTGTAACAAAATTGCTTCGCATTCTTCGTCGTTCCATACACTTTAGTGTGAGAATTACTTCAATTCATTTATTTCTAATGGTCACTGATCTTCAATCCTTGTAATTACTGCAATTACTTTTTTTGCGTCAAAACTTGAGTAAAAAAAGGAATCTATACTGAAATTCAATGAAAATACAAATATTGTTCAAAATTTAATGGACTCTCTTGCATTAGCCCAACACTTGCCTTGTAGGCGCTACAATAATATTATTATTTTAAACTTTGTTTTGTGTCGAAACAATTCATTTACTTATGAGTACTAATTACTGTATAATATCTCCCGATGTACTTCCCTCATAATTTGCTGCACAGAAGCAGCAGTTAGTTTAGCACCATGATGTGCAAATTACCTTCAGATCCTCAACTCATTTAAAAGTTCACAGTTCTACTGTGCTTCAAGTCTCGTCTTCATTGCAAAGGTCAACTTCACTTGCAGCTTTTAAATGAGTAAGGATTAAAAAAAAAACACTCTGTGCTCTCACACCAGAAAAAAAGTCCCTCCATTTCGTAAGACAACCAGAAACTGAACTGTAGGAAACAAATAAGCTAAGAATTCATACAACCTATGCAAAACTGATATATGTATATATATACATATGTATTTTCTCATGACCACAAAAACTTCTAGTCGCAACAAAAAAAAGCCCAGTTTCGTTTCGTTTCAACGGTTTCGTGAACAGAAAACTTCCCAAAGAAGTTTCTGAGCTCTCAAGAACCTGGCGACAAACCCGCGCCATGTGGAACGCAGAGCAACAAAGCTATCATTTGAATAATACAAGTGTT
Organism: Platorchestia sp. MABIK; assembly: GCA_014220935.1. Lineage (NCBI taxonomy): Eukaryota > Metazoa > Arthropoda > Malacostraca > Amphipoda > Talitridae > Platorchestia > Platorchestia sp. MABIK. The sequence goes on along the minus strand of JACJUY010000583.1, from coordinate 145,260 downwards.
AACCGGCAGTCTAAGGACTTGCTTTGGGTCGAATTCAAAATGCATGATGTATCAGGAGACGGTCTCGTTTCATGAAAAATAAATTTCGAAAATATTTGTAGCTGCGATAAGCAAAAAAAGTAATTATTTATGCTGCTTTTCTGTTATACAAGGGGAATTTCTATTATACAAGGGGAAATTTCCTAATCCAAGGCAATGGGATCCCCTAGTTCCAAAATGTAAGTGTCAATCTTTTTCTTAAATATATGATAAAATCAATGTTGAACGTCGACTTCCTCTTACTTTTTAACCAAAGTATGGTCTAATATGATCCTATGTTTGTTGAGCAAGTATAGGTACAAGTTATTCATTGCTTTAATACAATATTTTACAATAATATCTTCTCCCAAATATTTTTAACTGTAGAATTTAAAATTTTTAATTCTATAAGCTTCAGTTGCGCATGTTTTCTTTATTGCAAAACGATGACTTTTAAAAATATACGGTCGATATAAATTAAGTACAACTATTTACTTTCAAACCAACGTTGAATATTTTTCAACTTTTAAAAGGGGCAATTTATGATTTTCTTTGATAAGTTTATCATATAAAAATTTTCCGTCCATTACGCTCTCTAGAATAAAAGTATGACGAAAATCACGCCATCATAAATCTTTTCATATTATAAAAGGTAACCACTCATCAGCGAAAATATTCCCAACTATCACTTCCGCGAAGGATAAAATATTTAAGAAGAAAACTTGGATCGATGTTGCAAGTTTTGCCTTCAATATTCTTCTAAAAGCTTGATAAGTGGACAAGAAAAACTCATTTTCAAGAGTGGGATAGGTTTGACACAATTTTAAAATAACTAAAACTATGTTTCATCGCGTGACTTCTCTGTAGCCATACGAACGAGGATGCCAAATAGTCAGCAAATTAGACTATGACGAATTTTTCTCGACTAGATTGTATTTCATTTCTTCATATAACAATTTCGTTCTCGAGCTAGTTTCTCCGGTTGGCACAGCTCAACGCACCAGTGTGGAGCAAAATTCCCACCGAACACCCACCTACGCGCTCCGTCAAGCTTCTTCCAACGATCACCGCTTCATCATCACGTGACCTTATTCCCTGGATCTACAGTGTCGTCACCGCGCGCATCTGAGCTCGTCAGCGCTGAGGAGGCCACCGCATTGGGTGATGAGGCGGTGAGGGGACGCTGCCTCACACCGTAATGAGACGGTGAGGAGACGCTGCCTCACACCGTAATGAGGCGGCGAGGAAGCGCTGCCTCACACCGTAATGAGGCGGTGAGGAGGCGCTGCCTCACACCGTAATGAGGTGGTGAGGAGGCGCTGCCTCACACCGTAATGAGGCGGTGAGGAGGCGCTGCCTCACACCGTAATGAGGCGGTGAGGAGACGCTGCCTCACACCGTAATGAGGCGAGGAGGCGCTGCCTCACACCGTAATGAGGCGGTGAGGAGGCGCTGCCTCACACCGTAATGAGGCGGCGAGGAAGCGCTGCCTCACACCGTAATGAGGCGGTGAGGAGACGCTGCCTCACACCGTAATGAGACGGTGAAGAGGCGCTGCCTCACAACGCAATGAGGCGGTGAGGAAGCGCTGCCTCACACCGTAATGAGGCGGTGAGGAGACGCTGCCTCAGGCCGTAATGAGGCTTGGAGGAGGCGCTGCCTCAGGCCGTAATGAGGCTTGGAGGAGGCGCTGCCTCACACCGTAATGAGGCTTGGAGGAGGCGCTGCCTCAGGCCGTACTGAGGCTAGGAGGAGGCGCTGCCTCAGGCCGTAATGAGGCTTGGAGGAGGCGCTGCCTCACACCGTAATGAGGCGGTGAGGAGACGCTGCCTCACACCGTAATGAGACGGTGAGGAGACGCTGCCTCACACCGTAATGAGGCGGTGAGGAAGCGCTGCCTAACACCGTAATGAGGCGGTGAGGAGGCGCTGCCTCACACCGTAATGAGGTGGTGAGGAGGCGCTGCCTTACACCGTAATGAGGCGGTGAGGAGGCGCTGCCTCACACCGTAATGAGGCGGTGAGGAGACGCTGCCTCACACCGTAATGAGGCGAGGAGGCACTGCCTCACACCGTAATGAGGCGGTGAGGAGGCGCTGCCTCACACCGTAATGAGGCGGCGAGGAAGCGCTGCCTCACACCGTAATGAGGCGGTGAGGAGGCGCTGCCTCACACCGTAATGAGGCGGTGAGGAGGCGCTGCCTCACACCGTAAT
>JACJUY010000583.1:91495-141055 GCA_014220935.1 Platorchestia sp. MABIK | reverse complement strand
GCGGTGAGGAAGCGCTGCCTCATACCGTAATGAGGCGGTGAGGAGGCGCTGCCTCACACCGTAATGAGGCGGTGAGGAGGCGCTGCCTCACACCGTAATGAGGTGGTGAGGAGGCGCTGCCTCACACCGTAATAAGGCTTGGAGGAGGCGCTGCCTCACACCGTAATGAGGCTTGGAGGAGGTGCTGCCTCAGGCCGTAATGAGGCTTGGAGGAGGCGCTGCCTCACACCGTAAAGAGGCGGCACCTCACACTATAATGAGGTGGTGAGGAGGCGCTGCCTCACACCGTAATGAGGCTTGGAGGAGGCGCTGCCTCAGGCCGTAATGAGGCGGTGAGGAGGCGCTGCCTCACACCGTAATGAGGTGGTGAGGAGGCGCTGCCTCACACCGTAACGAGGCTTGGAGGAGGCGCTGCCTCACACCGTAATGAGGCGGTGAGGAGGCGCTGCCTCACACCGTAATGAGGCGGTGAGGAGGCGCTGCCTCACACCGTAATGAGGTGGTGAGGAGGCGCTGCCTCACACCGTAATGAGGCTTGGAGGAGGCGCTGCCTCAGGCCGTAATGAGGCTTGGAGGAGGCGCTGCCTCACACCGTAATGAGGCTTGGAGGAGGCGCTGCCTCACACCGTAATGAGGCTTGGAGGAGGTGCTGCCTCAGGCCGTAATGAGGCTTGGAGGAGGCGCTGCCTCACACCGTAATGAGGTGGTGAGGAGGCGCTGCCTCACACCGTAGTGAGGCGGTGAGGGTAATGAGGCGGTGAGGAGGCGCTGCCTCACACCGTAATGAGGCTTGGAGGAGGCGCTGCCTCACACCGTAATGAGGCGGTGAGGAGGCGCTGCCTCACACCGTAATGAGGCTTGGAGGAATACATTCCTATACGGAATCTCAGTCCAAATTCCGGAGGACACAGTTTGTGGTTGAAGTTCATTTACGCTTTCCTTTTTTCTAACCTCTTAAGAATTTTATTCTCCGAGCAAATTTTCTTCGCCGCATCAAGAGCAAAATATTATGAGTGAGATTTCTTTTGTTTGAACGGTGAGACTGTGTATTTTATAATCAAAATATTACCTTCAAGAAATTACCTGGCAGTTCAAGTAGGGGAAAAATACTAACTTAGCTGAGGAAATTATCAACATTGACGAAGGAAATTTTGAGACTAGGGTATGCGGGAATATTTGAAAATCCCAGTGGAGTATTTCTCCGTCTAAGCCCTTCCAAGAAAATTCTCATTTTCCCTCAAAGTTCAAATAAGTGCGACAAAACTACCTACAAAGCGGGATTCAGGACGAGAAAAACTAAGTGCACATGTGATGGAGCGTTAGCGTACACCGATAACAAGGGATACAAAGCTAGATATTGCGCGCACCTGAGGTCGGCCGTTAGGTTGACGCGAAGAGGAATCACAAGGCTCAGTTCACTGCAGCTTCAAGAGGACCTGACTTTGATGCTAGAGCCCAAAAGTATCACAACAGAAGTTTTGTTTGTGAAAGCTTGTGAAAAATAAACTGCCAAAAACGAACGAGCAGAAGTTATGATGTGATAAAGTTTGTAAGTCCGGAAAGCTGATGCAGCCTCAGCCTAGGCTATGGCAAGCCTACTATCGACACGTGTGGTGTATGGGACAGGCCAAATTTCAGAAATATTGCGAGTTGCAGTTTAGTTGAAAGAGAAACAACGCGCACACACACGAACAGAGCTCGCTAAGAAAGTTCGGTGCGGAAAACAAAAAATTACTCTCACGCAATTGAAAAAGCATGGTAGTTAACACAAACAAAACATCCCCAGCTATTTTGATTTTAAGTTATCTCGGAAATTTGTTGCAGTCCAAAAAATACCCGGGTATAAATTTCACTGTTGTGTACAAAGCATTCAAATTTGCTAATGTGCCCAAACTGCTCTTCAATGATTGCAGTGTAATGGGTGGTCAACAAGTGGGCTGATTGGGCATTTGCTAAACAAACATAACATTCAGACGCATGTTCTCAATACTTGCATTATTGATAAATCGCCTGGCAGTCGACGACGGAGCTCTAGAATGGCACATGAATAACTACAGGGTGTTCAATGATTTGAATTACAAGCTTTTTATCCATATTTATAAATGAAGAAAACAAATCTAGAAACAACAAAAATTAGCTAGAAGCGGCTTAAAAAAATTTCAAATATTTCTTCATTCATTCGACATGCCTCTTATTTGCATTAGTAACACGTTGAAGCGATTGGAAAACGATCTACGTGAATCACGAATAACTTCTGGAGGGATTTTAGTGCTCTCGTGATAGGTTTTTTCTTTCAGAGAAGTAAAAGAATTTCATAAGACAATCAATTCCAGGCTAATGAAAGTTTTTAAATCTAAAAATGACAATGAAGCTGGCTTTATACACATGTATTCTTGCAAAGGAAAAGACACCATGTCATGCATTCTGGAGTACTCGCAGAAAAAGCACAGGGTCTAAGTTTAGCAATGATTTAACAAGCATACGTCACTGAACAATCGACAGCACTTAAACCTTAACGTATATTGAGAAATTTTTTTTTCACGAATTACTGTTTCTACATGTTTACCTCAGAATTTGATAGAATAATTCGTTGCATTCAAAAACTAAACTACTACCCTGGTGCACATCTTTGTAACGGTGGTGTCCTATAGCACGGTAAAACCGCGTTGTTGAGGACGCTTCTACAAAAGTCGGACATAAAATAACTGATTGTGGAGACGTAATGTGAGTGTAAAGGTTATTTGAGTCACTAGAAATTACAAATAAGTGACTTACTTATGCAACACATCGATCAAATCAGATGATATCGGCAATGCAATCACTTGAGCAATTATCAACAAGATCAGGCCAAATGCTGTACAAAATATTCAGAAACTGGAGGACATTGGATCTACAGACATAGGTTCCTGTTCGCTCTACGAGCGTTGAGCACTCATGTTCCTTGGAATGTGGTTTAAATTGTTCTACGTACTCTCTTTATTGCGGTTCTGTAAAAATGAATCTCGAAAATCCTTTGAAAATCAGAAATTCTAAGAAATTTTAAATCCAGATGTTTTTGTAACATTGTCCCGGAATTTCAGAATGAACTAAAGAGCTCAAAATCAGAAATCTTACTGAACGGCGGAGGAATAATCATCAAAATGATTATCGAAAATTAAAGAGGAACACATGCCGTTGTGATCACTAGAATATACGTGTTAGTGCAGGTGATCCATATCATCTTGTTTCAAAGAATTACGAGAACGTATTTGATCTCTTGATTCAAGAGCAACTGTACAGCAGTTAACACGGTAAGAAACAATTACCTCTCGTGGGCTGATAAGCACGATTACCACAATTGAATACTCGTAAAATTTCTCTAAACGCGTGAAATTTTGACACACCTGGGTGTGTCAAACGGTTGTGCGGAAATATTTTGATACACACTGAAGTATTTCCTTTGCCCACATATTAAAGCGGCTAAGAGAGTTAAATCAAATATTCGCGCTTCAAATGGCTTAAAATTTGTTGGAGAAAACAGAACTGTGTTTCCCAAGAAATCTTGAAACCTTCTTTAATTATTCTTCTAATTCTTAGAGGTTGTTTGTATATTTGTGTAATCAGTGGGCAGTCCATGAAAATTAAATTATTATGTGAGATAAAATTGACTTAAGTGTGTCGTATAAGCCCATGACATACAAAAGTGTGTCATAATACATAGACTAATAATGTATATTGTTGATACACTTTTATGTGCCGGTTTTGTAACAACTTGACGGACAAAAGTGTGTGGGTTTTGTGATAAAATTTTTCTCAGTGTACGGGAGACTTCAACATTGACAATTCATCATGTAAATTTCGACTTTATTTCTTACACGAACAAGTACTCTCTGAATGCTAATCATGGAAGTCAAACTTTTGCCTTCTTACTATCACTTACACAATCTCTCTCTCACCTAGCCAAACACACTGAAAAAGAAAGTAGTCAGAAAAGAAACATTTAAACACCCACCTGCAAACTATGAAATTGAAAAATAGCGTTCAGCAAGCGACCACAATAATTGAAACCATCTAATACAACTTTGCATGCGCCATCCCGCTGCACGACAGGCACCGTTTAATGACGTCCGCGCCGACACAGGTCTCAATTCGAACCCTTCCCTCGGCACCCTGTCCTCAGTTCTGTCAGAGTATTGCGGAGCACACTAACTGCAGTTCCAAACTTAGCCTCAGCAAAATAGTCCCCGTGTGTGAACGGGTGCCTCCACGTTAAATGCGTGGCGCGTCTTCAGCGTACGAGAGCTCGGTCAGTATGAAGAAAATAAACTGTATAAAAAATTAAGAAGAAATGTTTTTACTGTTGAATAATGATTGTTGTCAATTGTTAGTTAATCAGCGAAAATATTCGAAAATATTCACGGTCTTTTTCAAGGGCTCTTCCGCTTGGTTACTTTGAGGCACTGTGTTTCTCGTGTCTTTAGGAGAGAGCATGCCTCTCTGCACACACAGACATCAGCGGGTTGTGCGCTGCAAACTTGTACACCATGCGGTCTGACTCCAGAATTATTCCCGAAAATATTCGATTGCAGTATTAACCAAAATGTAAGCAAACGTCTATAAATATTACAAATACCGGATCCCAAATAATTTGAGAGTGTAAGGCCGGACAAAAACAAATGCTTTTAGAGAATATTAGAGTGAATAATGAATAAATACAAGCGCAAATTTGAAATGAAGGGGAAGAACAGTTTGTTGCAAAACGGCTAAAAAAGTAGCATCATTCTTAAACACGTTCAAGCTTGTTCTAATGTATATTATAGAGTATTCAATGATATTTTCCAATTCATCGCACAGATTAGACTGTATTTCAATTATGAATGAATAACCAAGGGTCGCTCAAATGCTTTGCGTCATGTTTAAAAGTAAGAGTGATTAAAAAATCGACTCTTAATTGAAAGATTCTAATATTTTCAACTGACTGTTGTCCTAAAGTCACCGACATAATTTTTCATTAAATGTGAAGAATTTGGTCTGCTGTCTTTTTCAATGTTGAATCGCCCGAGTAGCAACAGTCTATCCTTGGATGAGATGATTTATTCCATGACATTCCATTTAGTGCATTCTTCTCATCCAACGAAACGAAGCAGACAGTGCTGTAGGTGCCCACACGTCAGAATGTGTCAAAGGACATTTCAAGAGGTCACAATAATTGTCAAACCTAAAAATGTGATTCTATAGTACCTTCTCATAACAGCCTTAATTCACAGGAACAATAACTTCATTTGCGCGGCAGATATGACCTCAACATCTGGCAAAGCTAAAATATTATTGTTGCATTTGTGCATCTCGATTTTAAATTCTTCTACACTCGTACAATAACGGTTCAGTTTTTTCGTTCAGTAGAATCGGCGAGATGACTATTTAAAGCATGTCTGAAAGCGGCGTATCATTTTTGTTCCTGTAATCCGACTGCAGCTTATTTCCAGTTCAGGACAGTTAATTCACTATTGACTCACCAGTACACAGCAGACGTACGTAGCGCAGAAAGCAGAATTAGGGAGGACGCGAATAATTTCCGGACACAATGATGTTTGTCGATAAAAATGGAATTTTAAGCGGTTCATGGAAATGTGGTTTAATAGCAGTTCTCCTCAATGACTCAGATAAATATAATGTTGCAAACATGCTCTAAACTTGAAAATATTTGTAATCGCTAGTTACATATATCTGCCATCGCTCTAGTGCCGGTTTTCATGGAAAAAACCTTGGTTAGTTTAGTTGCATTGTAAGAAACACTACAATTTGCTTGTCATTAAAGGATCTCACTTTGCAACTGGGAACGTGGTTTACACTCAGTTCAACTCCACCCAGCATTCATTAATCAATTTAAGTCTAGGCTATAAGAATAAAAATGAATCCTAAAACTTGGAAAGCGAGCATTCTTGCTCAAAAATTCATCCCTAATTTCAAACTAAATTCATAAGATCAATCGAATTGCTCGAAAAAATTGATGAAACAACGATCAATATTTCGAAACTTTTTGAAGCGCAGTCAGTTTATCGAACAAATCGTGTACGCAAATTGTGAGGCAGGACTCGACATGTACGAGACCTGACCACCATCCCCAATATGGAGCTGTCGTATGGCAGCCTTCTCATGAGGGTGGACATCGTGGGACCAGAGTAAGCTAACACAGCTAACTATGGAGCTGTTTAAATTGGTTTTAAGATGCATTGATAGCTTCACATGAGAACTCTGCGTGAATAAGTAACACATTTTTAAGAGCTTCAATGCAATTGGTACTAGAGGGGTTCTTTGATGACCTCTGTCCGAGAAGTTCATACGCCCGGCAAAAGCGAGTAACAGACAGAAGTGCATGTGGAACGTGGCGTATAAAGCTCTTTCACTCGAAACAAATGGGATTGCCTGCTCTAAGGAGAAGATGCTCGTAATGTAGAAGTTAACATTCGATTTCTGAATAACGTCGGCAAAAATAGTGTTGAATGAATAAAGTTGCACAAAAAACAATTTAAGCGATTGTGTTATTTCAAGGAAACTTCAAGAAATTCTTCTGTCTTGCTAGAATTCTAAAATAAATACCATATAACACATCCCTCTTTCGACAAAATGCGTGTGCTTTACTCCCGTAATGAACGTAATATTGCTATACATCACCCTTAGTACGTGTAATAATATAACACGTGTTCTATAGTACTCACACTGCTGTAAGAAATGACCTATATACAGCAGAATGAAGTTACAGAGTTATCTTGAAACGACGAACAATCGTGTTTCGGAACTAAACTTAAACGTCTTCTGTCGATAAAAACAATAATTATTCGACTTGACACACCCATACACAAAATTCAAATGTCCAATGCTTTTGAATCTACATGTAACAACCGACGAAATACTGCAAACTTTGAGCTCATTTTTCAGATGAGCATCAGAAGATGCGGAGATGAATAGTGGTCATGTACTTACAAATATTGAGGTGGTGTGGGTTCCAATTTTACCTAGATCCACCATTTCAGCCGTTCGTCCCCAAAATTCCACCACGGTCATGCCTAGATTATAAGGAAATGTTCATCTCCAATTGACAACTTATAACCAAGTGAATTCTTGAGTCTCCAACACTGAGTGACCCGTTGGACACTTCGTTAGACAAGTGCTCCCTCCAGCGCCACGTACGTTGCAGCACCGAGGTATCTGAGTCAGAAGGCCAAGCTCTGAGCTTATAACCTCACACCAAAGCGTCCAACAGCACACTGAGGGTCTGGAGCAGGTGAGGGAAGAGTGATGCTGGAGGCTGAAGTGCGTGTTGTTGGCGAGGGAAAATTCGCGAAGACAGACTGAAGCGCGGCGCAGGTCGCCATGTGTGTTCCGGTCACACCGCCACGTACAGCGCACTAGTTGTTGATGACGCAACTTTTCTCTTCGAAAACCAAACTCAAATTTACATCATTGACGATGTTTCCAAGTTTGAGAATACATGCTTTTGACTTGAATCAAATAAATTTGATGAAGTGATTTGTAGAGCATTCAAAATTACGAAATTAATGCCCTTTAAAACTATGCATGCATCAACGGGTCAAAACTAAAATGCTGTATTAATTTTTGCAGTAAATTTTCTGATGGAATGAAAAATTCTGTGCAACCCAGCTTAACTTCAATTACAAAAGGAATTATTCTACCACCCATTTGTACAATGTAACCATTATTCACTAAAAAGGATGCTAGCAGGGTCAGACCGATACGGTGATATTGTCATTTGCGACCTGACCTTCTGTCAATCGCACACAAAGAAGTAGATTTCCAGCTTCTCCGCTCAGGAAATGGCAGTTCACGCCCAACCATTAGCACGTTAACACTCCACTTAGGTTCTGTGCTATTTTCAGCTAATGACCACCTTTTGGCCATTGTCGAGACTGTTCAGCATCATCATGGCTGAGAAAGAGGCGCTGGCTCCTTGGGGTGGCGGCTGCGGTGGGCGCCGTGACTGCTTTCGCGCTCTGCAGATGGGCTATGCGGTGCTGCCGTGTCGCATGGGCTGCTCGACTGCGGGCCTCTAGAGCTACCACGAGCTGTTGGCCGCCTCGACAACATCGCACCGATGGCACCGATATCACCCTCGTGGACGTCCTGCAGACCATCGCAGCGGAGGCTACGGAACCAGTTCGCTTACGAGGTGGGTCGCATTGGCATATAGCGCTGTGTACGGTCGAACCTTCGTAGCAAATCCTCCATTCCCAAACGATGTCGGTTCCCCGCTCCATCCTTCCTACAAATTCAGTGTTGGTCGGTGCGGGCTTTAGGTCTCTATAGAAGGAAGCGATTGAGCTGGAGTAACGCATTTCTAATGTAAGACCAAAACTTATCACCAACTTATTGCTAACGAAACCTTATTGATACCTTATTGCTAATTTATGAATATGACACTATTGTTAACTTATTGCTAATTTATGAATAGAACACTATTGCTGACCATTGCGAATTCATTGTTCATTTGTAATTGTAAGAACTGCTAAAGTTTTGCTAAAATATAGCTAGGATATTGCTATTCTCCTAAATTTCGTAATACGTGAAAAATCCTTGAATTAAACCTCCTTCTTGTTAGTCTTTCGATACCTATAATAGAATAATCTTTGCTTCCAGCTCACACCCATCAGCTTCCTTGAGGTCATTGTTAACCAAATAATTTGTTTGCAGCCCGATCTCAAAATCCCTACTCGTGTGTGCCGGTGGGTCAGCCGGGGTCCTGCGCTACCAACCCGTCATGGCTTGGTTCTCCCCGACTGGCTAGGGGCAGTTGTGCGGCCAGTGTAAACGTGAAGCTGAGCTTCAAACAGTAAATTACATTGCACTGGTGCGAGACTTTTCCTTCACCCGCCGTCATTTTCGATACCATTAGCATCCATACATCCATACTGGAAGCCTATTTTTTATACCAGGTTCCATTTCTCACATTTTCCAAGCATACCGTTTTACCCAAGAATGTCGTAAAGAGCTGGGCACTCTTCTGAAGAGCTGCTGCAGATTTCGAGCTCTGCTGCCATTGGGATTAACAGCAACTGCTTAAAATTGAAATCAAAATACGCTCATGAATATTAACGAGCTTCAATTCCTGCTGTTTCCACGTGCGAATGTAAATTTGCTTGAATTTCCTACAGGCAGCTATGGTGGAAACATTAATTTCAACCTATTCAGGCGTACTTAATGCAAATACATCCTGAACAATAACATCTCTATCACCAATAAACACGCAGCGTAGGCCGCCGTCACACGGAGACCAAATGGTACCGTTTCATCATAATCATCTACAGTCAGCGACACTACTCGGTCTGTTCAGGACCACGAAACAATCAGATTTCAGCCTTAGTTTGATCAAACTGGTCCCAAACTAATGCTGAAATCTGACGGTTTCGTGGCGCTGGACAGACCGAGTATTTCCGTTGACTGTAGATGATCATGATGAAAAGTTAACATTTGGTCTCTGTGTGACCGCGGCCTTAGAAATCCTCAGAAAATGAAAGCTCAATTCAATTACATTTCCTCAGCATGTCTGAGTGTCGTATTGCATGAAACCCGAGCACTTTATTCCGGTGAAGGTGTCTGCTGTACTACGGAGTGAGAGTCCCGGATATTACGGAGTGAGAGTTTGGAGTACACTTGAGTGAAACTCCCGTTTATTGTAGAATGAAGCTTCATTCTTTTACGGATTGGTAATCCAGTGTATCCCGGAGAGGATGTCGAGAGTATTGCGGAGTAAAAATTCCATGTATTGCGGTGGGAGAGTTTCGCACAATAGGGTGATAGAGTCCCGTACGTCACGGAGTGGGAGCCCCGTTTGTTATGAAATGGAAGTCCGGTATGTTACGGAGTAGGAGTCCCGCGTATTAATGATTGAGAGTGTGGTGAATTACGAAGTGAGAGCCCCGTGTTTTACTGAAAGTCGCGGGTATAACGGAACAGAAGCGCGAATCCGTGTACTTCGAAGTGAAAATCCTTCGAATTACGGAGCGAGAGTCCATGTATAACAGCGAAAGTCCCAGTATATTACGGAGTAAGTTTCTCGTGTACAACAGAGTGCGTGCAGTGTTTTAATTGTCAACAACAAGTGTTGCGGATCTTTTTATATAGTGAAATCTTAAATAAAAATCCTCATCAATCATTCTGATTTTTAAAAACAAAAGCAAGGCGAAAATCAGTGAACCATTTCAAAATCCGTGAAACATTTTAAAATCCTTTCAGGTGCCCACACATGATTGATTTACATATCCTTGAGTCTCTATTCATCTTTAAACTCAAACCCCCTCTAAATGACAGTAAAAGTGCTTCTCTTCTTCTCGTCGCGAACACATAATCCTTAATTCGCGTTTTCATTTGTTCTTTGTTTTTTTATTTCTGTATCTTGTAGTTTTAATTTACTCATATATGTTTTATTTTGTATCGGAACTTTTGATGAAGATGAACTGAACAAATTTCTGGTGGAAACTATAGTGGGTTCATGTATAATCCACTTTACTGACTGGCCGACGAAACCAACCAAAAAAAACGTTCGGGGTCTCCCAAGACTGGTGGGGCAGTCAGAATACAGCCTCCATACAACACTGATCTATCTCTGCTGGCGACTCTTTAGCTTGTAACTTGAGCCTCAGCCACCAGTTTTAGCCTGTTGAGCGACTACCTGTGAACGTCGCCACTCTCACCCCGGCGCTGGGAGTCTGAGCCATCTGAAGGGGGAAGGAGTGGATCCACTTGGGAGCCACTGGAGGTCTGTCGAGGATTCATCTTCATAATCCTTAGTAGCGATGAGGTGAGGCTATGCGCCAGTCAACTCCTGATCTCATCCTTTGCCATCTTGCTTAGGGTAGATGATCCCATAGAACTGGAACGTAATCTTGTTTCCACCAGGTTTTGTGCAGAAATTACTTTAGTTATTAAAATTATTAAGCTTATTGTACTTATCATACTTGCTATACTTATGCTACATTCTAAGTTCTCATTCCTTTTCTTCGCAGGTGCAAATGTTGTGAGCCTGGTGTGGATGTGGAGAGCGGAAACTTTTACTTAATAAAAGTAAAAATTACGTATAGAGGAGAAAACTTTCTACGATAAATAATTAACCAACTCATTATTTATATTTGAATTCCTTATTAGTCATTGAAAGGCGTAGAAACAACCTAGTGGAAATTAATACCGGCAGAGCTTGGTTAAGCTCGATTCAATCACATTCATTTTTTGTTTTTGAACTTTTTATTCCGAAATGTTCAGTTTTATTCATTTAAACTTTAATAATTGTACTAATAAAATGATAATACGTACAGTGATTTTCGCCTTGCTTACCATTTCATTCAAACTTTTTTCCACATCACTAAACACGTAATCGTAATTTCTATGAGTATATTCTTGATAAAAATTCGGAGGGAGCTAATTTTTTTGTACCTCACAATATTACCTTCGATGTAAATATTGGAGTTTAATATCGAATGCATTTGATTTGTTTTTTTGTCTGCAAATTAAAAATTTATTTGCCCTCGAACATTAGCATTCCAATAGAAATTAATTTGTTTCATGAAATAAATCAAGCAGAATAAGGCAAAAAATGAGAGCGGCTTCTTGGTTCAAACTACAACTAAAATTAAACTTGAAGAAAATCTTCCTTTCGCTAAAACAAGAGATTACCCTACATTATTCGAATATGTGATTAATCCTTTTCTGCTTCAATTTCCGAGCATCTCCATTCCAACAGCATCGTCGAGCACCAGACCTGGGCCGGGCTGCCGGTCTTACACGGCGCTAGCGGCGCTGTTTTCAGTCAGGTTTCAACTCGCACAAATCTCGAGCCTCCGAATAATGGCTTACAGCTCCAGCATCTGTCAATTTTTTTCGTGCATTCCCAAGAATTTCAGGTTAAGTGTCCATCTGTCTGGGCCGCGATGTCAGAATACACGGCACACGCGAGCTGACGCTCAAAATTAGTCCTTTTTGAGGAGTTTGTTCACAGCCACGAATGTTTAATTACTCGGGCTCGGCGCAGCCTACCATGACGGATGATCCGCCTAATCTCGAGGCCGGAAAAATGAGGCCAAAGATATCGCGTGCAGGGAGCTTGCTACCTGTGAGTTCTGTTGTTAGCAACGTTTCAGAAATGTATCATCCTAAATTTTATTTTTAAGCTTTTAGCTGGATGTGCTTAAGCTCTTATTATTTTCGGGGGCGTTTCCCTCACCGCTAAATTTGAATGGAGTACATGAAAATGAAGCTAATTTGAAAAGGGTTCGTTCAGTGCTATGGCGAAATTCTGTTCATAAGATATCCTCGAAACAATCTCGCGTATACCGCGACCAAAAGCTACAATATGAAACGACAGGAGCGTCTGTTCTTACGCCTCACAAGCAACTGTGATCGTAAACTATTGAAAGACCAACAGCCTGTAGCGAGAATTAATTCAACGCCTCAAGAGGTTTTTATTTCTTTTAAAACTATGTTCAAGCATATTCACATGAACAGTGACTATGGTTGTAATATTATTACACAAGACTTATTATTCTATTCTTAGCATATTATTCTCACAAAATAAGAAATCCAACTTTAAGTACGTCACTAAGTGAATCTTTGGCCCATTGGTAGGAAGTGATACTTAATCCATCTATGTATTTTCATATTATTGTGAAAATACTTTGTGAATTGGTTAACATTGTTTTGAGCTGGAAAAGTTAGTTTGAAGGTCACCCAAAGAAGTAATAAGCGTTGCGCAAGAAAAGTTAGTGCTGTAGCAAATCGGTAGTGACCATCAGTAATTAAGTACAGTAAATAGAAGATGAGTTCAATTGTAGAATAATTAGGATCACCATTGTTAAATGGTGGCCAGACGTTTCTAAGTACTGCTCAATGGAGTTCATTGCCGGAATTACTGTAGGAGCCCGGGCGGCTGCAATGCAAGGAAGGTGATATAAAAGCGGGCATCATGTTCGTATCGCTACTCAGCCAGTGACGAGTCAGTAGCGTTATTGATGATATACTGAAATTTTTCTAAAACTACGCCGTTTTTTTGAATGGCATCACTGTTCTTGCTGCCTTGAAGAGATTATGTTGTGTAGTGAAGGATAAGGGATGTTTCTTTTGAGTACTTCAAAAATGCAAAACAGAATGTTTTTCCAGTAACTTATCCGTACCTAATAATTCAGTTATCACTGTCAGCAACAAATCATGAAATGCAGTTTCCTCCCCAATGTTAACAATTAAAAATTTACAGTGTTATTTAAGAAACCCGATTTTTTATAATCTGGTGCAAGATTAGCCTGTTACAAATTTTCCGGTACCAAATTTATCTGATACACAGCATTATCCTGAGTGTTCACTCTTCGAAGGCTAAATAAGTGGAACTTGCTATAAGAAGATCTTCACATCTTTCTGCACGAATGGCTTAGCGTTAATTTATGATTAAATTCAACCTGAGTTGATGAAGCAGTTTTCCAGTGAGCATGTGTAAAGCTCTGTTTTGTTCAACGGAGTTTCTGAATTCAAAACTTTCACTCCCTTGGGACATGTTTTAGAGGCACGAGAGAGTGTAGAAGTTTATGTCCTTAGTAGAACTTCGTTCTCTGATTTTCATGACAAGGAAACAAATTAACAACTGCAATTCAAACTCTCTGAAATGAGAACGAGTTTGTTGCTAGTGTTGCCAGGCAGAGAACAGAGGCCCGGCTGCTCCTTCATCAAGTCAGGAAATGCAAGAGCTTAATGAATAAACAAGCGGAATGACATGTTCCCCGCTCTGTCCACGCTGCAGAGCTGACTGCTGCGACTTCTTGCTTTAGGTCTGCTTCACTTTTGGTGATCCCAGGAAAGATGTACTGAGACAGATTCTCGGGTGCGCTGATGAAGTTCACGATGATATTAGACGTGCAACAGTTGCTTCTATTCTACTTCCAGTTTCCTTGAATGTCCCATTGATTGGAATTTGCAAACCTTTCGAGAAGGAAACCCATTTTTTTCTTGAGTGAAAATTATGAATACTGTGATGCTGTAGTAGCCTTCTCTCCTTGTTGGTAAATTATGAAGAATATTCTTCTTCGGAACATGTGTACGATTAACGACAATTTGACATTTGTTTCCATGTACGTAATATGTATTAATCTAAACAACTATCTAAGTGTTTAAAGACTCGGAAAAATATTTTTTAAAACTCTTTCAATGACGTGGTTTTGCTCCCACTCTTGATGAAAGTTTCAAATCAAATTTCATATAATTGCAGCATGATTTGAGGAGTTGAACATTTGAAGCCATTTGCTTTTGAACAAATGGCTTTTTTCGTGCAGAAGAAAATTACCCAAATGGGAGCAAATCAAGCTTCTGTTAATATCGTCATCAAACGCACAAAATCTTGAGCTTGACATTGATTTATGCCAATTGCTACATCGTGGAAGTCTCTAAAATTTTCAAAGCCTTAAATCACAATTTGAGGAACTGAAGTAAAACGGGACTTTCGATGTACATAAAAACAGCGAATTTTCACTCTCTTGGCATGACGTTATAATTCATCTGTATCACCTCTACATTTAACAGTACCATTTTTATCTTTTTTTAAGTCATTTATCTATGTCAGTATAACTTATCTGGTAAGCGACGTACATTGTGTTAGTTTTAAGGACACCATTTCCGAGCATCTCAGTCAGAGATGAGATTTTCCTGATTGTTTTTTTATTGCTTTAAAAGAGTTTGAGATATGTCCCCGAATGTCTGTAGAAATATCAGGAACGTATCATAGAACTAGCGCCCCCGCGAGAGGGGGAGAGCATCCCCCTTGCGGACCTTTTTTTTTCATATATGAACCAAGAGCAATAAAATTTGGTACACTGATAGGAAATGCAATGTAGAATCATTTACCTTCTATGAAAAAATGCGATTTTCTCTGAAAGAAATTTGAAAATCATAGAAAACGACAATTATGGGGGGTTTTCTAAATGCTTATTCTCTGACAGTTTTTGAGCTACAGTAATGATTTTGGTATCATTGAATGCAGAATAACAAGGACATTCAAAAAAATTAAATGCTTTTCCTCAAATTTCCAATTTCAATTGAAAAAAGGAAAAAATTGAAACAAAAAAAAATTTTTTGTTCAAATTCAAATTTATGACGTCATAACTTTGGAACAAAAATGAATTTTGAAAAACTATTTAACTTTTTAGAAAGCCCTTGTTTTTTCGCATCCAATGATATTAAAATCATTACTGTTGCTCAAAAACTGTAGGAGAAAAAGAATTTTTAATCTTAAAATATCTTTTATATAACAAGTAAGTTTTCAAAACGTTTTCCATAGTAACTCCGAAGTTTACAAAGCTAGAGCAATGCAGTTTGTTGCATTTGAAAGTGAAATGTTTTATCTAAAAATTCGTTTAGCAGATTTTCCAAATTGTTCCTGTAAAAATTTCCGTAGACTTTTTTACCCTAAAATTTTAAGTTTTCCCCAACCTCTTTTCAAAAAATCAAATAAATTCGGAAAAAAATAAATCGAAAAATCCGCTAAACCAATTTTTGGAGCACACATTTTACTTTCAAATACAACAAACCGCTTTGCTCTAGCTTTGTAAATTTCGGAGGTATTAAGACAAATATATATATATATATATTTTTTATTATAAGGAATAATTAATTTTCTATGCCCCAATGAAAAAATTTTATGAAAGATAAGTTGTTACATATGTGGAGATCTAGTAGTCTGCAAATTTTCATAGACGTAGGTCCAATGGAAAAAAAGTTTCCAGTTTTTAGAAATGGTTCCCTTAAATAAATTCTGCATTCATGATCCTTTATCAAAAGCTTCATTCAATAGTCTACAGTTTAACGCATGCGATCATTCACTGCCTACAAATAAATTTCTGCATTATACATAGTACTGTTAACAGCATTTCACAAATGAGCTTGACGAAACGGACACCAACAAAACTTTGTTATTCTGGAGCACTGACAATGCGAACACGAAGAGTTGAGGGCTGTAGCTAGTAGATATAGTACGATGTTTGATATTTAATGAGTAATTGGACATTGATGCACAACCATTATTTGAAATAAAACTTTAAAAATTTCAATTGGAACCAAATTTTAGGTTTACTCTTTCTTGTAACTTTAGTGCTTCAGATTTATAATATCAATCTTATTTCCTTTGATACGAAATCCGCGCGCAGTAGATTTGAGCTAGGTCTTTAAGTCTTGATTTCATTTTTTTATTTTCATCGTGTTGTGTCGTTACTTTAAGCACATCTTGAAGTTTATTTAGAATTTGTTGGAACTACGTATCAGAAGCCGTAAGCTTCTACGGAGCAAGGAAAAGGAAACGCACAGCAAGGCTCATAATAATGTACTGACTCCATCACTGACAGACCTTCCTTAAAACTAGCAGTGCCCGGAAGTCAAACAAAGATCTTCCGGTGGTTGTAAAAAGTCGCAAAGGCAAGGCACCATAAAGGATTTCCGTCGGTCAGAGTTTCGGCCGTTTATGGCTCTTCCGGCTCCGAGACTTGCGAAATCCAGCGAGACAAAGACATCCGGCTGTGCTTCCTTTACAATGCACATCCTGAGATGCAACAATTTCCCGCCCTTTAGATGAATAATGACAAACGGAAGGCAGAACTCAACCCATTCGCATTACATGTTCAGTTATTCTACCTGATCTACGCGGTTCATTTTGAACAGATGAACTGCTAACAGGCTGCAAAGTAGAAGGCTCAGCCGCCGTGCTACTGAAAGATCCCAAATTACTAGAAGAGTGAAGCAGCTGATTTGAATGCCTCTTCCATATTACATTTAATGCCAAGATTTGAACATGAAAGATATTAACAGCAACTTTGCCAATAATAATTCCCTTCAGCCACTTGAGACCATCTCTTAAATTCAGAGCGAGAACATGATCACCGACATCAAATTGAGTGACATACATAGGCTTAGACCTGGACACAGAGTATTTAGGATGAACTCTATCTCTAGAAGTAACAAGTTTACAATTGTTCAGCGCAAAAGAGGGAACAATTTTTGTGACACAATGAGGAATGCAATGTGATTGAAATAACGCTTTTGCAAGACGTGATTTGAGCGATTCGGAAGAAGAGAGTTTTTTCAACAGGTCTTTAATGACTCTTACCCCCTCTCAGCTTGACCATTGCTTGCTGGAGAGTAGGGCGGAGGTGTGAGGTGCTTAATGCCGTTGGAAATTAGAAAATCTTTAAAGTCTTCAGATGAAAAGTTAGAAGCAGTGTCACTTACGAGCACACCACACAACCCGTTTCGGCTAAAAATCATTCTCAAAGCATCGACAGTATCTGATACACTCGTGGATGGTACAATATCGCGTTCTATATATTTAGACAATGCATCTACAGCAATGAAAACAATTTTATTCTCGTAGAAACAGTAATCAACATGAATACGTTCAAAAGGCCGAGAAGGCGTGGGCCATTCTACATATTTAGACTTAGGTTTTGCTGGATTTAATTGACATTGAGGGCAACTTTTTACAACGTTTTCAATAGTTTTCTCCATTCCGGGAAACCAAATAACAGATCTGGCCAACGACTTCATGCCACATATGCCAGGATGTCCATCATGAAATGTTTCAAGAACTAAACTCCGGAATGACTTGGGAATTAAAACCCTTTCTTTAAAAAGTCTACAACCTTTCATGATGGTCATCTGAGGTAGCAGGTTCTTAAATTTAGACAAATTAGGATTAGGTTTAGGAGGCATGCCAAACTTTATATACTGTTTGAATTGACATAGTTCACTATCCGCATCAGTGTAAGTTTTTATATTTTCACACGTAACTGGAGTTTTCTCGAGAGAGTTCACTTCAAAGATCATTTCGTACGGTTCTAGTTCTGTTACCGTTGTGGGTAAAGGAAGCCTACTAAGACAATCGCTATTTACGTTACATTTGCCTTTCGAGTAGTTGAAAACACAATCAAACTGGGACAGTCTGAGAGCCCATCTTTGAATCCGAGCGTAACAATTGAGAGGTACACCCTTGTTATGTGCAAAAAATTTACAAAGAGGTTTTTGATCGTAATGAATAATAAACTTAGCACCAAGAAGAAATATCTTGAATTTTTCAACACGGAAGACAACACTAAGGCTCTCTTTTTCGATGTTAGAATAGTTTCGCTCTACATTATTTAGAGATCTAGAAGCAAATTGAACAGGACACCAATCACGAGAAGGACCAACGCGTTGAATGAGTCCGGCAGCAACCCCGTAACCAGAATTATCTGTTTCACGGAGAGTTTCATGGATGGGATCAAATAATTTTAGAGGCTTATGCGAACGAAAGATATCCTTGATTATTTGGACACTTTTATCCTGCTCTGGAGTCCACCGGAAAGGTACATCTTTTCTAAGTAGCGAATACAGAGGATGCATGACAAGAGAAAAATTGGGTACAAAACGACTGTTGAAATTACACAATCCAATGAAAGCTTGCAATTGTTTGAGGTTTTTGGGAACATGAGCATTGAGAATTGCGTCTACTTTCTCAGAATTAGGGTGAACACCTTTGTTATCAAAAACGTACCCTAAATAAGACACACGATCAGTTAGAAAGGCACATTTAGAAAGATTTTAGCAAATTCCAGCATTTTTGAGGACAGACAAAACTTTGTCAAGAACTTCCGAATGAGCATCATAGGAAGAGGTCAAAATAAGTAGATCATCCTGGTACACAATGATGTTATCGATGCCAGAAAGAGTCCTATTCATGATCGCTTGAAAAATGCCAGGGCTTGCACGCAATCCATAAGGTAAATAATTGTACATAAATAGACCTTCCGAGGTGTTAGTGGTCGTAAACTTTTTTGATTCCTCGTCCAACGGAATTTGCAAAAATGCATTTGACAAATCAATTTTGGAGAAAAACTTCGCGTCTCCGACTTGAGAAATTACATCATAAATGACAGGTAGTACAGATTGAACAGGATTCAGAAAATTTTTAATGGAGGCTGAAAATTTTCCACAGATTCTCACACTGCCGTCAGACTTTAGAACATTAACGGTAGGAGATGTCCATTGGCTATCATACACTTTAGAAATTTTACCCATACTCTGCAAGCGCTCCAGTTTGGTTTTGACAGAGTCTTTTAGTCTTACAGGAACAGGGCGTGCTTTACAAAATACAGGAACTGCATTAGGCAACACATCAAGATGAACGGTATCTTTACGTTAGACTGTGAATCAGATGAAAAGTACGAATCATATTTCAAAGACAAGCTTCTCGGCAAACTATGGCAATCCGTTTTGTTTATAGTGTCGCATTTATCAGGAATGACAACATTTACGTTGAGTTTAGAACAAATATCTCGGCCTAGCAAGTTGATTCTATCATCTTCCACAATGAGAAACGTATGATTAAAACTGACGTCTTTATAACTAATGATAATTGAAGATTGACCAAGCAAATTTACAGAGCCACTACTGTATCCGAGCACTTTGCTACACGTAGGACTTATAACAGCACCAACTACAAGTGCATCTCTTTTACGTTTAGTTAGACTGCACTAACATTATCAAGCAGAAATTCAACAGGTTTACAATTCAAGTTGCATGTTAACATAGTAGGCTCTTTTGTAACGGGAATTACAGTGGTGTTTACTCTAAAAAATGAGAGTCATTCAAGTGATTATCAGAGAAATTACCGTCACCGTTGTCGTTCCTAGGGTTTTGTAGAACAACTTCGTTCTTCTTCTGTGGAGGCTCACGTGCACTCTTCATTGATCCATCTTCTTTTCTGACGTTGGAATGATAATCACTTTTTTTCCGGCTGCACTATGTAAGTGCGAGCTGCGTCCATTTCTCTTCGTGTAGGTCCCCTTCGTGTAGGTTCCTTTCGTGTAGTCTCCGCCGGAGAAGGCGGTGCTGCCGTCGTAGATTTGCAAACTTTAGAAATGTGGCCTGTCTTCCCACATGTATTACACTTCAGTTTCAACGCATAGCAATTCTTTGCAAGATTCTTCTGCTTAGCTCCGCAACGGATGCATGTGTAGTTCGGCTGTAAATTTTCTAGTGTGAAAAACGAAGAAGATGAATCCTCACGAATAATATCTTGAGCATCGGAACTTAACTGTTCGATGAGTTTTGCATGTTCAACACATTCGTTGAATGCTTTGGTATCACACTTCTGTAGAACTGCACTGAGAATTTGCGCTGAATGTGGACCAGCCACGAAGGCATCTCTCAATAGACGATCGCGACAGCAATTTTCGTAGTTGCACGCAGATGCTAAGTTATTTAACGTTTTAGCAAAACTTTCTATGGATTCATTAACACCTTGCTTTCTGTTCAGAAATGTAACTGATGCGCCCACACTGGATTTCTTTATTTCAAATTGTTGTATCAACTTTTCTTCTAGTTCATCGTACGTAGCATCAGAGAGTAACGTAGGTTTAATTCTGCGTTGTAGATCAGTAATGATGTTTACAGGCAAGGCTTTAACTAAAATACTAGCTTTCTTACTGCCATTGTTTCCCGCCTTCTGAAGAGCGTCTGCACACTGTACGTTTAAACGTTGTAGAAATTCACACACTGGTTCCACTTCAGTGTCGAATGGAGGACAGCTAAATGTAGAATACGCCATCTTGGTTTCAGAGCACTTGTAAAGTTCAAATTCACTTCGGAGATTCGAAGTCCTCGTCGCCAAATATGTTGTGTCATTACTTAAAGCACAACTTGAAGTTTATTTAGAAGTTGTTGGAACTACGTATCAGAAGCCGTAAACTTCTACTGAGCAATGGAATGTAAACGCACAGCAAGGCTCCTAATAATGTACTGACTCCATCACTGACAGACCTTCCTTAAAACTGGCAGTGCCCGGAAGTCAAACAAAGATCTTCCGGTGGTTGTAAAAGGTCGCAAAGGCAAGGCACCATAAAGGATTTCCGTCGGTCAGAGTTTCGGCCGTTTATGGCTCTTCCGGCTTCGAGACTTGCGAAACCCAACGAGATAAAGACATCCGGCTGTGCTTCCTTTACAATGCACATCCTGAGATGTAACAATTTCCCTCCCTTTAGATGAATAATGACAAACGGAAGGCAGAACTCAACAACCCATTCGCATTACTGGTTTAGTTATTCTACCTGACATACGGCTGTGCTTCCTTTACGATGCACATCCTGAGATATGACACAACGTTATAGACTCACTGAGTTGAAGAAAAGCAGTCTATATTTACTCCACTGACGTAAAAACACGACAGAAATTGAGGGTACTTTTGTACAGTAAAAACACTGTTCATTTTTATTAGTTGCAAATCAGAAAACCGTAAAACTCGTTACATACAGGCTACACATTGTCGAGAATGTATTTTTTTAATACGAATATAACTCAGACTCTTCAAACCTTTAATTAGGATTTGAAAACAAGCGGGCCTTATGAGGGCAATTTCATACTCCTAAGCTCACTCTTTAAGAAAACAGTAATGTGTTGCAACCGACTTCTGGCAGTGAAATAGAAATTTAGAATCAAATGTTTATTTCCAACAAATCCTCTCACCATGTCAGAAAAGCAGTATTCAGACTTCTCTTAACTCGTGCCATAATTCTATTAAAAATCGCCGCCGTGATTGGGGAGAGCCGCCGACTATTTACGGGCTAGCAGTGGACGAGCAGCAATGTCCACTTGGCCTCATAAGTTCGCCGTAGCTCCTGCGTAAAGCGGCACAGCTTTGCTCAGCGCGCCGCTGGCGTCCATGAAATTCTGCGGCGACCTGCCTTGACGTGGATTTGCTGCGATGAACTGAGCTACGAGTGTCATCCTGCGTAAATCTGCGCAAATACTGGTGGGGATTTTTTACTGGAGAAATAAAATCCATTCAGGTTGTTTGAAATTCACTTTTTTCACAATCTGTGATCGCATTTCTACTAGTAAAAAATTTTCCTCGGTGAAGTAATTTCATTATTTGTTGTAGTACTATTGTCTTTAATAGCTTTACTCACTCTAGTATCACTTAGGTCTTTTGATCACTTGAACAATCGCTTCCTGAAAAACTGTTGTTTTTTTCCATGAATATTTCCGTAACTTTATTCGCTGATGCGTCAAAGGCAACAAATTTTTAAATCAAACTCACGGATCTGACAGTGCACTAGTTTTTAACAAGCTTGCTAATATTTCTAAATCGTTGGAGGATTATAAATTTTCTACCATTTTCTAAACATTAGGTTGACGCGTTGAGATGTTCTATGAGTGTTTTTACCAAAGTTTTCCCACATGATCTGCAGATATATTAATTGAGTAATTGAATTGAAATTCAACTATTCACCCTGTAAACATAAACAATCACGAGTTTTACCTCGGCCATGTATATAAATTGAACATACTTTGAAGCAAATCCAATATTCAAACTATAGTCAAACAACAACAACATGAGGCGCAACCGCTTTTTGTGGCACCTGTTGATATGTTCGAAAGCCTTTGAAATATAATATGAGAGAACGAGGAATGTCATGTGAAGTATTTACGTCTAAAATTGATCTTTCGAGCTTTCGCTTATCATCTGTTAAAAAAATAGAAAACGAAAAACATTTTTAAGCAATGGATTGAACTTGAATGAAAAAGTCAAACACTCAAAAATATTGGTATTTTAGATGGTCCATCAAAAATTCTGTAAAGTGCTATCGATTTATAAATTTTTAGTTGTTCTGGCATTTTTCACATTCATCAGTCTTTTATATGAGAAGAAATGTATCAGACCATCGTACCCCACCAGCAGCAAGGGCCCCATTTAATTCCCTACATGAGGGATCATGCAGAGAAAGACTATTGAAGTCCAACAAGTCAATCGAATCATTGAAGCCGGGACTGAAACGAACTCTCGAGAAGCCTTGGATGAAATCAAGTAGGAAATGATCGCTTGTATTGTGGAAAATTTTCTGAAACTACTTTAGCGTTTCTTCGACGCTGAAAGCGGCCTTTTCAGAAAATTGTTTACTGCATTTACTGTGCACAATTTTACGCTCTTTCTTAGGATACATCGATTTCGAATCAGATATTGAGTAATAATACTTATTTCCGGTGCCAGCATTTTTGGTGGACCCACTTAGGTATTTCAAACATGTTTTGTGTTCTTCAGAAAACTTTAAAAGGTTAAAATATTAGCAATGGCTTTCGACTATGTACTAGTAAATCAAATGAGCACCAAAGCATTTGGTAGATTCTAAAATCAAAATACCGGTTGGCATGGAAGATTGATTTATTACGGG
Organism: Platorchestia sp. MABIK; assembly: GCA_014220935.1. Lineage (NCBI taxonomy): Eukaryota > Metazoa > Arthropoda > Malacostraca > Amphipoda > Talitridae > Platorchestia > Platorchestia sp. MABIK. The sequence continues at coordinate 117,836 of JACJUY010000583.1, read as the reverse complement.
TATATGTAATACTCTTTAAAGTGCTTTAAATTTTTAAATGCAAAACTATTGAATTACATTTAAATTGATTTACATTCAAGTGTAATGCTCTTGAATTATATTTAAACACCTAAAGTGATCAAGTGCAACAGTAAAATGAAAGTCACATTCGAAATAACGATGAAGTATAACGCTAGACGTATAAAATATAGGAGAATAGTTGACATAGAAAAATTGCTTCATGTGCTTTTAATTTGTGTCTCATTAAACTTCATTTCACCATAGCCGTGATATTAATCTAAATCTCTACTCTCATCTTTTTCTGTAAACATATATCACTCGCCTACAACTCACTGAATTTTCATTGATGAAGAAAAAAGCTCGTAAAATTATCGTCTACTGGCGTTACACATGTCTTTCATCTGAGAGGATTGCAGAAAAACAATTTGAGACAACCATTTGAGAGCGTCAACCATCTGAAAAAATTAAATCCCGTAAAAATTCTTTTTCTATGTGCTCGAAAATGGTAAATCAATTTAAATCAGCACATAACTAACTGAATATTAAACCGCATCAAACTACACGCTACGGACCCCAAATGTTCGGAACTCCAATAATAATTCGTGGTCGTTGTCGGGGCCAAGGTTGATAAAGATCCCTTTGAATTCTAGTTTTGGGGATACGCAACCTCATCTCCCAACTGAACGAAATCTTCGGGTAATGAGACTCACGTAAACATTTAATTTATTGATAACAGTAGAAAAACAGTAAACTTATCTAAAATTGATTATTTAGTTGAGGATGCGATTTTCGCAGAGTCAAGCAGAATACATGCAGAGGAAGGCAAATAAATGCAAGGGCGGGTGAGGCAACACGATGTTCGGCACGTGACGAGGTAGCGACATAGCAGCACTAGGCCTAACTGCAGTGAGTATAACGTTGGCTGAAGCGTAGCTAAACCGGAGCAAGGAGAACGTCCAGCCTGCGAATACACCATCAATGAAGCATTGCTAGCGAGACTACTAACACCGTAGGAGATTATTAACACCGAGACTCTCTCTTGAAGAGAGAGGAAATCCAAGAGCGGGCACGACTCGCTGGCAAAACTTTCGAAAAGGCACTAAGACATCATAAAGGCGCACAACTATTGAAATGCACGAAACTATCGTAGGGCACAGGTTTATCGGAAACACAGGGTTACACTCACTGGCTAAAAATAGAGACCACATGAAATTTATAATTAGCTTCTTCTCTAGGGTTCTAAGACGTGGCACTGCTAAGAACACGCAATATTGTATTTGCAGTAGCTAATTTCAGCACACCGTTTCCTTAGTTAGGCTGCAAGACCTTGAAATCTTGAAACAAAATAGCGATGAATTGTACGCGAGTCCTTCGATAAGAAACTTTTCAGAAACTGAGAGCAGTGATTGGTAAATTTAAAACCATGACAGCAGAATGAACTTCATATGCTGTTTTGAATATTTGAATTATTCTGTTTTTATTCCAGAATATTAATGCCCGAATAAAAGAATCAGAATTTGTTTCATCTCATTGATATAATAGTTAAAGAACGTTTATTGAAAGCTAATTATTTCAAACGCTGCGTAGACCTGGTAATTGCAGTTTTATAATCTTGCATTAATATCATCTACTGATGGAAACGATTCGTTCTGTTGTTGATATTTTGACACCGCTTCATTTACCTTCAAAAATGTTTCAAACATTTATCATAATTTTGTTATTATTAATATGCCGTGGAAAGTGCAGCGAAGATTGATTTTCGAAAAGCTGCCTAGAACGATGTGGGATTTATATCATTACTCGATGATTACATTACTCGGCCAGTATTTCCTGAAATGTTGAATATAAAGAAAAACTCTCAACAAAGTTCATCTTTCGAAATTTTTCTTATGACAGACCAACCGATCAGAGGCATTTGATTTCTATATCAAATAAACTGAAAATTATCAAGAACTCAAATTAATTCATTCGCAACTTTGGTCCCATCAAAAATGTAGGAAATTCTATGATCCTAGAAATACTTTTTCATTCCCGTCTCGACGAATAACGCAGGGAATTGTTAAAATCGATATGAGAATGACAATCGGAAATTAAATTACTAAAAATTGCTTCAGAGGATTTCTGAAGGCTTGAAATGATTAAGAAATTCAAAAAAGTGCCGGGAGGGCCGTTGTTTCGGCTACGAATGAATCGGCATTCATGAGTCGTGCAATTTCCGAATCAACTTTTCCCAACTAGTGATGCATTCGAATTAAATTATATGAACAAAGCTTACGCCAAAATCCTAGATTCTTCTGTTCCCCGTGAAAAGCAATAAACTAACGACGAATTTGAGATATTTTATTCGTGTAATTTCGCAAAGCAAATTTCGCAATGAACAACCAAAGTCGGAAGAATATAACATCTAAATGTCATACTAAACTGAGTTCTTCATTTTTTATTCCAACAGCTTTCACGGTCTTTCAAAATTCATTCACTGAGCAATGGTACGCACCTCCAAGTGTAGGTTATTGCAACAAACAATTATTCCTATGGTAGCAAACGATCATTGTATTTTGGGTGTCCAGCACATAATGTGAATACAACGGTCAAGTAATGATTGCACACACGTGGCAGAAAATTTATGAAGCGGTCTTTTAATATTGATGCCGAAAATCAGGACTCGCTGAGCAATATCAAATGATTTTATTCATAAAGGACAACAGTTCTAATTAATTACGCAGTTTATCGTAACGATTGAGCGTAGAACAATTCAAAGCATTGATACTTGAGCATGGATTGGAAGAGAATTCACAATTTCTCAACCTCTCTAAGCGTCCATGAAAGTTTTCAATCCAAAGTCAGGTTCGTGCTTGTTACAGCTCTCACGAATTATCCTGAGAACAATTCGGTTCATGTGTTGGAACACGGGAGAATAGTTTAATATCTGGACAGAGTCAGCACGATTTAGTGTCAGTACAGCATGCAGATGTCGTTATTTGCAAGCACTGGCATTGCAAAAACTGAACTAACGCCAGAGTTGCCGCTTGTCAACACTGCTGACACCATCCCTCATTGATGAGTCGATGCCTCGGTATCAAGTTTTTGGCAATGAAAGAAACAGGCTCGCACCTAATGGAGTGTAGTTGACTCTGCTGAATTAGATGTTTGATAGTCGAAGTGCCGTTACAAGTCTTCGTCCCAAGACTAAAATCCTGTTTTGAAGACTGTCTTAAACTTGGGACGGTCCGAAGTGAACATCAGAATATTGGCTGAGGATGTAGATTTCTTTGCTGGAACGTGTAGCTGGATCTATTACTGCACACACCAGTAGAAAAAATGAAAGAAAAACAGTTTTTCCAAAAAAATATGATACAAAACGCACATCATTGCATTTTGTAAAATATCTTGAAGTAAGGATCCTTAGTTTTACACACACATGAGCATTGTAATACCCATGTCACTAGTCAAAATAAATGATTGAGTTGAGACACACACATGAATATCGTAATACCCATCTCACTAATCGGAACGTAAAAAGGAATAGAAGCATACCAATTTGAAAGGGAATATTCTTTTAATTGCATACGTTTCGAAATCTCCGATTCCATCATCAGTGTTGTAAACAAAGAATAAAAACGATGATGAACAAATTGCAAGAACTATTAGAAATTAGTGTCAGCATACATTCATCGAAAGATAGATACGCCTAACTATTGAAAAACTGAATTTTCTTAAGCATTCGAAGCCATACATTCACATGCACCCCAATTCAAACTATTAAACGAACACACAATAACATCTACACAAAGAAACATAACTATACACCTACACATCCGCACACTCTTCAATTTACATCGTCGGGGCCATGTTTAATTTCATTGCACTTTGATCATGATTTAAACAAGGTCTATGGGAAAAAATGAATATGGATTCAAAAATTCCAAACTTAAAATCATCTGTAGCTCTGCAAAGCGTGGAGAAATTAGAACTTTTAAAAAGGTGGTTTGAATTATGACAACGATCTCTGATAACTGACTGGAAGTGAAATGAACATGGACAACCGGTTCTATGGGAGATACCAGAGTGTTGGCTGTGACGAATAAATTGCTGGAGAGTGGACTTCAAACATAGCACTGCAGGCAGCAATCACATTTATACAAGTAGACACAACCATTTCTCAGTCCCTCTTTCAAACGCTTTTTCCTTTTAAAAAATGAACCAATTTTAAAACTCTTTTTATAAAATGCTAGCACGTCAATGAGAGTAAAATCAAGGGAATGTTTCCTTTTATATTGGTTCTTTTCATTTTATGTATTAGATTTCCAAAAAAAAATGCATTTTGAATTCAATGGTCGATACGAATAATTGAGAGCAATACATATATATTCCTGTAGTTGCCTAATCTAGGCTTGATCATATATGTAACTACAACAAGAAAAGAAGACACAATTTCAGTGACGCATTGTTGAAAACACTCTTTTTAGTGCACACTTACATACGAGCTCAGGTACTTGCGGTATAAGGAATTATTTTAAAAGTATAACGTGTGGATTAAAATAATTCTGCATCTAAGGCAACAAGGTTGGCATTCAGAACTATATTTTCACTACAACGGATAAACTAGTAGGCCAATCAAGGGATTCGGAGAAACTGTTATTCATCACATCACGAATTTATGACAATTGACAACAGTGGCACAAAAGAGTCTACCTGAGTCAGAAACATGAAAAGAATTTATTGGCGCAGCCCATGCTTCTTAAAAGCTAGTTTGAAGAATTAACCTTGCGCAGTAAAGCTAGGGCGATCCTATTGGCGCCCAAAGTGCGATAATCAGCCAACGTATAGTTCGTCGCTTAATTTACTGTCATACTCATATCTAGGTATATTTTGTTTGTTCATACTGAGATTTATACATCGATGATTTGTGCATATTGATTTATTTCATGTATTACCGATTTACTTGGCTTTATTCTTTATCTTTCCAGACATCTAGCAATCTCTCAATATTTTGAAACTCGCCATCGCTAAATAGAACTGTGATCAATATTGTGTGGATGTTCTTTAAAATAAATCGAGTGATCACTCAACGGGCTAGTTTCAATTTATTGAACCGCTTGGTACAGGAAAGTAAGTCTATTCCCTACTAACTCCGTAGGCCGGAAAGAGAGCCTACATGATTCTAATACAACGATAACCAAGACATGTACAACAAAATTGAAGCAATACTTGAAATTAACCACCTAAATATGGCTGTCATAATATCCTCACGAGCGTAAGGAATTATAAATAGAACCACACAAGGCTAACAAGAACATTTTAGGACGTGAATAGGGGAAGAAAATATTAATGCCACTTAAGGTTGATGCATTAGATAAAATTATAATTTTTTTGGAATGTCTTGATGCAAATGTCTGTAGTTGATAAACATATATAGGTGCCATGACGGTCCAGTTCAATGCTTGTACAAAGTCTGAGAGAAAAAACAGAAAATTGTATTCTTTAGTTAGTTAATTCTAGATCAATAGTGTTTGTTAATTCTTGGAAGCACTAAAGATAATGAGTATTAACTCTGTATTGTGAAAATACTTACCACACTTTACACGTACATTGACAAGCATGTAAGCTGTGGATTCCAGATGTCTGTCATAATAAAATTTTAACGGCAATTTTTAAATAAATATCCACCAAGTTATGTTTGCAATTTAAGTAAGTGCTTCTCTGAAGCTGTCCCTGTATTGAACTAATAAAGATCAACTGTGTATTAGTTAACAGGCTTTTTTGTAGTACGGTTGGTGTAATCTACCTCATTATATTTTTAGTACTTTCTGACAATTTCTTTTTTCCTAAACGAGCACTGTATTTGATAATGTTCATTAAAAACGTAACAGTATGGCGGTTATAAGGGAATCACAGTGGAGCAAAGCAGTAAACAAAGCAAATCAATAACTAAATTAAGATATTAGGGATATCTTTTCTGCTATGCAGTTTAACTACGAAGGTTATAACAAAGAAGAACTTTAAAACCATTTTGATGAAACGTTTCAAGCCTCAGCTTTTCATAAGTCAAATCTTCAGGTACAAAACACACATGTATTGAATAAAAACTCGACAAAATGTCATGACCTTCCCAAGGGCTTGCGATCATCTCCCATTTGTGACTTTAGTTGTGCGCAGTATGTGAGATCAACCCACCGAGCACTATTTATGAGAGTCGCTGAGCATGCCAGAAGGAGACATCGCACGAGACGCCGTTAGGGACACCTTCCCATTCCAACACAAGGCAGCACTGCATGGGTCCATGCGAACAAATTATCAGTAACTAGCGATTTCAAATTTTAGACTATGCTTCGAATTCTTGTGAGCTGGGCATGTTAGAGTCACAAAATATACACAAATTAAAACCGGCCCTGAATCAAATGCAGAGTGCTTACCCCTTAAAAATTTTAGGTACTTAGTGAACAATATTCAATACATATTTTATTCTCTTCTCTTTCTCTCTCTTTCTCACTAATTTTTTTCCTTTTTTCTCTCTCTTTGGTTAGATTTTATTTTGCTACTAAGCCGACCCTATGAACGTTCCGCATTTTAGTTTTACTCTTATATACTTATTTTCCGTTTTAACTCACATTCACGATACTGGTTAGTGAAGTTTTTACATTTACGAGTAGATTAATTCAGTTTATAAGTCATGTTTTTGTTTTATTTAGATACTGGTTTGAATACATGAAGGATGAGCAATTTTGTGATTTGGTCATGTTTTTATCCGATGCATGTATATCTTGTACTTGCAGATAAAATTGATGATGAGCTGAGGCTTGAAACGTTTCATTAAAAATTATTTTAAAGTTCTTCTTTGCAATAACCTTGGTAAATTAATATAAAATTAAATACACCACAAATTTCCCTATAGCTACCAAAAGATTAGTCTACTTTCTTATTTCCATTGCCTTTACATTTTAGACATGCAATATTTTTTCAATTCTTTCTGACTCATCGTTCACCATCCTTCCTTTAATATGAGGCTCAAGAGATGCAGTTTATAGCTCAGTTTTGACGTCCATGACTTCCTAGGGCATGTCAACAATTTTGCTTTGCTTTTCCTGAGCCATATTAATGAGACAAGTTTGTATGAGACTCATAACCAGCTACGTCCCGTAGAGGAAACCTGGGCGTCCCGTAGAGGAAACGCTCAATCTTGTCTTCTATTTATAGTGAAATCGTTATATGACAAGTGAGTATATTCTTTCTATTACCTTTTGACGTTAAACGTCTAAACTTACGGGCACGAAATTTTTTAGCTGAACTAGAAAATTCATTTCATCTCACTATTGGAGTAAGAATTTTTATTCCTTTGTTCGTGAACTGGGATTATTTAAACTGGACTTGACCGAACTCGAAGCCAATCAGTTCTCCCATAGTTGTTGTTCCTGACTTAAAATTTGGAGGGACGTTTTATTTCAACCAGCACATTTTTTATGTTAATGTTCAGTTCTCAATGTAAGGTAACATTGTGTATCAGCGTGTCTGTAAATGAGAACATAGGTTCGTAACAAAAGCTCTTCCAGTTTTAATTACTTGAAGGAGTAATGTGGGATCGTGACCTTCCCTAGGGTGTGACCTTCCCAAAATAGAAAATTCAACTCTTTCGTACGCAGCATATTTATATTTTACCTATGTGCGCTCATATCTTCCACGTTGTTGGGGCTATAAAGAACAAAATCATGTGGTACCATTTCATAGGCATGAACATTAGATAAGTTTAGTGTACTGTATAGATATTAACATTAAGTAAAATAAAATCTAAAAAATTAGAAAACAATCAAACGTTCCCGCCATTGGTTTGTATCATATCCTCTGAAAGTGTAAATGCACGGTGACCTGTTGATCAGAAAATGAATATTAGAAACACGTTTTGACTTATCACAATTCTTACACGGCATGACAGAATAAATCAAGGCTTGAATGGTCATCTACAGTGCAGTTATAGAGTTAGGGGGGATTAATACATTTTAAGTAAATCGTCAGATTCCACACTTCTAAACCACGTAGAATATGAAAATTAGGCCATAAATAAACAATGGTATAAAAAGAATAATAACATATCTAAAACACACACACATATTTAATAAAAAAATATATAGGAACTTGTAGATTCATCACATGAACAAAACCTTACAAGACATTTCAAGATATGCACACATTAATACTTCGTTGCATGGCATTTAATGTTAATTATGGCTTCGAGACGTTTAGAGTAGTTCACTATCAGCCTGTTACAAGTTTCGGATGTAATCTAATTTCATTTTTCAATGCAAATTTCTTTGAGTTCATTGATGTTATAGGGACCTCTCTTCTGCGGCTTCAATTTCAATTCCCTCCACAAGTTTTCGATCTGATTCGTGTCCGGGGATGGACTTGACCATTCTAAAAGGTTCATTTTCTTCATCCTCAACCACTCCTTGGTTTCGCTTGCAGTATGCTTTGGATCGTTGTCTTGTTGGAAGGTCCATTTACGTTTCAACTTTTACCAACGAGTGTCTCTTCCAATATTTCACGATATTACCTGCCATTCATTGTTCCTTCAATGATGTGAAATTTACCAACCCCTGATGAACAGAAATATCTCCACACAATGATTGAGCCCCCTCCAAACTTATCAGTGGGTATGGTGCACTGTAATTTATACTCTTCGTTTTGTTGTCTCCAACATGGTTCGGGCTGTTTCTCTCAAATAATTCAATTTTGGTTTCATCTGACCACAGTACTGAGTTCCAAAACGCTGCTGGCTTGTTCAAATGGTCGTAGGCATTTTCAGCCTGGACTTGACGTGATGCTTCTAAAGAAGAGGTGTCCTACTAGGGGTGCGGGAGCGAAGACCTACACGACGTAGTGCCCTGCTGATCGTATGTTTGCTGACTTCGATCCCAGATGCCTTGAGATCTTCCTTCAATTCTTCACGAGTAGTTTGAGGCTATTGCACTACTGTTCGGACTAATTTTCGAATAGCATGGTCGTTAATCTTTCGTGGACGGCTAGTTCGAGGCTTGCTGAGAGTCGTATTCCAACATTTCCACTAACTTACTATGGTTTTAACCTAGGTTAGAGAGACACATAGTTGAGCGCAAATTTTCCGATATCCTAAACCTTCATTATGGAGCTCCACAATACTTTCGCAGAGGTCTTGGCTGATGTCTCTATTCTTGCCCATGCATTCTTGCGACCTTTCAGAACGAGAGCTGCTGTACCAATGGCACATTATTAGAGATGAATGCTGACAAAGGTTTGGTTTACAAATAGTGGAATGAATTAGAACATTCTGGAAAAATCTACAAAAATTGTAATGTATGATATCAAGAAAAAAGTTGCGTATTGTAAACTTTTGTTCCCGTATTTATTATAAGTATTCCGATATACTTCTTCTATTAAACATTTGTGGGTTTTAGATATATCATTAACCTTTTTATGCTATTGTTTGTATATAGTCTAATTTTCGTAATTGTACGTAATCAGAAATGTGGAATTTGTCGATTAATTAAAGTGTTGTATTATTTTGCCCCACATCGCAAGTGTTTGTACCAGAAACATAAAAATGATGTGTTTACGATTTCAGGAACGTGCAGAGCTAGTGGTGGCTAAACAAAGGTTGTCCATCAATTATTCAGTACCAGACCCCAAAGAAAACAATTGTGTTTAAAGTTTTCACTATTTTCGATTCGATTTTTTAGGCTTTCTCAACGGTGCCGCACTTGGCTCTGGCTCTTCTCTGCACAACATATCCATGTGCAATTCCTAATAAAAAGACCCAAATCATCTTCTATCTGAAAAAATTCCGGGAGAAGCGATGCAAAATGATCTTGAACTGTTTCGTAGCAAGAGCCTGTCTTCAAGATACAACACCAAGATCATTTTAAATAAGCTACGGGTCCATTGCAACAAAAATGGTCTTGGATATACACAATCAGCAATCAGCAATTTGCATCAGAGGTCATGAAATTCTCCAAACTGCTTCGACAAATTTTGGCAAAATATCCTACTTAAAGAATCGAAATTTTAGGGTTTCTCGCCAAAAAAAGTGAATACGGACGATAAACATTAATTACAGGCTGTCACCTCAGGACATCCGTTTTGTGCCTAATAAAAATGCATAAATCTTGGTTGCTGCCGCCATTCCTTTACAGCTATGAAGCCCTTTTCTATTTGGCAGAAGTGGATTCTGCCACCTAATGATATTTGCTAAAACTTTTTGCAGAGGCTGCTGTAGCAAGGCAATAAGTGTCGCCTTTTCGGCTAGCAGCATTCCACGAAATACTAATGAAAAAGCTTAGGCCAACGCAACGAAATTATTAGAGAGGATAAATACATTACCGTGACAACTATCATTTAGATTGAAACATTTGCTGAATCCGATAACCAAGTAATTTCTACTTACTTTGAGCGAAATGTTTTTCAAGGAAATAGATATGAAGATTTGTTATTTGACTGTTTTTGGCAACCAGCATCCCAGCTTTAGAATCATTCAAGTCATTAAAAGATTGCTTTTTAGTGACACTTCTAATTAAGTGATTGTTTTTGTCTGTGTGTACGAATGACAGCTCCGGCTTGATTTCTATTACATGTCTGTGACGAATGATAGAATAGGCATTAGATTCCGCAGTCGGGTTTAAGCAGAGTCCGTGCAAGAAATTTCTTACATGGAGAAGTCCCTACAAGCAGGGTATTTCAGCAACATTGATTAAGTCTGGAAACTACATCGAATTCACTCCCTATTCTCTTGAAGAAAATAACATATGTTTTTCAGTTCAGTTGGTACATTCAAGGTCGGTACATTCAAAGTTAAATATAGCGACGAAAAAAGCACAGGATTTTTTTACAAATAACATAAAGGATTCAGGAGACTCATGTTGGACCTCGTGTATTGCAGGTGTTAAATTTCAGTGTAGGGTATTGCAGATAAACTCTGCTACAGAATAAGAATATTGCCTTAGAATTGTTATTGCATTCTAAAGTTAGTTTCTTACAGGGTCACGGGTTGTCTCGTATTTACTAAGCTTGGAGCTCACCCTCCCAAAAATAATGTTTGCTCATTGAAAGAATTGCAGTTTTTATCCGTTTCAAGAAGGCACATTTTCAGCTATTGAATAAAGTTTTTCGCAACTTTCATCAAGTTCTTGACGTTATTGTCCCTAATATCTTCTTGGATTTTCTGGATTTTTGGATTTTTTGAGATTTTCTCCGCAATTACTACTGGCAAATTTAGGCTTTAGTCGAAGTAAACGCCGGGTTCCAAAAATTTTTAACGTGCAATAACTATGACTTTTTATTTCTTTGTTGTAAATTCCTTCATCATTTTGGAACAAGCATGAGGTAGACAATAGTTCATTTGTAAACATATTCAAGTGAAACACATCTCAGGTCAATCTTGTATTTTACTTCGTTCACGACGAATGGAATGGTAAACCTTAAAACCGGACATTTAAAATAAGTTTTTAGCTTCTTTTCCTCAATTAAGGTTTCATATTTTTGAAAAAAAGTTGCAAAAATATTAAGATATTATTATTCCTTCGATGAGTGGCTGCTCAATCGTAGGACATCTTAGATACTCCGTTTCTGAGTATAGTATTTCTTTTCACAAATTGGATCGATCAAAATATTCTTTAATTAAAACTCGGCCAGAATCTTTTACTTTCCACGAATTGTACAAAAAAACATTCTTCACTAACAATATCATCAGCGGATTACTAAAACAATTATATTCATTCAAATAATCCGACAAAATATCAACAGAATAAATGAATAATCCCCAAAAAGGTCGTCATTTGAGTTACTGTAACATGCGTTTATTCACTCTTGGTAAATTTGTTGCAGCAATTCAAAGGCTTTGATATCTAGGAGAACTGAGTGAAATTCTTAGTTTTTCTTGGAAAATTCTTAGTCTGTAACTTATGCAACGTTGATAGTAGATAACTCACTCTGGAAGGTCTAAACCCGTACATAATTAAGTGCGGAGGATCGGTACAGACTGCCACAGTAGTAGATAGTCAATTTACTACGAACGCAGAGAGGTCATCCGGTAACCTGCCACCATGCGTGTTGAATAAGTTCTGTCAGTGCACAGCTCATACATGCAGAACAGCTGGTTCTGGATGGAAAGGATTATGGGCAAATTGAACCAAACTCGAATCCACGAAATAAACTTTTACACTCCATTTCTTTTCCTATTGTTTACTGGCACGGATTTTTAATTTCTATTTGCTCCTATTACTTTTTAACTTTGAGCAATCCCTGAACCTCTCCTCCTTTCAAAATGACTTGCGCTTCTTCCAAGAAATTTTGAATCGCACTTAACTCTTAATAAATTTTTTGCTCCTTCATGTCTCTGAACTGCTTACAGAGAACCAGAGGTGGAAAGTCTTGCGTTTACTGTTGGTGCAGCAGCTATGGTGAAATAACAAAAACAAGAAATGTCTTATCCCATTTCCTAAAATAATCATGTTGAAAAGTTGTCGAAAAAAATCCCACATCCAACAGTTTTGCACGTAGAGTTTTGTTGAATATACGTGGAGAGCAAAGTATTGTGGAACCTTGCCAGAAAAATTAAACACGTTCATTTTTCGAAATATTCAATTCAATTTTCGAAAAATTCCATTCAATTTTGGAAATAAATCCCTAAAAGACGTGAATATCAAATCACTAATTTCAAGTATCGATTTTTCAAAGGTATGCTAAACAGCTATTAAGCTTAATGTTTCAATGAATTTTGCAGCTTTCAATGGATTTGGTTTGTTGCTCATGAAAACACATGATTGTGGATGAGAGAAACATTGAATTTGCTACTTAATTTTTAACAATTCAGGGGAGTCAAAAATCTATCTCATCTTGAAATGCAACAGCTAACATGCTGAGCACAGGGAAGCTGCAAATACCCTATCATTCCTGTAGTGGCCGTATCCTTAAGTCTGACAAAGTAGATTAAGTTAGTAGTACAATCCAAGTTCAAGCCCACGGTAGCATTCCCTTGTATCTTGTCCTCCCGTGCCACGTCGGAACACCCTTCAGAGGTTACGTGAGGGGACTGTTGCCGACGTTCTCTCTCCCTCTCTCTAGTACCTTTACGATCATGATAGGATTACTGACAGTGTCGCGTCCATTTCCTCTGAAAGGGTTGAACGTTCAATGAATTAGTAGTTGGTTACCTTTCTTTTGGCCTTGGGAGACTTGTGGGGTGAAGGCGGCTTAAAACAAGATCAGATCTTGTTACAATTCCAGGTGAAACACTTTGTTGAATACTTTCAACATCACCGCAATAGCCTCCTCTTGTTTCATTGCGCATGTATATCTTTATGAGTCAAGTTTTGGTTTTGAGGCCCCCTACAAGAATAGAACACAGCGTACAATGGAGAACGATGCACAATCTGGGTTCCGCTGTATAACTTAACGATGGCTCCGTTTCGCTGCGGGGAAACAGCTGTTGCTTACTTTGCAATGTAGGGAGCTGTCATTTCAATTCGTGTGGCAGGTATCGCTACTGTCTAAGATAAAAACGTAATTCTTACACTCTGACTGAATGATATGAACTTGAAAATATTAAGCATGGGCCATCTGTATTCATGCGTTACTCCCTAGTCTATAAAAAACTTTAAACACATAGCTGATTCTTGACGCTAAAATGAGTGGCACCTCGAGGTTGCTTTAAAACACTGGTTTGAAAGTCTACGTGTTTTAGAACTAAGATTTCATTTACTTTCGCGCGTGGTGTGAGCGGCTAAGTTCAGAATACATCTTGAGTGAGATATTTCCATTTTGACGTCATTTGAATTATTGTGTTAACTATCCGAGCTTTTGATTTCAACATTAAAATAAAACAGCACAACACGAGCAGGAAATGTTTATTTAAGACATTTCTTCACTTACCTAAATTTCATCTTGAAATTATCTTCAAAAATGATCAGTCCAGGTGTGAGGAAATTTTCAACACCCTCAAAATTCATTGATCAGACTCATACAAAAATGTTGTTTCATCAAATGTTTACTTGTTGAGTTATCTTACTGATGATTATTTTGAACGCACACCAACGTAAAAGACTGGCTCACTGAAGCGAAGGTCTTTTGTCATTTTATTGAAGTTAGCAGCTGATTTTTGAAAAACAGCCAGTGAATTCAAGTTAGCAATACACAACAATCACAAAATATCAGAATCATGAAAATTTGCTTCTTTTTTTGCAGCATTCCCATTCTCTCACAAATCGATTGTCCTAATGATCTACATTTCCATTTGCAAGAGGTGATCCATTATTTTTCCAAGCTGAGAGCTAGGATATTTGGATGTTATCATTATGTAGCCATTTCATCACTCATTAAAAATACCTCTTGAAAATGAAACAGGAATAGCCTACGTCAGCTTCATTGTTTAACGTTCAGAGTTCTCTCGGGCTAAATGCTTTCGTTTTTCAAGGTGTCATCACATGGTAGAATGAATTTATATTATTCCCTATCCACATTGGAAAAAGATTTCCGTATTTGAAGTGAGCATAATAACTGTGCACTGATTGGTTTTGAACTTCTGCAACAGACTTGATTAAAAGTAGTGTTCCTTAGATAAGCTCGTGGCATCATGCTACTCTAAACAATTTATGTGATTTATCTATCCTAATCGTTACCATAAAGGCCCTATAACACGGGGCAACACTTTGCCTCGACTACGGCAACTGAAATGACGCAACTTGTGGGTGCGCTATTAGACGAGGCAACCAGTGTGGCGTTGCAAATTGCAGAGGTAGGTTATAGCTCTCAGTGCCTGCGGCATGTGACTTCTTCATTCTGTCATAATATGAAAAGTATTAAGAACGGATACAAAACTTAGATCCTGTTTTACGCTTTTGAATGTCCTTGCATTATTTATTGCCTTACTTCTCTAAAAATGCTTGAGATTGAAGGGTCATCCAACTATTGATTCAATATAATTATTTTGATGTATTATTAACTTCTGTGAAAATAATCTTGAATTTGTGAGAATCAATATGATATGCACTATTAAAAACATCATAATATTGTTATATATTGAAAATATAAAAGATATATATATTGTTATATATTGTTAACATCTTTTTACAGTTTATATTTCCATATCAATATAATAATTCATGTTTTCACACATCACAGAAATAAACGAAAGAAACAGTAAATTATCAATTAACACTTTGACTGTGGAAACTAAATATTAAGTTCAACACATAACTCTAATTTGAAGTCAATTGTAGTAAACTATTTCGATAATACCAAACTTGAAGTGGATCGTGCCTTCATTTAGCTTTGATTAAATATTGATGAAAATTGAGTTTGCGACTACTGGTCGGTCAGCAGCATTCTGAAAATTACCTCCGTGTACCACCGGTGGAGCACGTCGCAGTCAAAGTGTTAAGTTCATTCATTTGTTGTATTGATACTTTTAGGTTCAAGTCTAAAAACATATTAAAATCGTTTGATCATTGAAAGCCGAATAAAATGTTGAAAATTTTTCTACTCGCTACTTATGATAGAAAATTAAAATGAATGCACATAAAGTTACCTGACTTCATAAAGTCAATCTTCTTTTTCCTCTTACTTTTGTGGCAGGTAGTAATGTTTTTCTATTTTTTTGATAGCTTTGATGGTTACATCAAATTCAGCTGAACTGTTTAAACTTACAAACCAATGTTTTTTTTTTAATTTCTGACCAGTTTATTTATCATAAAATACTACCTGATGAGCTTCAATTATAATGGAAAAGTGACAACAATTGAAAATGAAACGGATGACGAATGTATGGTAAATGGTGATATTCCGCTTCATTTTGTACAGAAATTACGACTAATTATGTGCCTAAAATGATACTTAATTGCTTATATAAAACTGAATAGCATTTCATATTATAGGACGTTTATTAACACTTTGACTGCGACGTGCGCCACCGGTGGTACACGGAGGTAATTTTCATAATGCTGCTGACAGTTGTCGCATAATACAGTTGTCGCAAACTCAATTTTCCTAAATATTTAATCATAGCTAAA
This sequence comes from Platorchestia sp. MABIK, assembly GCA_014220935.1. Classification (NCBI taxonomy): domain Eukaryota; kingdom Metazoa; phylum Arthropoda; class Malacostraca; order Amphipoda; family Talitridae; genus Platorchestia; species Platorchestia sp. MABIK. The sequence goes on along the minus strand of JACJUY010000583.1, from coordinate 101,808 downwards.
TGAAGGCACGATCCACTTCATGTTTGGTATTTTCAAAAAATAGTTTACTACAATTGACTTAAAATTTGAGTTTGGTGTACTTAGTTTCTGCAGTCAAAGTATTAAATCCTTCTAGTACCTATTAAATGGCGGACCGAGTTTGTGTTGGCTCAGTGGGAGGCGGTGTCGCAAACAAGATTACTCTACGACCGCCAGTCGAGCACTGCTCCGTCGCTCTGAGCTGCTCGAGGTTTCTGGACAAGCGAGAAAACTATGTAGAACTCGCCCAGCAACTGCAGTCAGTTCCTCCCAGAGGCATCCGTCGCTGCTTCCAGGAGCAATAATTGCCCAGTGTAATAGGACCTTTAGTTGAATCATTGCTAACACATTTTTCACAATGAGCAGCATGAAATGTAACTTTTTGTGGACCAACAAGTTCAGTGACATTATCATTGTCAATCTCATTCCACTGCATATAGCAAAATTTTATTCAATCATTAGAACTTATCATAAACATGCGCTTAACAGAACGAGCAGATTTTTAATTTCAGGGGAAAAAAACATGTTTAATTTAACAACTCCACGCTTATGATTCTAGCAATGTTCCAAATTCTCGCAAGAAAAACTTTAGTGCTTGCTTCATTATGGAACGTTTGGTTTATTCAGAATCCTCTAGAGAAGAGAATTAAGTTTTCTCTAACAGCTATCACTACCTAGAACCAAGAAAAGATGTAATATTCAAGCTTTTCTCAAATACCCCATGCAATTTTTCTTCTTGGAAATTTTAAAATTTCGAATTTCAGGCATTAATTCTAATATGGTAGGATCTAAAAAAAGATCGGATTTCAACAAAATCTGAGAGAATAAATTCACTTCTCTTTTTAGTCTACTGCTGGTGAAGATCAGTTAGAGAATAGAAATTACGTGGTATAAGATCTTGATTTTAAGCATTATTCAAAGTTTTAAACTAGAGATTGTCGAAAGTATATTGAAATAAAGCGGAAAGCTGGAATATTTTAAAATTTATTAGTGAATAGTTTCCATGGGCATTCTAGGTCTAGTTTCCTTTCGACAATCTTTTGCTGAGTGAAAAGAATATTTTTCTCAGTTGTATTAGTATAATACGGTGTTTTTGTTCCATTGTCACTGTGAAAAGTTGAAATGCAAAGCACTCCCTTCGGCATATGTTTAGCCAAGCGTCTGTTAGAAAATTCCTATGCACAGGCTTGATGCAATCCATGAACGCTGCATTTGTTATTGTGAGCGTCTTTTTCGCCGTCCTCGACACAATAATCTAATGAATTACGGTTTGAAAAATTCAAGCGCAAGATGAAAAGGCAGGTAAAGTTTTATACAGTCTCCGGAAGCAACTTCTGACTTTACAAGACAAAAATGAAAGGTTCCTCACAGACAGTTTATTCTTCACACGAATTTCAATACTATCCAAATATCTTGGTGTTTTCAGTATTAATGGTTCATTCTTTAAGCTTGTTTTGATTAAGTGTTGAAGTGGAAATGATAGCAGATTCTTTTTCACGAATTAAGTTTATTGTGAACCATCTGATCACGTTGCTATAAGTTAATGTAGAATGTGGACATAAGCATCATCAATCTTGTGATATGCAGAGACCTTAATACATTAGTACGCTTGTATTATACTCTAAAGCTGAGTGTTCGTGCTCATTCTGTGTTTCTTGAAAGAGGAAATGACCATTTATGATAAGTGACAACATAGGGCAAATTTTAAATTTATATCTCCATCTCAGATCTTGTTTTTGCATCAGGATAGAAGCCCTTGGCGTGCTATCTTCCATAACAGCTCTTTGTCGCAAACCTCTTAGCTACGATACGAAATTAAACGGAGACTCTGTACGTAGCCAACTTGTGCCACTGCATTATGTGCTCTGATCAATCGGCCTCCGAGCATTCTTCACTTGAAAGGAAACAATCACACCTTTGCATGATGGTCTAGTAGACTTTTAATACTTCATAAGGTACACCATTAGTTCTCCAAGTAGGTAATTAGATAAATATAATTTAACGATTTTATTGCGCTTGGTGAGGTTGAAACCTAACAGTAACTTTTTCGCTTTCTGCATAATCAATATGTATCGAATCGGTTGGTGTTTGCACTCCGGTGAAAGAACTAACATTTAAAAAAAATTTGAATGTTAGGGCAAGACACTGGCATGAAGAGTAAATTTATGGTGTTCAGAAGTATTCAGAAATTCTTGTTCAATGTTGAGACAAATACTTGATGATAATTTTCCTTCAATTTTACCAATTGTATACCTCATAATTTTTGACGAGGACTGTACATTTTATTTTACCCAGCCTAACTTAGTTAATGCATTCTTTTACAAATAGTCAAGGCCTAAACTTAACTCACAATATGATTTGAGAACGTATTCTTTTCGAGTCGGAAGACAGTTTTTTCGCTATGCCTCTCTACATGACGTCAAATATCCAAATTGAAAATAAACAAGCAGCTTCATTAACCTCAAATGACTCATGTTATAAGAATTTTATTGAGCTAGTAAATTATTCCTGACAATTTTTTCCTATATGGACAAAGTTCCTGTACTTTGGATCAGAAAAGTTTTTATTTTTAAAAAAATCTCGAGTTCATAGCTCATTGACATAATATTTAAACATCCATGTGATTCTCGAAGACCATCACTTCTGTAAGTCTCTCTGAATCTGTTGCTTTATGTGAGTTACGCTTTCAAAGTCACATGTGAGAGAGAAGGATTGCAATGATCCATGTGCATAGCGAACTGGGACTGAGAAGATAACAGTTGATAATGCACATTACCATTGCTTCTTCACTCTCAATTCAACTAAATTAATAATTGCTCGTCAGTCTGACCCTACTATGCAAGTAATTATTTTTTCACTTTACTGAATTTTGAAAGAGAATAACAATGACTCAGGAATAACAGTGAAACAAATTGTCATACTTGAAAAAATTCTCTTCTTATAGTGATAAGATCAGTGTATGTATTTGGTACATGGGTGTGAATGAACACACTTTCTTCGCGAATAACTTCGAGTTTCACTGTGCTAAAATATTTTGAGTTGTATACCTCTATGCATTTTCAGCATAGTATAGTGATAGGGAAACTTTACGTGTATTGCTCTCAATCTAGCTCAGACGACCAATCTCTAGAGAATACCGAATATTCCGAAAAAAATCAGGATCTGACATGGATTGAAAAATATCTTACACTCTTAAGTTGCCCAATGTAGTGCATATCTCAGCGCTTCCTCGTGTGTTAAAATAAGGTCTCCGGAAAAAATATAAGTCAACCAATGTTTTTTCGAGCTCCGATTATTTACTACATTCATCAATCGGTGTTCAATGGTGAGACCGAACTTTAGGTTACGAGCGAAATCTGAACAAGTATGAATTTTCAATCAGAACTGGCATGGGGTGAACTTGGTTTTTATAGGTGCTCAGCGTTGATTGGACAAGAGCAAGATGCCTCAAAATAGCAAAAACGGGCTTTTAGATTTGGTTGAGCTACGGGACACTCCGTGAAGGAAGTCGAGGGATTTGTGTCTCGTATTGCACTCTGGGGCCTCCTGAAGTCTGGCCGCCTTGGAGACTTGCTATTGGCTGGTGCATGGTGCCAGCTTGTTGTACGATACTCGTACGAGCATCTCGCTCTCAAGTAGTAGGAAGGTCTACGCAGGAAATCCCGGCCTGGTATCTAGGTGCTGGGCTATTGTTTCGCACATGGTGGCAAGTCGATACGTGCTATTTATACGAAAAGCTCGCAGTCATGTTGAAGGGTCGGATAACGAAATAGATTAAACGATAAAATTTAGTGCCAAAAATCACTGTACCTCAAGCCTAATATGCTTTTCTGTTTACATTTTCAGAATGTGGACCAATCCGCAATAAAGAATTATATTATTATGATTCCACCTGGCACTGTGAATGCGTTCGATGACGCTAGAATGTTTGTAAGTGTTCAAGCAATAACAGAATATATTTTTACAACTATTCATGGCATTTAGCTAGTGCCTTAATCGGAAATAGTGCCAACAAACCATTAGAAACGACTGTAAAACAATGGACAGCTAGAAAAAAATATATATCATGAGGCCACACATCTCTACCACGGAAGCTTTTCCGAGTTAAAACGAATGCACTGGAGCTTTTGCATAACTATTGATGTCCGTGCAGGTGACTTCTATTTCATGTTTGCTATTACTCTGCTGTCTGTGCGTGCTTGGCGTTGAGATGACATGGGACTTGAATAGCAGGACTTGAATCTGTTCAATTTCATTCAATACCCATCAATTCGATTCAGTTCCATTCAATTTCATTGAGTACTATTTAATTCTATTGGATTTAATTCCATTCAACACCGTTCAATTCTATTCAATTTCGTTTAATTCCATTCCACGCAGGTCAATTTCATTCTACTTCATTTATTCTATTACATTTTTCTATTTTGCTCTCAAGTGATATGAGTCTGCACTGCCCATCCCACCTCTACCCAGTTTAATGTGCGGAGAGGAATAATGATAATTTCTCCTCGTTAACAAGTGGCTTAATATTTTGGGTTCTCCAGTGGGAGGTTTACCTCAAGGGCCAGTTCGTTTCAAAGCATGTTTTTCTTTCGCTACAGCTCTGTTCTCCTTGGAACACATAATACAGGGATACTTGCAGTTGATAAAGAAAAAACATTCCATTTCTAGAGCACCGCAGATGATCCACTCCACTTCTGCGACTACTAAATACCTCTCTTTATGTTTCCTTTTTCTTTTCGCAAACACGTCGATTGTTCGATTGAGACTTTAATCATGGAGAAGGGCCCCTAGAAGCTCCGATCTAAGCTATCAATGAACAGTCAACATTCAACTCGATTGTAGTCAGGAATTCATAAGCCCCAAGTATTACGGCATTGCTCAGAGCTACTGTGACTTCGAAATTACAGAAAAAATGCTCACATTGTGGTTTGAAAGTAAAATACATTCGCTCATTGTACAGAAAAGCACATTTCTTTTAGTCTCGAGGCTAGAAGTTCTCAGGGCCTATTTTGATTGGCCAAATTCATGTATCAGGTCAATAATATCACTATGATCAACTCTTTTTACCAAGAAAATCATGGTTAGTTTCAAATTTTGCAGCAATACTTCGACCTTGTTCTCCAACATTACACAGAACTTCAACGAGGTCTATAGAAAGGCCACTGGTAAAAAGATTCCGAATGATGCGTTTAGCTCGAGGTAGATAAAAATATTCAATAATGCGTTTATCTCTCTCGCCACAATGAATTGTTCACATAACAGAGACAAACCCCATGGCATTTATTATTTTGCTCCTTTTGAACCAAAAGTGTACCAAATATTAACTTAACACGTGTCCACTCCCGTTAACTCTCGACCCATTACACGCTTGTCTTGTTAGGGGTCTGATGCCTGTCTCGACGCTGAGTTACGTTTTAAATAAGAAATTAATGCTTGCTTGACAACCTCGCTGGTATTAGACCTTCGACCTGGAATGGTGAAACTGTCACATGCATTTGGTAAAGGGAATCATGGCCATTTTAAGTCTTAACGACGAGAAATACCAGATCACAAACATAGTCTGAAACGAACGTAAAACCTTCGAAAATAACACAGTTTCTTTGATTAGTATCAGATTTCGTGTTTGCGAAATAAAATGTTTAAATCTTTGAGTATACTACGGTAGCAAACTAATTAATTATTCCTACCGTAATCAACCAGCAAGTGTTCTTGCATAGAACTAAATGATGAGATTTCATTCCCTTAGAGAATGCGGTTTTGAAAAATAGCTTGACGTGTTTCGGAAATTTGAGAGTAATTTTAAAATATGTGTGTCAATTAAAGTGAATATCAGCAAATACACATAAGTAATAGAGTAAGACACCTAGAAGATACCACCTAAAAATTATGCCGAGAATGAAAAGTAAAAATTCCACATGTTCAAGAAGACCCAAAATGAGGTACCTGAAGCCCGAAAATTTTTTCAAAATTTTGTTGCAAGTCGGAAGTGACCCATGATGAATTGCACTCACACTGTAACAGGCCTTCGTAATCCTTTGCCGCCAACATGCGTTCTATACATTTTACTGCGTCCAACCATTGATGAAAGAGAACTCGTGCCGCCATTATTTAGGTGTCTACGAGTTTCTTCAATCAAAAAGAAACATTCACTTAACAAATTTAACCTCCCTGGTAAAACGAATGTTGTAAGTTGAACGATTCTTCAGCCCTGCTACGCTTTCATCATTGTCAGTTATTAACACGGCTTAGGTAAGATTCAAGTTAATTAATTTTCTCCATCCTGTGCCCTCTTTCCGCTTCATTTTCCTCCTTCTGATAAACCTTTGAAACGAATAAAACCTACCGTAAATGTCATTTAAACGAATTGTAAGTTTTTCCCGCTTAAGACAATTAGACGCTGTTTACATACGTCATCCAGAGACTTAAGTAATCTTAGAGAAAACACATATTTATAAAAGTCAGCCTCTGAAAATTGAAATAAAAACATGCTCGGTCAGAGTGTCAAGAGCAGTTTAAGTTTTGTCCCCCCATTGTGAGCTTTAACTGTTATCAAACTATGAAGAAACAGCTGTCACATGCAGAAACTGGTCAATCCCAGTTAAAAAAATGACGTTTCCAAGTAGTTTCTGTCCCGCGGTAGGCAAGATTCTAGCCGTGTTTTATTCGGAAAAGCAGCCGTTTTGTGGTCGCCATGTCCACTTTACAAGAATCCACTTCATAATCAAGCAAAAGCTTGATTTTCCCGGCTTGTTTACGTCCAAATTAGACTAGCGGATAGCCGTCGAACGGCAAATTGTGGTCGAGAGAGGCCGATAGTGACCTTCCGCGGCCATGTTTCACTATGTTCTGCTAACTGTCGACCTAAACACGGCATGAATTTTTAACTGGGATTGGCACCGTCCTGCGCATTGAGGGATATATATTTACTTACTGTGCATTCATGTGACTGTGCTCGCCTTTTTTTCATTTTGTGAGCACTTCATTACTGTCTGAGATGGACTACCAACTTCAGAATTGACCCCGGCTCATAAGTCGACAGCAAAATTTGTCTTCAATACTAATCATTAGTCTGTAAACTAAATCAGTCTTGTCATCCTTTGAGTAAAAAATTAAGATAACTATTACATCATATATCATAGCCAACAGATTTTATAAATTTAATTTCATTCAAAGCTTAAATTATAAAAACTATCAGTGTATACGTATCAAAATGATCCGATAGTTCTGCCTTTATAATTAACAAATGTATTTCAATCCATGTATGAGTATTCGTATTTGATTGTTTCTCGTATTTGGTTATATAAGTGCAGTAATTAGTTGGAACTGCCAGAAATTTACGTGAACAGGATTCATTTTTTCTTTTTCAACCATTACGTTTACTAACCACTGCTCACGCTAACCAGCGCTCTAATCGGCTGCGTTCAAATTTTATGAAGTCCCATATCACTGTTCTCCGTTAAGCGAAATCTTTCAAATATTCCTGCAACCCAAATCCCACTCATAAGTTTCAGGGTGCTTAAATTTCAAGTGTCTCGTGATATAAGTTCGCCCCGTACACTTCGGAATTTTTCCAAAGAAATCTTCATGCTCTTAAACGTTGGCTTAGGTTTTATCTTTTTCAATGTTATGAGTGTTTTTCGCTTGAGGGAAAATTATCGTTGGTATATTTAGCCTATAATCTGGTTCAAGAATTTACCTGGAAACTAATTGTGAAATTACACACTTAAAATAATTCTAGAAGTAAATTTCAAAAGCACCTGATAACACGAAGAGGGACAAACACTTCATGCCTGAGGAGCAAAACCGAGCGATTGCTATAATGCCATAGACAGATCAGAGAGCCCAATATCCATTACACGACAGACGGTTAAGCGTAGCGAAATTCTTTCTTATGTTAAGACGGAAAAATGAGACAATCTCCGCCGAGGTTGAAGAGCGGTTCTGTACAATGTAACTAGCGATCCAATGCAATGTTAGACCGTGGAACTCAAGCACATCAACCAAAACGACTAAGAAGTGAATGTGAAGAAAAAAAATCCGTGATGAGAAATATTCTTCAATTTCGGTCATACGAAACTGAAATTTTATGCTATCATTCACGCTTCTAGACAAATCAATAAAAGAAAGAATGAGCAGTTTTATTTCTAATTTCATATTTTGACTACACAAGCTTGTCCCAGCGGCACAAGCTGCGTAACTTCTGTTGTTAGAAATCAACTTCCATGCCTTGAGCAAAACAATTCGAGGCTTTGGAAGTAAATGTCAAACCTGTTTACCTTTTCGTTTTTGATTTCCGCCCTCAGGAAATGAGCGAGCTAGTTTTATCTCAGTCCAGGCGAAGTTTTCTCTGCATCTCCGTACAAAAGATTTCCCTCGTACCTCACACACGCGACTCGGAACGTTGTAGAATGTACAGTATATCCAGAGCTTGTTTTTATGGAAATTAAATTTCTTGATAAACGAAAGCTCATCTGAAACTACATAACGTGAGTAGAGCTAAATTTTCTCCCTATTTCACCACAGATTATTATTTGTTTGTTCATCAAGGTGATTTAAATTTGTTCTGTTATATTCCACAAATTTTAAATTATGTAGCATTTCATGGGTAAAAGTTCACTAGAAAATCTCCCCGATCAAAAAGTAGTCTCCTGTTGTTTTTCAAGAGCCAAGTATTTATCTATTGGTGCTCAAAGATGTTATCGAAGTTAAAGTATACGTGTTGAACAGTCATCACTCTTTGTTCAGAGTTAACGTGTTGAAGACTAGTGTCTGTAATAGTTGGCAAGTTTCAGACTTGTGTCTTTATTTTTCTGTTGCTCAACAAGTATAAGACAAATGCAAGACGTCTCGGAACAGAAAAAGGGGCATTGCTTTGGGACGGGCTACGAGACACTCAGTGTATGAAGTAGCGGAATTCGCTGGTGTTTTGTACTGCATTTTTGTGCATGTCTAGCATCAGATGAAACAATCCAATACACACTGCAATTCAAAGTAAAACTGCGAACGGAAGAAAATTCTACCGACGGCCCGACTCTGTTCGGGACCGACGCTGTGAGTCCCGAATTGTCGACAAAAATCGCTTTGCATCAAAGATGGACCTACTGCGAAATGTCAGCTATAACTATTCCCCTCATATTTCTGAACGAACTCCTCGTAAGGAACTTCACGCGATGGGGACATGGAGAAGAGTGGCTCGTAAGCGGCTGATGTAAACTCCTGCCAACCAGACCATTCTCTTAAACTGGGCCAAAGCACACTCACATTGGCTTGAGGAGAAACAGAAAAGTGTCATAGGCATATAAATTATGATTCTGTCATTATAACAATGATTCTCGCCGTCATGTTCATCGAAGACTTCATGAAACCTTCAAAGAAGCTTGCCTTCAGAGGGCGATACAAAGAGGTGGAAGGTCTGTCACATTCTGGGGTTATTTCAACAACACAGAACTCGGTCTTCTAGTAGAGGTATCCGTCAAACTGCACCAGTATGGCAACACTGAGCTGCTAAATTACCAAGTTGTGCCATTCACCCACCACTATCTGAATAAAAATGCATATTGTTTTGCCTATCATTCAGGATGACAACTGTCGGGGCATCGGGCTAGAACTGTCGTTAATTGCCCTAGTCCTTCAGGATGTGTCAAGCATTTAGATCGATTAGCTAAGTTCCCAGACATAAACTTAAATCAAAATTTGTGGGACCACCTAAAACGACAAATTAGACGTCAGAAGATTATCTGTGCACCATGACCGCACTACAAGATCAGATGAAGCAAGGGTGCTTTAAAAATCGAACAGATGTGTGTACATTAGGACAATAATTGTAGTTTCAATGTCGGGCAGAATTGCTGCTATTGTTCGTGATCGTAGAAGTCGTTCACCATAATAAAGGTAGGTGACTAATTTTTTATCCGCGATACTTATTTTTGTGATGTGTTATCACATGCTAAACTGATACAGAAAAAAAGATGTTCATCAGGAACTTAAAAACGAAGAACACAGCACGTAGTGATATCATTTTAATTTTATTTTTTTTATTTACACGCCTAATCTATAAAAGTGAAGAAACTAAAAGCTAGTAGTCCTATTTTTCTTAAGCGTTTCGGAGTCCAGCTCCATCATCAGTAAGTCAAATCTGAAATTTACAATGAAAACTGTTAAAAATGCAATGTTATATTAAATGTTTCTCTATTGTACAAATAAATGAACTAAATATAAATTTGCAAAGGGAATGAGCTGGTGGCATTATTTAGAACCGGTTTGTCTTTAGCTATGTACAATGATTCTAAAAT
>JACJUY010000583.1:0-91121 GCA_014220935.1 Platorchestia sp. MABIK | reverse complement strand
GGAGCTGGACTCCGAAACGTTTAAGAAAAATAGGACTACTAGCTTTTAGTTTCTTCACTTTTATAGATTAGGCGTGTAAATAAAAAAAAATAAAATTAAAATGATATCACTACGTGCTGTGTTCTTCGTTTTTAAGTTCCTGATGAACATCCGTTTGAAGAAATATGAATTTCCAGAAAAAAAGAAATTGTAGAAATAGCTGCAAATGATAATTTCGATATTTATTACCTAAACGCTCTGCAGTCCTTTCCGTGAATGTTCAGTGATTTGAACAAGTATTGAACGAAGCCCAACTCTTGTAAATTTAGGGATAAATAAGAGAAGAGGCGCACAAGCCAGCAGACGGTGATGATTCCTTTTGATTAGCTACTTGAGCGCTAGAGACCTCTTATGTCCAATTGCAAGAATTCAAGTTGCACTTATTTCAGAAGCAGCATTTCTGCTTGCCTACGAAAGTATATAACGATCATCTGCTACTAACCTTTACATTTTCAGCATCTTAATCCCACAGCCTTCTTCTCGAAGCCCCGTTCATTGTAATAAATATCGATCATGTCACTGGCAGAATCCTTTGTTCTGCCATTTCATTTAACGTCTTCTTCCTTTATAGTATTGCCGCTTATTTGGCCTTTCATTGCCTCGAATATGTTCTTTTTTATCAATTCGTTCACAATTCATGCTCTGCCCTTTTAAATAGCTTCAGTAATGGTTGAGCAATGATATATGTAGATTAATCAATGCTATGAGAACCAGTGATGCTTAAAATGGGTATACATTCGTTGAAATTTTCCAAAAATCACTGAACTGTTGTCATCAGTTGAAGAGTCCATGCGGCCGAACGTGTTGAGAGACCATTGACATCTGACGAGAGACGTGGCGTAAGCCAGTGACAAGAAAATTAGTTTTTGCAAAGTGCCACTAACGCATCAGGCCTCTGCAGCACTTTCCAATATCCAATACATCACACAGGCCTCGCTCGGACCTCAGGCTTCAGTTTCCATGAGGTTCCTCCATGTATTGATTCCGACCAGCCGATCAGGAAAGCTCGAGTATCGTTTTCTCATTCTCCCACAGGGTGCTCTCAGTATTTTGTGCTCGCAGAGATGAAATGATTGAGAAAATTAATGAAGAATTGTGAGGATGAAATACAAGCATTGTTTCTTGTTATTGCCCGAAAGTTTGCGTGTTATTCTTGCGAGCCTACCTTGCAGTGAATAACTTGAATATTAACTAACTATGAAGACGAAGTTCAAAGAGCACTTTTGTGCGATAAAATTCTCCGAGACGCGATTCTATGAACCTGAGAATCTGATTTCAATTAAAGAAAGTAAATGTAGGTGAATTTACCCAAATCTTCAAATTCACATTTATCAGAATGAACAGTTTTGATTAAGATATTCTCCAAACGGTGTCACGAAAAAATCAAGTCGTCAATACCTTCTGAAAATTGGCAACATTCACTTGTGACAAGAGATGAAGTGGCTTCATGTGATCTATCTGTTAAGTGTACTACCAGCGAGAAAACCTGCAAAATCCAGACTCAAACCTAGGCTTTGCCTTTGCCATCCTTAGATCTGTAGATTTCAGCATCTTAATTAGCTCACATGTTTCCAGTATCTGCCGAAATATTTCATCAGAACAGTAGTAGTTTGATGGATTTTGCTGCACTACCTTTCTCATCACGATCACTATATAATGATATTTCTATCTGGAAAATAGAATCGTCTTAAGTATTTGACAAATGGAATTATTTTGAAAAATGAATGCTAAAATATCGACACTTTGTGTATTGAAGTACATTGCGCGAGAAAACAAATTCAAAAAGTTGAATAGTTGTCATAACTCAGGTTGAAAACAATATTTCAAAAAATAACCAGTTTTACTTGGTTGATGTCATTAAACAGTCTGCAATTCTTTAACAGGGACGTGTCTGCGTGTATACGACTTATGGCTAAGATAAATTTAAAAATGTAGACTGTAACAAAGCAAATTTGAAACCCATGTGTATTCAACAAATATCATTTTATAAAAAAAACGGGCATCAGTCTGTGATGATTATTTAAGATAATTCATCTGATTTCGATGTATGATTTGGATTTTCACCGTTTTAGGGTTTTATTTTATTACTTGTATGCACCACACTGACATGTTATCATTCGATCTGAGTTACTCATTTACCAAATCAATCAGACATTAGAACGCCTGCTCCAATCGTAGGAGAAAAGAGGAAAAAGTTTTCCGCCGTATACTTTATTCCAAACCTGAATATAGAAATGTTTGTAACATCTACCCAAGAGACGATCGAGCAAATAGCAATCTCGCTCTACTTTTGTCCCTCATACGAATTTGAATGTTCCAGTTCATCACGCATTAAAAGACGAAAAAAATCACTGATCATCGTTACTAAAACACTCCCTAAAATTCAATAGCACTCTATTTCTAAACAGCAACGTTTCGACGTTCTTACATCATCCTCAGGCTGAAAAATACAGAGTAAATTTACAGTCACAATACTAAGGAATGCAAATCAAAAGCAAAAACAGAGTCAGACGATATAAAAAGAAAAAACCTAACACAGATCACATTGCAAAATGACTAGAGGCAAATAATTTGCACAAAAGGAAAACTGATCTCTAGATGACTAGCTAATATTGAGGAACAGCTAAGTGTTCACAGCACCAGAGGCAAGGCCAAAATGAACGATCAAGAGGTTTCAAACTTCTAGCCTACAGTCCTATTGAATAGTTTTAGCGCAAAAAAATATATGGTATTTTCATTGAGGGACGGTTCAAATTGATGAATATGTAAGGCTTCTTATGTAAAACCTATAGATCCTGGAACTTCTATTAAAGTGTGCGGATATAACAGAAGTCGTAAAATCAGTGATCTCCTAGTGAAGAATAATATTTCCAGATCCAAAGTCAGTGACCTAGAGAAAGCCAATGGGATTTATCAGTTCAAATGCGACAGAAGAGAATGTAAGTCTCTTAATAAAAGTTACATTGGCATGACTAGGATGACCCTGAAACAAAGATTGACTGCGCACAAGTACCAAGGTTCTATTTTCAATCACTTTCGTCTTGAACATAGTTCCAAACCCTCGAACGAAGATCTTTATTCAAATACCAAAATTTTATTTCATGTCGTTAAAAAAGAACATGTTCAAATGATAGAAGCCTTACATATTCATCAATTTAAACCGTCCCTGATTGAAAATACCATAGATTTTTTGCTTTAAAACTATTCAATAAGACTGTAGGTTAGAAGTTTGAAACCTCTTGATCGTTCATTTTGGCCTTGCCTCTGGTGCTGTGAACACGTAGCTGTTCCTCAATATTAGCTAGTCATCTAAAGATCAGTTTTCATTTTGTGCAAATTATTTGCCTCTAGTCATTTTGCAATGTGATCTGTGTTAGGTTTTTTTCTTTTTATATCATCTGACTCTGTTTTTGCTTTTAATTTGCATTTCTTAGTATTGTGACTGTAAATTTACTCTGTATTTTTCAGCCTAAGGATGATGTAAGAACGTCGAAACGTTGCTTTTTAGAAGTAGAGTGCTATTGAATATAGGGAGTGTTTTAGTAACGATGATCAGTGATTTTTTTTGTCTTTTAACGCATGATGAACTGGAACAGTTTCGTGAGGTCGAGAAATTAGAAAAGAAACTATGAATTGGAATGGTTAATATTCAAAATGGAAGAAAAATATTCACAAAATAGACACTTTCCACTGAACCCATTAAAGCCACATCACGTTTTCCCAGCAATAACCAGTACTGTGGCGTATGAACTAAACATGCATAGTGTGACATCACCTTTTGCTTGAATAAAATAGACCTCTTTAAGTGAGAAAAATCTAAAGTTGCAAGGTCTAGACGCTACTGTACATAAAATTATTGTTGCAACCAACTCTTCACATCAAGACGAAATGTGTAACTGTGGTGTGTCCTTATGGTAAGATAGCGTATTCCTAGTCCTAAATGAACATTTTTCCAATTCGTGTTTGACGGTTCAATTCCCTCACTGTAAGTTTAGCGAAAAAACTCGGTGCGCTGAAGGAGGTGTGAAGAGAGAATAGTACAATTTTGAGACTTTATGATTTTAAATCAGATTAGGGTGTACAGAACATATTTATTCGCATAGCGAACAATAGTGTAACACCATACATTATTTTTCAGCTCCAAGACAATGAAGCTGCAATCTAAACATTTTCTTTGGATTATGTCGCCGCTTGGCTTTCTCAAAAGCTGAAAAAAATGGCAACGTTATTACTTAAAAAAGCAAGTTCACACTCTTTCTTTCATCAAATGATTAGAGTCGTTTGAACTTCATAACATCTTGAGCCGCGTTATTGTTGCAATCGAACACTTCAGTGTTGTAGTGATACTGGCATTTATCATGTTCTATAACTTACAACCTGTTCAAGAGTTATTACGGTTGAACATACCGCAAAGGAATGAAAACAAACACTCAATAGTCAACATTGATATATTGGCAGGCAAACACAAAAGACACAACCGTGACACAAACACAATAAATACACCGCAGAGTGGGCAAGAGGGCAGACACTAGAGGATGCATCATGATATCTCGGAGTGCTCAGATCAGCTCAGCTCAGATCTACTCAGAGTTCAAAGCTACTTAGAGCTCGGAGACACCGTAGCAGATTGAAAATAATTCATGACTTCGGCAGCTCAAACAAATACGTAAACCTCAATATATGCCGGCACCTGCGCTATACGGTAGAGAATAAATGGATACCTGGATTTGAGGTGCCCTTCCATCATGACACAGAATATAAATGGCAAAATAATCAAGCTCAAACAATAAACAAGAGATCGAGACCGAGACTAAGCACGGGAGATCGCGCACTATGTTGAACGAAAGCAATTTTGTGAAATATAATAACGTACTATTAAACCATGCAAAAAAATTCAGATACATTGGACTCGGAACTCATACATAGAACGGTCATAATAATAACACAATGAGCCTAACTAACGCACAAATTTTACGTAAAAGATGAGCTCTCTTGACGAAAAACGGAAAGAAAGGATGAAAGTAGCCCCTACGTTTAACCACAAATAAAAGTATCACATTTGTGGAAGCAAACACTCTGATTACATGCGATGGCGCTGTAAACATCTCCAAAAATTTATTGCACGCAATTCGCTGCCCGAGAATATCAGAAATAAAGTTATCTACCGCCACGCGACGGTGAGTTGTTTGTTTTTCTCGCTTCCATGCCCGAAATTGAGCACAAATTTGTTCAGCGCCTGCACCGCTCGGTGATTTGCGCTCACACTTGCAGCGCTCGCCGTGCTGCTGCAGCAACTGTTTACGCAACTGTATCTGGTGCTTGTTTCGCAGCTTTGTTATTTCCGCAGCTGTCGTAAGCTCTGCAGCTGTTGTTGCTTTTATAGCTGTTGTTTTTCTTGTTACTGTTGCTGCTCCTGAACGTGTTGGTTTTCCTGCACCTTTTAATTCCTGCTCCTAATAAAACCCCGCTCAACCTAGTGTGAAAAAAGCACAAATGCTGCGAGCTGACACGATAAAATGAAAAATATGTAGTGTGCTCTGTATAGAATTCTCTAATTATTGTAGTCGAAGATAATTTATCTGTATTCTAGCTAGATACAATAAAATCCGCAGGTAAAAGAATATTTTCTTCTGATTTCCAATTTACAGAGGTATATTGCAAGTACTCAGTTACTACGAGATAATGAAAATTTCATCGCATATTTAGCTCGACAATAGACCGTCAGTGTGTACAGCTAACTGAGGGTGGAGGCTTTTTATACCCACGATGGTCGCAGAAACTAGGCGTAAAAATTACGAGAAGTCCGATATTCAAACAATGGCTGAGATGCAGAATATCGCGAAACAGTTTGATCTCGGCTGTCTAACACCTTTCGATTCCACGATATGTGGGGCCCTAGTATTCTCACTGTACCCAGTTAACTCATCTCATTCAGCCAGCTTAAAATTCCAAATTAAAAATGAACTGAAACATCTCAAATGAATTGCAAAACTAAAAACCAGATCTACTGTTAGAAACTGTATTCCTTTTTATTTTTCTTATGTAAGCAGCTTCAAGTTCCCATTCGGGAGGCGAGCTGACGCTCTACGGGTCGACAAAGGTGATGGTGATGTACCGAGTGCCCTCGGTGACGGGCAGCCCTTCGTGCAAGTGAGTGAGGCGCCCGGGGTGCATCAGCACCCACCCCACCTTGGTGTTGGTCACGCTGCAGTTGTAGCGCACGAAGCGACACCCTCCGCCCTGTCAAAGTTGCAGGTGAGTATTGCTTACCACATGAGCTCATGGAATTGTCGCCTAACTTACGAGACGAGCTAACGGAAGTTTAGCTGGGAAAGTTATGCTACTTTCGTAGGCCACTAATACAGTTGCCAATTTTTTCTTTGGTATAGTTGCATGTTACGTATATGTGCTTTATCTTATCTGATAAATATTGTTGTCCTATCTTATTGAGAAACAATTGTCATCTGAGAATCTATCTGACATAGCCTAATAAAAAGCAATATTTTAAAAATGAGAACAGTATTTTAAGAATTTGGCTCAAACATCGGAAATGAATATTACTGATCTTCCATTGAAAAACATTAAATAATGTATTTCTCCGAGAAGAAAATATTTTTACCACCGAAATCATTAACAACTCCTTCATTTTATTAACCTAGCTAGGTTACTGACTAAAACTAAAATAGCCAGAGTGATAAACCGCAGTATTACACCGAAATAATGAAATGCTTACACAAATGAAACGACGGGACACAAATGTGTTGAGGTAAGAAGTGAAGTTGAGGTAAATGGCGCAATATTTAATTACAGCTATCCCAATAATTTACTTATTTTCCGTTTGACTGAAAACTATTTTACTTTAACCTACACCAATTCAAACTCTTTCGACTTCATTCATCGAACATGTCACTGTTCATCGAACATGTCACTGGATCCAGGAAAAAATACATCTAAATACAGAACATATGTAGGTTAAAACTAACGTAACACGGAATTGATGGCCGCAAAATCGACGTGATTTTCTACAACGAGTTGGCGGCATCTGCTGCATCGTGGCTGGCACAAGGTGATGCTTAAAAGAATAGGTGTTCAGAGGTGATACTTAAAAAAAGGGTCATTAACAGTGATTTTCGAACGAAAAGCGATTGTCAAAATAATACTGGAAAGAATAAAGATGTTAGTAAGAAAAGTTTTGCCTAAAGTTGTGTCCTGGGGAATTCTGCAGCTCAGTTAAATAATTCCCAGCCCGGAAGATGAAGCACAACCGTATATTTCGAATGAGAAACATCCTAGTTGAGCATCAAAATTGTCCATTGATGCAGAAAAATCAGCATTCCTAACACCAAATGATTCAATTTGAAAACGTGCTTTTTGCACTGGATTTCAAAACCTGTTCTTTGTCCTCTACGACTCTGAAGGGGCTAATGAAAACTGTCTTTTGAGCACAATATTTCACGATCTTATGCACAAATTCTCAGTTGTAATATTGGAAGTGATCTCTCCAGCCCAGCACCGCCAATGCTAGCATAAAAGACATAGATTTGATGACAGCCGGTCATGACTGAGATGCAGGCTAATGCCTCGTAGAGCATTGGATCGCCTTTGATGCACAGCTAAGCCCAGAAAACACATCGTGTTTTTGAGCCCCCGGTGGACGGTATGGAGCTATAAAGGCAGATCATCATAAAGAACATAAGGAAAACAACAGAACTCTTCACGGAATCTTGGTATTTGGTTTTCTAAACACCGCAGAGTTACTGAGATGATATCTTGCTCGGAACAAGTTTAGAAAAGCTTAGTGTTTCCAACGCAAACGGGTGGATTTTGGAAAAATTCACAAGGACCTC
Source organism: Platorchestia sp. MABIK (assembly GCA_014220935.1). NCBI lineage: Eukaryota > Metazoa > Arthropoda > Malacostraca > Amphipoda > Talitridae > Platorchestia > Platorchestia sp. MABIK. Next base: position 83,235 of record JACJUY010000583.1, on the reverse strand, counting down.
ATTTGCTCAGCCATTTATAATGTGAGGAATCTACAGGATATTCCTTTTAATTTGTCTTGAATCCCACGTTTTCCTCTTTGTTTTCCCGTTGAAAATCGAACCGCCGTCTAATATTTTTTGCTCCAAAGTATATTTTACAATCAGTTTTCAGTGCGCTACCGCATGCCTTTGAGCATTATATTAGATTGTAACTGATCGTCCTAATTTCAATCAGTGATGAAAGTTTTACAATCACCGAAATTTTAACTACTCAAAGGCTTTTCATTTCCGTGGAAACGCGTCATGTTGACAGTATGTACTGTTACCTGCAGTTTTTAACGAGAGACAAACGCTGTAACATTAGACAAAAAATTTAATAACGAATGATAGATACAATGAACTCAAGAGATCACCGGCTACAACTGACTGTAATTCATCCATTACAAAAAAAATGTTCTTGTTTAAAACAAGGACTTCTGACATGACAGTAAAGTGTAGACTTTATTTAGATAGTATATACATACTTCAGCTTCATGGAACGTTGAAATCAAGACGGATAACGTTAAATTGTGGCCTAAGATGAGTGGCTGAATTCATTTGCTCCAACATTTACTTCCAAGACACAATACGGTAAACTGGAGCCATGCACTCGAGCGCTATGAGGAAGCGCAAGGCATACAAGACTGAGGAATTGAGCTTAGCAAAAGATAGCACAATAACCCACGCGGTTATCAAGAGCAGTACGATAACTGCTCGATATCTGACTCATATGTCTAAATTTTGAAACCGACATGTACTCCGCCATTTACACCCGATTTTAAACAATTCCTGAGTCTAGAAGGGTTCGTCGTGGCAAAAATTTCTTGACGTCGATTCTTATCCCTCAAAACTTATCGCTGGCAGTGAATGCATAGCAGACCTACACAAACAGCGAGAATCGTCTCAACAGAAGCAAATCCTGCCACCTGCCTCCCCCGATGTTGCACTGCATCTTGGCTAGAATTAACTGCTGCTGCAGCTCAAGGCAATCAGCTTCTGAGAACTTTACGGAAGTTTTATTTCTATGAAAACGTCAAGGAAACTCCGTGTAGAATATATTGTTCACAGGGGATTCATTCCTGCTCAATTACTGCTCTTAAAACTGTCTCAAAACTTGGGATTAGAGAAAATTTTTATGTTAGAAAGATTTCCATGCATTCTTCTCACTAGTTCATATAGAATATTCGGGGTAAATTTGTGTTGAGTCAAAAAAATATGCGATGTTAAAATGAGGAAGGATTTTAGCATTAAGGTAGTTTTTGATTGTTTCCAGAATGGTGTTATTCCTCAATAATTTATTGGTCATTCTGTAGAAATTGTGCCAATTTTAATTTCAGGTATTTTGCGTAATGAGAAATCAAAGACTTCAAGCTCATGAAATTTAATTGACTTTGCAAAATATTTGGATAAAAAGAGTTAAATTTTTTACCTTTCAATGATTTCTTTCGCTTCATCCTAGAAAGCGAATGATCAAGAATTTCTGTGAAGGAAATTAGTATGCTCAACTTCCTAATAGTGTTTACCTTCCAAGAAGCCTTAAGCAATTCAAACGAGCAAAATTAGTAGATACAATGAGTTTTAAAACGTGTTAATAACAGTGTAAATACTTACAAAATTTAACAATATTCGATTGCAACAACGAATTAAAGATCTCTTGAAATAAAATGACTCAATTTTAAAGTTCATATTGAACGATCTACGTAATAACGAAGATGTATCTTGAGCCACCGATCAACGAGTCAATACAAAATTAGACATCATGGAACAAAATTGAAAATAAAAACGTGTCTACATGGATAAACCTGCAAATGATGATTCAAACTTTGACAGAGAGATAAAAAAAAATTCGTGGTGAATGACCAAATCAGTGGAATATACACAGACTGCTTTTGTGCTATCAAAGATTCATGTAAGAAGACAAACGTGAATGAATAGCTTCTTCTCTCTAATGCTAGAACTATGTTGACCTTTTAATTTCTCCTTTCAGCTTGGAACCATCATGAAGTCAAATGCTTCCGCCAGGTAAGAAATTCAGTTAAGTTTGGGATGTAGCAACACAATAAGCTTCTATCGCTGTGTGTCAAGAAATGTTAGAACAGTCAATATACAATTTGGCTATTTTAATTCACATCCGGCAACTACTATTGATTTTTGAAATGACACTGTCATTTTCCTAGATAGTTAACTGCAATGAGCTTCTATCGCTGTACATCACTGAATGTTAGAACAGTCAAAAAACAATTTTGCCATTTTCATTGATATTTGACAGAAAATCAAGACAGTGTCAGCATTAACCAATAACCAGCTGATGCCCCACCTGGTAGTCGATGCCCGGTCTGTTGAGGCCGACGTTGATGGTGTAGGTGGAGGTGTCGTGGTGGGGTCTCAGTGACGGCTGCTCGTCAGGCCGGTAGCGGACTGTGAACGCCATCAGCGCTTGTGGAGGCTGTGAGAGCACCAAAGTCAGTCGAGCTCGAACATTGACGCAGCAAAAAAAAGAAAACATGTGGGAGTTTTGTGTGCTGGCTGTGTAGAAATGGTAGCTAGAGAGCAGACGTAATCTTACGCAGAACTGCTAAACATATGTATTGGTTATCACTAGAATATATGTCTAACTGCAGCACGATGTAAATTATGAAATAATTTGCAATTTTTCACATCTAAGGGTGATCTCAATAAATCTCATAGAATCACACCTCAAATTAAGCAATGCAACTACTTCCGAGGGTCAGATTATTTTGAAATTGTACAGTTATTCAGAATAACAAAGACTGATAACTAAAGAAAAGCCGCAAGAGAACAGTGAATCTCAGAGCATTTTAAGCAGCCATTACATGAATGAAACTAAATATTTCCGTCGTCTAAGCGGTAAAGGAAGCGACAAATAGCTATTCCCGCTTTGAATATTTGTAGCGAAGCACATCAAGATTAAATTGGTGAAGTGGTAGGGGAAGAATATTTACCGTGGAAAATAAACAATGTCCTTTTATTTTACACCAAATAACGTTTACAAAAATTGAAAGTGAGAATGTGTTTATTCAACAGAAATTCGGCAGAGTACGTAAGTTTATTTGAGTGTGTAATGTAACCACAGTTTTGATCAGTTTTTACCTAAGAAGAAACATCATGAAACTCCTTTTTTGTTAAACCGCTAATGGGTATGTCAATAATTGGCATGTCTCCCATTCCCAAGTCAAACGTAATAAGACCATAAACCAAATTTTACCAAGTCACACCTAGCAACGAATGAAATGCCACGTGTGGTCATGATACATTAAGAAATCATGTACATGAACGATGAAAGCCTTTGCAATGCTTATTTTTTTCAATTTTGCAAAAAATACCTTAAACGTAAGCCCTTTACTTAACGAAATATTAAGAAATCAAGTACATAAGTGACAAAATTTTGGCAATGTCTATTTTTTTCAATTATGCAAAAAAAACTAAAACGAAAGCCTTTTACTTTTTTAACAAAAAGAATTAAGATGAAGTAAAAAGGAAATTACAGAAACCCTCAATTTCTTCCACGAATCTTTTACATCCATTTACAGAAAGGCCCTTGAAAAAAGAGAATCATCAAATCGTAGAAACTCGGAACTTCATTTACATTTTAGCTACTGAGGAAAAGTACCAAACACTTCCCAGCCATTAGCAGGGAACCTGAAGACGAAAGAGAGCTACTGCCAGGAGGCTCTATTTTAAACAAGGATGCTCACTCCTACATCGTTGTTGTAGCCCTCGAACACCCTGAGCTGCAGCGGCTGCACGTATGCCCGCAGGATCTCCAGCCACTCGTACCGGTACTCGATCTGCAAATTGGCGGTCGTCAGCATACGAGCGCTACAAGTTGGCGAACATTTCTAGAATACTCGCAATTGCCTTTAGCGATTTGTGATTGGTTTCATTATGATCAAGTGTATCTAATAATGTGATAGCAATTAGCGTTGATTCACTGTGAATATTATCTACTCTGTATTATAAAGTGCATAATATCGTGTGACAAAGTGTATAATATCGTGTGACAAAGTGTATAATATCGTGTGACAAAGTGCATAACATCGTGTGACAAAGTGTATAATATCGTGTGACAAAGTGTATAATATCGTGTGACAATAAACTTCAGTGCTTTTTTTTTAAGGATTATGATAAACATTAATTGGGGATCATGCAAAACGTTTGAGGGCATATTTTAACGAGCTCTTGAAGTTCTTTAGTTATTACTTGTCTATGAAAACGGACACATCCCAGTCTAACTTTTTCGTCGGAGCATGCATGTTTTTCGCCGCCCAATCTATTTAAATACTTTGGCGGCGAAAAACATGCATGAAGGCGGCGAAAAAGTTAGACTGGGATGTGCTGTTCATTCGAGAGTAAACCAATTTTTTCTTTTACATTATGAATACAAAAAAAGCTCGTCCAATATTTATAAAAACAAGTATGTTCACTATTATAATCAATGGAGTGTGTAATGCAATTCATAATTTACGGTGGATAACCATTTCTTGGTTCTCTGTATAATAAAATGAATATTGTTCCTGGTCCTTGGCAGCGTACTTAGCTTTAGGTTCAAAGTTCAAAGCAGTAGCGCAGCCAGGGGGGGAGCCACAAAGGCCATGCCCCCCAAATGTTGAGATGAGGGAAAGTTTCAGGCGCCGTTTTAAGTAAAAGAATAAAAAGATTGCTGATAATTAATGTCTGGACCCCCCGAAATTATTTGTCGGGGATCCTCCCGAAATTTTCGGCTGGCTGCGCCACTGGTTCAAAGAAATACCAAATTGGGTTGGTTCAAGAAAACATTCTCAGTTCTTGGCTAGCTGATATGCCATCAAGGTTAGGTAAAAACATTTATTTTGTTCATAGAAATGTACGCCCAGTAGAAGGCTCATAGAAATGTATCGTGTTCACGCTTACACACCTGTTGCTGGGCCAGAAAACACGGCTGCTTCGAGGGAACTGACCTGATTCATGTGGATGTCCACGGTGGGCACAGTCTCGTAGCCTCCCTCCAGACGTTTGTCCTGCAAGTTTGAAAAAAATAAAACCATTAATGAAGGCCGGTGATCGGCATGTAGTACGTATTGCGCTACATTGCCTTAATTAAATGATGCCATTTAATGATGGCATTAAATGATGCGCTGAGTACGGTGGGCTTTAGGAAGTAAACAAGTGCATAAGGAAAGCTTAAAGACGATTACTGTAAAATAATAGGGGCTTCCATTTCCGTTCTCCCGTTGAAGCGTCATTGAAAAAGAAGAAAAATGGTATTAACGTTTTCATTCAAGAGTTCATAGAATTGTAGTTGAATAAGTTCCGATACAAATTGAAGGAAAAGATATTGCAATGGATGCCATGAGTTGTAGTTTTCCGAATATGGATTAACGTCCTCTGCAGCTTCAATGGAGTAAATTCTCAAGAAATTAACTACGTTTAACCTATTCATAGAATGATAAAGACTTTTCCATCTAATTAAATTTGTTATTAACACTCAAAAAAGTGTGGTGTTCAATTATTCTAACCGTGATATCGCCTTGGACTATTGCACATGTTATAAATAAATCGTCTATAGCAACCTCGGCATTCTGTCACACTCAATTTCAACTTATAACAGTGATCGAAGACCAGACACAGAATGACGTTTTTCCAAGTGTCTATGCTACATAACTTGAATCTCTAAACTAGCGTTCCCTTGCGTCTCTGATGTCATACTCTTCAGGCGCTGAAGTCATCAAATGGCGATAGTAAAACTCAGTCGAATAAAATAAAAGACATCGACAATCTTATGTCAATTTTTTTTAAACGATTGTTTCTCGTATTGCACAAAAGTACTCACATAATGGGAACCATCAGACCATCCACCAAAATTTTCGTTGACGTCGATCATGTCTTTTGCGTAGCGCTCCGTGAACAGCGGGAACCAGTAGACATCCGGACAAGGCTGCAGAAGAGAAGTGGTTGATAAGTTAAGCAAGCTAATATAGTATTTAAACGAGCAAATCACATACATTTGAAAACAGTTCAATGGCGAAAATCAATTTGCATTTCCCATCGTCGTAAGCTAGATAAAGTTGGTCTTCAAAATCCCAGGAGAACTCGAGAGAAGTCTGACATCATTAAACATGTAAATTGTTTTCTAGTAATACCGAAATACATTTCGTACAGCACGAGATGGTTTTAGAGCGGAAGCGACCAATACCGTGATAAATTTCTGTTTTTACCAGCCTTGGAACTATTTATAGCAATTTAAACCATACACATAAATATCTCAAAGAGTGATAAAACTAGAAAGTCATAAAAACGAAGATTGCTGTTGCTCATTGAGTTGAAACATCAATAGTGTCTACCTCAACGTTTAATAATGTCCACATTCACCCACCATAGCAATGGTCGCATTTTCCTGCAGACTACTGGAGTAATTTGCGTGGAGGTAACGCGCCTCCCAGTCCCATCTGTTCTCAAACATCTGCCACATTTCAGGTCGGAGATGTTTCGTGATGAAGTTGTCCGCACTCAGGAGGTGGCCCATGTCCAGGCGGTTGGTGACGTAGATGAACACACCCTGTCCACACACGTCAATTATTTTATTTTTGGCAGACCATCATACAGTATCAAATGAACGCAAGCATACAAATATTAGCTGAAAATATATATCTTGATGGTTATTGTGAGAGTCAGAATTTTATCAACGTCTAACAGAGCTTTTGAAGGTACAATTAAAATTTTTATCCATTTTAAAAACTCATTTTCTTAATTAAATATTTTCTCGTTCTGCTGAGCGGAAGAACAGGATCCAATTTTATCTGAATTGACTTATGTTTTGCTCTTAATGCAAAGCTTTCATTAATTGATGTGTATTTGAATACATATTAAGGCATGTGGAATGAATTACGCTAATAAGTCTTATTTCATAGAATATTAAATACTGCACTGAATTAATCAATTCACTTGCCAGAAGTGCTTTGGGCAAAAAGTCAAATAAATTCTAGCTTCGCTCAAAAACTAGAATTCTGGGGAATGGATTAATGCTCTCTAAGGCATAAACAAATCAATGAAGAAAAATAGTCCTGACTAACCCTATTTTTGATGTAATACCCAAAGTCGGCATCATAAATATTGGCAGGCAACGACAAGTACCATTTAATTTTGATTTGATCACAAAAGAGCGTGATTTAGTGTTGAACAAAGTAGGGTTACTCATTTGGTCACTGGGCGCCAGTAGCATTGAATGAAGCGTCCTAATTTCCACTCCTCATCCTACCGCGCTCTGAAAGATGGTCTACACAAGACGCCTTTAAACCTCACTGCATTATACGATAAATCGGCTACCGTGCGGAGTCATAGCCGAGTTACATCTAACCATACCCAGGTAGAATTAGGAGGTACAATCATTTGAATTTTTTTAAATAAGTCAGATTCATATTCGAAATAACATTGCCAGATAATGAGTGACATTCAAATGACGAAGAACTCGTTCAAACAGAGGGTTCGTGCGTAGGGCTATCTTGGTTCAAAGGGCCATGAAAATGGCACAAAACATGAGCAGTCGTTTCAGGAGTTGATAGTCACTATATACTGGTAACTCACCGCTTTTTTGTGAGGTTTGCAAATAACTTAAAACTTTGTACAATTTTCAGGCTACTAAAACAAACTTTTTATAAAGAATATCAGATGTGTATCAGGAAGTACTGGAGTTTATTCCACTGTAGACCAAGGATGCTTAAAATTTTAATTAATCTTATTTTAATTAAAACTTTTCTATTTAATATCCGCTGGCATTATTTGGGCTTTGTCAGGGCACGAATGACATGACAAGCACTCAACGTTTTCACGGAACCAATGGCAACTAATAAAAATATCATGAAATACGATTTTAAACATTCATCTGATTTAAATATTTGCAATTATAAAATCAATGGTAGTATAATGCAAGAAATTTTTCAAAGAATTGTCCCAAATAATCCTAATGTGAAAAACAGTTATTTTGTAAGCTTCCAAAGTGGGAAAATTTTATTCACTACTCTAATTTATTCAGATTTTTCACACACTCTCTGATAAATGGGGAAAAATACTTAGAAAACATTTGGATTTGAAACAAATATGCCATAATAATAGTAGTAACCAGATAATGGACAAAATTGCGTTACACCAACAAGAAACAAAACGAATTTACTCAAAATTCTGCGGATTATATGAATGACGGAGCTATTCTTGCTCGCCTCCATAAACAGTACTTATGGTAAAAGTGCTTGATCTAATAGCTTGTGTAAAGCTAGGCTGAATGCAGATGTGCTGACCTTCTCCCTGAGGTTGGCACACAAAGCCATGTCTGGCTCGAGAAGTTTGTTAATGAAGGAAGGTTTGCGCTCCTTATCAGCCAGAAGTTTGCTGCTGATCATGTAGGCGTTGCTCACGAAGGGCACGTTCCAGAGGCCGCTGAGGGTGCAGCAGAGGACAAAAGTTAGACGAAGAACTGCTGAACCTGCACTGTTTAACGAGCCGCGCCCCTCTTCTTCGTTGACACAGCCAAAATACATCATGTAAGAGGGACAGTAAGATTATTCTTGAACTGGTGTTTTTTTCTGAAGCCTTATAATAAGAAGGAACATAGCTGAAGTTTTAATTTTTGAAGGAAGCCCTTAAAAATCGTTTTGTATACAAATATGTGTGAGGAGTCTACCTTTCGTTGGGCGAGGACTAACCACTTATATTCAATATGAGTGATTAAACATCTGATCAACTCTGTGATTATTTTGAGCGAATTCAACTTTGTGAGAAAAAATATTTCATAAATACTCCAATTAAAATGAATAACATTAGTTTAGTACACTCAACAATGAAAGTAAATGCTTTTGAAATGTACAATTCTTGTGCTGAGCAATTGACACACTATGTACTCTAGAGTTATTGATACTTAAAATGGCTGCTTTTCATCAGGAATAATAAGCTAAAATAAAGCTATAGTACAATAGAATAAACTACAAATAGAGTAAAATTTCTTCCAGGTATAAGATTTCATTAAAATAGCCCAAACTGAGTGCCCTGATAAATATAGATGGTGCAGTCGGAGCTACAAACTGACCTCCCCCCACTCACCGCTTCTGGTTCTGGACGATCTCGACGTAGTCGGCGCTGCGGGCGTAGAAGCCGTCGGAGGTGAGGGCGCCCCAGAAGTTGCTCCAGGGCTTGTACGGGCGCGCCAGCATCGGTGCCGCCACCAGCCTGCGGGCAGCGACTGCATTAGCGATGCGTTTGCAGGGACGTGAGTAATAGGTCTTTTGCCGTACGAACTAATCGTCCTCGAATGATGTATTTAAATTCACGAATACTCAGCATTTCATTGCAGGATTAACAGGGAAAAGCTTCGTTTGCTTTTACAAAAAAATATAAGTAATCACGCGATGGAAAAACCACCATTTCAAGACATGGTCACAGGTAATAATACAAAAAAATGAAGGATAAAATTTTAGCCAAATTGATTAGATTTTCACAGTGGAACAATTTTTACACCTGTTCAGAAGCAGCACCTTGCATGACACTACCTTGGAAATTGTTTTGCAGAATTTTAAATGATAATCTGCGTAAAACTCGAAAACTAATTTCTTTTTTGCCGAGAAATTAATGCAAGCTATAGTAAAATTTTAATTCACGAAGCTTTGATCAAAGTGAAGCAAGAAACTCTGCGAATTAAATCAACATAAATTAATCCATGTCAAACAAACACATCAAAATTTCCCTCTTGAATTCCAACAGTCGGCACTGGTGAATTGAAATAATTCAAATTTTTCAGATTTCATGCTGATTTGAGGAAAACAAAGCCCCATCGGAACATCGAGGCGGATGTCGCACCTGTTTTGCTCAACAAGCAGCTTGATGCAGAAGGGGTTGTCGAGGTGCGCGAGGGAGTCGACCACCAGCAGGAAGTCGCTGCCCGTTTCCAAAGTGTGGTCGCTGCAGACAACAGAGAGCTCTTCAGCAACACAAAGTCATCGTTTGTCATTTACTTTCAAAAGAAAACTTGATCGATGGTTTATATTTTACTTTTACCGAAGGATCAATGACGAACTCGGTAGTTGCATGCTTTGAAGAATCAAATGAACACCATCGGTTACCTTTAACATAAGCAAAGACATCAGTGAAAGAGCTCTGTGTCGTAATTATTTTTCCAAGCACTTTCTTACATTACAAATCGTTCAAAGTTTCATGTTTGTTACCTCGGAATTTGCCCAAAACGATTCGGGTTGCGTAATAAATATTGGTCAGCATGGCCACAAATTCAAAATTGTCTACAATGAAAGTTGCAAGTATTAACACTAATCCAAACAATGTTCGGCGTACACGTCAATTTTCTGTCGAAGAACGAACATACAAAAGCTACAATGACACTCATCCGAGCATATTGCCTGTTATGTGTAATTGCTTCCTATGCAAACAGTTTCCAGTGGCAAAAAAAGATATCGAAAATGAGACACCAGTCTAAAAATATGTTTACGTTGCTACTGGAATGAAATAGCGCACGTGCCAATTACAATTTTCGATCGTAATTTGTTTTAGCGCGATGACATAACCATATCACGTACGAGCAAGTGATGTGAAATTGGAATAAAATAAAGAAACACAGTATGCAAGCACCGTTCGATGCACGTTAGCTACCTGTTCATTTACCAGCAGAACAATCCCAGATCCCTATCGCTCCCAGACGACAAGCTCACGCATTCGAAGAAGCCTGAAATGCTGCAGCTGATGCAATCAATCCGGGGCCGCAGGGCTTGACGACGGTACATGATTCAAATTGAACACAAGTTCGATGCAATACAGAGGCGCGATTGTTCTCTGATTATGCACGCAGGAGACAGCTCAGCTGGGAAATAAAGCACCGAAGGCATGACAGGCAAAAAAGATTTTAGAAAAGCAAGCAAATTAGTAGCAAGCCCGTCATGCGAGAGTTAGTGCGTTTGAAATTAGAAAAAGTGACACAGCCGGTATTGAAATTCTGATTCAAAGCATTTCGCAAAAAAAAATCATCAGTACGCAAACAATCTGAACCTTCAGAATAAAATGAGTCGAAAATTTGAATGTTAATAAGTAGAAATCATCTAGTATGAGCGAATTTTTTGTTCCTTTATGTCTTTCTTGGTCCTCTCTTCATGGATAATTTTTATATTTTTAAAAAAGAGCATCTGCGCAGCTAACACTAAAAGTTCAGTTTACCTCTTTGTCTTTTATTGTGCTACTTTGCACCAGAAGCTGAGGTGGCCTGGTATGGTTATCTTAGAATTGCTCCGAACTTAACTTCATTGCTGAAAGCTGCATTTATGCAAGGAGCACTTCAGCTTATTCAGAGTAGATCTGCAACATGGAAATTTCATTTCTACCTCTTCTAACCGGTCAAGAAGTAAGCGTCGTCAAATATATTGTAAACCTCAATGTATCCCACATATGCAAAACAATTGCAAAATTGAAAAAGGACCATAGCACTTAGTGTTTCCATGCGAAGAAGAAGAGAAAGATGTGCGCATATTCGTTTTACTTGTGATTTGGAATTCTCAATAGATTTGAAGTCAGCTAATATTGTGAAAATTTTACCTTCTGATAAAACATATTTCAATCAACTTTTGCTTCAATTAAAGAGTCGACAAGATATTTTACAATTTCATTGTCATGTATGTCTTGCTGAGATATACATCACCGCATGGTCTTTCCGTACCCGTCACCGTGAATGACGTGTCACTTCGTTGTTAATATTCATAACTGACCAACTCTGTCCTGAATTTCAGTTGCCACTTACATCGCTTTGTTCTTAGTGTGCCATTCCTTGGCACCCGCATCATCGGAGATGTACTTGATAGTCTTGTATTGGCGGCCGATAGAGTCCACCCATTCGGTAACCATGGGAGTGTGATACTCAGCCTGGAAGACAAAAAATAAAATCTCATCTCTTTGATTAATCTTTCCCTGCCGTGACATTCTCACCAGGCTAGCCAAAATTTATGTGATTTCTCGTGGAGCACAGTATCATCTAGGTAAACTACTATGAAGTAACCAAATCAGTTTCTGCTTATAAACAGGGTATGTCAAAAATGACAGCGTAAAATCGTTACATTTCAATAATCAAGAACTGGAAGTCAGGGAAACGGAAATCATTCGTAGGAGTAGGCATAGAAGTGCGTTTCCTTAACTGCATACTAAATTGTGCCTTCCTAATTTCTCTCTTTGGAACGCCTTGTTGTGGTTAAGAAAGCTTAAACTATCATTTAATCTAATCTAATTTACGAAGAACTACCAGCACTAAAGGTGCAGCTCTCATCACCGCTAAATCAGTCATTTTTTTTCATTTGCCAAAAAATAACTTGAGGTACCTAATATTTAAAAAGAAACAGTACACAGCTACATCTGATTTATATCAAAATCTTGTGAAGTTGACGTTTTATCCTATTAATGACCCGATCAACGATTTTAGTTTTCAAGAAAAAAGAAGCACTGTAACTCGACAGCTTTTTTACTGTATTCGCGACGTTTTTCAAATAACACACCGCTTCAACAATAGAGAGGTGGAAAATGAAGGAAAAAATCGACGCTTCCCATCTGTCCTCCGAAACAATCTGAAACTTAAGTCATAAAGTAGTCGCACATGCAACTAGCATAAACTATTTTTTGTAATCCTAGTAGTTAGGATGTGTCGGCTAACCATGTATTCATGATAAAACCTTCATGTTTCATCCATTTGATGAGCCTAATTGAGACTCAACGTAATTGGTTTCAGCGCAAACAATCTCACCAAGTTGTGAATGTAGAGGTGGATGCGCTCCTTAGGATACTTCTGGGCAGTGATTTTCTCAAAGAACTCTTCTAGGAAAGGCGTGGGCTTCGTGATGAAGATGGCGAGTGTTACAACGGGGAATTGAACGGGGTCCAGTGAGTCGATGGGCAGCATGTTCTCCCAGCACTCTCTGTAGGCAGTAACTAGCGGTTACCTTCCTAAAACATGAACCGCTTATGCATAAGTTTATCATTTACGCAACTTTAATTTAGGAAAAGGTTAACAGCAAAACAATGTTGTTGAGTCATTTGGGCTATAATAAAATCAAAGTCACATCGCAAGGACACATTAACATTATGTATCCTTTTTGAGTTAAAAATGTGAAAGACATAAATAGAGAGCATCAATAGCTGTGGGTCCACTCTGATGTGTTACAATGAAAAATTTATCACAAATAATAATTTAACCTAAAAGAAATTACAAACACAAGTTAGAAAAATTTTGCCCATTAACTCGTTCACTATTCTGGCCTATAGTTGAATTGAATGAACAATGACGTTGACGTTCTACCATAATTGAAAACGATAACATAACAAAACATAAACACGCTCAAGCATAATGAGAGAAGAGACTGAAAAATTTTTTTTGCTTCTACTTTTACTTGTAAATGAGGTATAAATTGGACTGATTGATGTATAAATACTCAAATGGCAAGTTTTCGTTCACTACTAAGCGTAGCACACAAATGTTACGGATAATCGTGTATGATTGACTTAAAAATGTTTTGCAGGCACTGACAATGCCGTTGGGTGAGGAAAGAAAAATATTAACTAGTAAAAACTACTGAACTTCGCAGATAGAAATTAACAGAATTTTAGACTTAGAGGCGCTCGGGTGAACGACTGAGCGTCGATAATTTTGCTGTTGAAAGGCTGCTCATTCTTATATGCGGTCATCTACCGAAATCAGCAACATAGCCGAAGGCTTTTCGATTTTAATAGCTATTGTCATTAACATTTCAAGCTGTGATAGCGCTACCTGAATCGCTCTCATGATGACTGCTACGATGTGCACTGTCAACAATAAGTAGAATTTTCACCTACTTTTGGGACAGTATATAGCTCTACATAGGCAATGCATTTCGTAGAACGTTCACACAAATCTATCAGGCAGCCGAAAACGGGATCGGTGCAGAAGCAGTTGGGACAGCATCGAATGTAAACTTCATTTTAAATTACGAATCATTGAAACATTATTTACTACAGCACCTAAATATATGTACACTATACCCTACCTGCAGCCATCAACTGGGTTCCAGGAACGTGCCACGTAGTTGCTGTATGTGTTGAGCATGACCTTGGTGTTGCGATTGCCTCGTATCACGAGAGGGACGGTGCTGTATACTGTGTTTTGCAGGTAGCCTTCCTTGCCCGCAAACTTGAGCTCCAGTTCTCCTGCAAGGAAAACACTTATCAGCAAGATTAAAAATTTTGGAATGATAAAAATCCACCCTGAATCTATACTGCGCACTCCCAAGTTGTGAGAGCATAGAATTAGTCGGTCAATATGAGGGTGGAGGAAGTTTATCACATTAGAGTGAGCAGAAGTAGACTAATTTCAGAGAGAATGACATTATAAGTGTAGAAATTATGAATTAAAGATAGACATGACATTATTCAGAATAGAAGCATAAAACTAAGTTTAACTTCTTAAATACTGACGTTGACTCCTGTGCTCAGAACTCTTTTCCTTTAGGATAACTGCAAAAATTATAAAGTAGTTCAACCAACAGGAAAAAGTTCGAAAATGAATTTTAAAAATTTGGGGTAGTTAGTAATATATCTAAACCAATATTTTATGATATTATAAAAGATATTCAATTTAAATTGTAAATTAATATTTCCCGAGTGTTTGACACATGATTCGTGGAACTCATTGAAAATTGTTTTTCACTTGATTTGTCAAGGATTCCTTTCTTAAAATGTGATTTATTTACTGATAAGTCAAAGTGAAACCTTTACTCGTGAAATATAACTCGGGAACATGTTTTCTATCGTATTGTAAAGCATTTTCTTCCTCAACATACGTCTCTAAAACGCAGAATATTCAAATCGAAATTAGGCGGGCAGCTGCAAAAGACGAAAAAGACACCTGCTGGCACAATTTCACGCTTATTGGACGGTACTGATAGCCTGTTTCTATTTAATTTTTCAACCTATTATGAAGTGTTGGCACACTAACAGCGGGAAGATTGATAAATCTATGCTGTCGTAAACAAGTGTGAGGGAGCGACCCTTTATGAATAGAATTTCAGGATTAAAGGAAACATTATATCACTGTAAATGCCTGAGGCTGCGAGTTCCATGCTGTAACGAATTGTTCAGTCATCGTGCGTTCGTTAAGAACTTACCCTAGGTGCTATATAACGTTTGTTAGTGGCGAAATGAACACACCAGAAAAATGAACATCCGCGATAAATTTTACTCCCACATATTGTAGCCCTGACAAAATATCGCATGATCAATAGGTGTGCATTCTTGTTCAGAAATTAGTCCATTTGAAATTGAGACGTTAGGCGATCATTTTCATAAAAAAAACTGGAACTAACCTGTGGCCCCGTGCAAATTCTGGAAGAGAGTGTTGGTGTGGTCGATGGCGATGTTAAACTTCTTGCGAAGGGCATCCTTGAGGTAAAGCTTGATGAACAGCTCCTGTAGGCTCTGCTCGCCCTTGCCTGCCTCCGTGAAAATGCGGTCCAGGTGTCCCGCAGGGCCCACAAATGCTGTACAGCAATTTGCACAATTTGATGAAAATACTTCACTGATAAGTTATAACTCAGACGCAAAACTGACAACGAATTGCCTGATTCACGCAATTCGATGATCTGCAAATTAATGGTAACGGTCAGTAGCGCAGCCAGGGGAGGGCCACAAGGGCCATGGCCCCCCATCCCCGAAAAGTTAAGCTGGGGGCCCGTTTCAGTCGCCGTTTCAAGTTAAAGAATAAAGAGAATCTTGATAATTAATATTTGGCCCACCCCAAAATTATTAGTCAAGGATCCTCCCCCCCGAAATTTCCGGCTGGCTGTGCCACTGTGGTACGCTCTCAATTAAAATCCATCAAATCTTCAGTATCATCACAGAATTTTCAATGCAGGAACTGCAGGTAGGCTAGCCTAGAAAAGTTTCTGTGACTCTGAAACAGTGCATTTAGACGCTGATAAATTATTTCCAGAGTAGCTCATAAGTTCTACTGAAATTCAACAAAGCATCTGCGTTCGTAGTATACGTCACCCAATAACGGTTCAGCCAGTGCAATAGAAGTGAAACTCCGGTTTACTTGTGTCGACTTCAGCTCTAGCGCAACGAAAAAATTGATAGGTCTGGTCACGTCTCACAACACAGACGTATGACGCAACATCAATCTGGCGGCGTCAGCAAGCATGATTTCCTGGACGGGGAAAGTGAGGCGTGTGCGTGACTGAAACTGCATCTTACGTTCGCTTGGTTATGGCTGCTATTGTAAGAGACAATTCCTGAGCCTCTTTTGAATCTGTGCTAGTGCTAGTGACCGCTAGTTCTCGAATTATTGCACAGCACTAGTTCACTGATTTTAGTTTAGTGCATTAGATGCGCAAAACATATTGTAGATAAAGCAAAGAAGAGTCTAAATGAATATAACAGAGTTAGTTCGCAATCCTTAACGAATGAGAATACATATTAAGAAGTATAACTATACGCCCAAACTACAGAAATATGTCAATGATTCGTAAAACTTTTGCATCGGAAAATTTGCCTTTCCAACCAAATTTGAGTCTTAGCCAAATTTTCATTTGAAGAGCAAGTTTATTTATGAAAGATACTGACTAATTTCATAACAACAAAATAAAATTTTGTTGATCTTCACGATAACTGACATGGAAATTACAGTGTACCGGCGAACGACAGATAAGATTCATGCGAACCATTAATATGGTTATTCTCCCCTGCAGTTCTACATGGCCTAGTTTGTTCATCCTGAAATCTTCAATCAGACAGGAATACTTGCGACCTTGTATTGTATTTCTGAACGTCCCGTTCGAGTAAAATAGATCATAAAAAACAGTCGCTATGGGCCGGCTCCCATTCACAACAGCTTGATACTTTGGCGCAGCTTGTTGCTCACCTCCAGCATCGATGAAGCGGCGTCCCACTTTCAGCTTTGGGAACGACGAGGCGAGGCTCTTGTCTGGCCAGCACACGCCGTCCGCGGAGAGCAGCACACGCACGGGGCCGCCGGGACCCTCGTGGTCTCGGGACACCTCCTCCACCACCCGCAGCGGGCCAGCGGTCAGCACAGCGTCAGGTCTGCAGGGTATGCCAACCGAGCCTTTGTGTTAGAGGAATCAATTTTCCGTGCATAAAATGTTAGAGTGGGCGTTGAAACGGTTAACGACGTATCGATCTCCATCATTTTACAGGTACTATTTTTCTTTGTACATGCGTATTAAGGACGAACGTTGAAGCTCTCAACGAATTAGAAAACTATGCCAGTTCTGTGATACATACATGTAAAAAATATTAAAATTTATTGAAACGAATGGCACTCTAATCGCAATCAATGTGCTGTATTCAATTACACTATTTTGACACTTCACACTAAAGCTAACCAACTAGTTAGAATGAAATATTCTAAAAAGTTCGCACAACATCTTCCGCTTAATTTGTGATGGGTTATTTAAATCCCGCATCGTCCTATGTTGATCTCAGTCTGCAGTTTTAAATGAGCTTCTAATTAAAACCATTTCTCCACTTCACCAACACGTAAGCCATGAACCAGGAGGCAAATTAGGTCCTCGATCACCATCAAAATTAAGACTAGGCTAGAGTGAGGCTCGAGTTGTGGAGCGCACCCGTCGATGAAGAGCACGAGGCGGTCAGGATGGTCCTTAGCGACAGCTGCGACGGCCTCCTGGACGAGCTTCAGCTTGTCGGCGTCGGTGACGGGACCATTGTTGTCCCCCAGCACCTACAGAGAGTCATTGCTGTGCTTAGAAGCTGGTTATGGTCACATGCACACACTTGAACTCTCTAGATACAATTAACTGGGGAGGTCAAATGAATGGTTTATTCATTTAAACTATCAAATGTAGAAAAACTAATAAAACTAAAAAGCTAGCCACGATCGTTCCCTTTGAATCTTTTTCTTCTCTTTAGATGAGTAAGGAAAATTCTCCAGCGGAACTGAAGACCCGCCTGCAGGTAAACTGTTCTTCGTTATGCAACTCATGTGAATGAGAAATGAACGAGAACATGCGTCTTTTAAGCCGTGTTGTCTAGATCACGTGGACTTGAAAGAAAACAAGATTTTCACGATAGCACACAAGAATCATTTGAAAAAATTTTCTCTGCCTTGTAAACGTTAATTGCGTGAGATATCGTAAAGTTTGTTTTATCTCTAACCCCTTTATAAATATAGAAGCTGTTTTTGGCCTCGAGCTCGAAAGACTAAATTTAAAAAAAATTAAATTACACAAGTGGCCACATGAGCCTGACAATTATTCACTACAGACAGGAGCTGCAGTTGTATTTAAAAACATTTAAAAAAACTTAATCCCATAAAATACATATCGAATATTCAAGTGCAGTTTTTATGACTATGCAATGAAAGAACAAATTAACTTTATTAGAAGAGAATAAATACACTTTTCCATCAAAAAAGAGACAGAAATTTTCACAGTACAGTACATGGTTACCGTAAAGTTTGCAATAAATCAGAACTGAATAATATTACAATTAAGGAAAAACGAATAGTTGAACGAACAGCTCTCCCCTCGACTCGTGACACTACAATGTTGAAGTTCATTGAGTAGAGGAGCCTATTTTCATGGACTCCAACTTCGTAAGCTGCCTGAGGGAAGTTGAACATGCAGCTGGCGCGTCCAGCTCACCTTGATTGTGTACTGAAAGACTTTTGCAGACCTCAGCAGCCTCGTCTGGGCGTCCGATTCTCCTTCACCGACCGTCAGTGCCACAACATCTGAAAAGAAATAAAAACATGAAATTTAACCTCATGATATAATGAGAGTTATGTCCTGAAGTACAAGAGATTTCCTACCGGTGAGAACTCTCTGAATTTTATTTACTTTTTTGCTTGAGACGTTTCGTCCACTTACTTTGTTAACTGAAAGATAAATGGCGATGAATAATTCTTTACAATTTTCTACATTTTCTACATTACTAATACAATGTAAAACTTATTCGACGAATGAAATACGGTAGGTCTTCTTCAATAGCTCACATTCTAATAATAATTATATCCTAACACTGACATAATTAAAATAATGAAAAACCAATAGCATTCTTATGTTTTCACATGTATTCCTCAATGACAAAGTCAAGCTCATTTTCGTCAAGCCGATATTTTAACTATTACATTCCTTTCAAGCAGAGAATTTATAAGTTACCATGGCAAGACCTCCTAGCGTTAAAATGATATCGGTCCAAATAACGACATCCGTTTTTGCATGCTCTTGCTAACAAGTGCGCGTTGTTTCTTTAGAAACAAGTTCGACGAGATTTTTCATTCCCTGTCTACGCGAATAATGCTACTCTGAAAACGGTTTAATTTACTAGTGATGAGAAACTTGCGCGTCCGCACCTAAGCGTTCCACAGATCCCGCAAGTGCAATTAGGTGACGCAAGGGCACACAAGGCCTTCGGCGAGACAAGCTGAGGGTGACCAGTTTTGCAGCAAGCATGACTAGACAAACCAAAGATTAAGACGAAGGATCTAGACCTTAATTACAGGGTGACACAGACAAATTGTCTCACTCTATTTGGCAACGTCACCCAGATTACGATCGAATCTCATCGTCAAAAATTTATTTCAATTGTATTCTCATCCATTTGAGAATGAAACAATTTCAGTAAAACAAATACTAATCTAAAAATGAACAGCACCAAGCTTGTTAGGTATCACAACGCTTGCATAAATTCACCTTCACATTAAAAGAATTGAAAAATGTCAACGATTGAACGTATTTCCAAGACAACTTATTAATATTCCCCTTAGTGTACATATCTCAATATTTTTGGTCTTAGAACCTCACTATGCTTCCACGACAGACAAACTTGGAGGATCTCAACTAAAGTTTCTTGCAATTCCTCCACTCGATGCGTCGCGGCATTGCTGCGACGCTTCACCTACAGCAGATTAATTGAGGCTCTGAAGAAAGTCGAGGTTTCGCGAAGCATGATAAGCAATGCACCAAGGCTCGTCCTTTTCCTAGGCCTTACACGTTAGAGCATCTTTTTGATTAAATCTGGTGAGTGTAAAGAATTATAGTTTACGGTAAATTACTAAAATTTTTGTAGACAAAAGCATTAGCGCGCTTCACCTTATCGCTCACCTTACTACTGACTTAGCGAAATTGTCGCATTTTGGTAAAAACATTCATTTACCCATTCTAAACTAACCCTATAAGGCTATTCTATTTGACTCGTGGCTAAAGTGTTCCAATTCTCACTACACTTCCCTCTATAGGTATTGAACGGGAAAATGTAGAAACGGAAGCTCGGATGATGAATGCACTAAATGGCAAAAATAAATACTCCTGTTAATCGCCTCTTCAGATGCGTTTTCGAAATTAATTATTTTCTACTTCTTTCTCGAGCGCCAGTGATTGATCGGGGTCTGTGGTAATATACCGTGTGCATCACTTTTTAGGGATTTTTACTCATATTCATTATCCTGAGAATTGGGAAGACAGGGACTCCAGCAAGCCGGCAGAGACACCTTACTCAGTGAACGCATATCAACTTCTAAGCCCAAAAAGGACGATGCATACATTTCAGACAGTAGAGGTGCGATTAGCTTGCATGAATACATAATGGAAATAGGATTTTGAAATTGTGGAAAATGAGAAGCTTTCCATATTGAAATGTAATGTACGATTCGAGGGATGAAATTATTACTTTTCTGATGTAAGGAGTATCAATGGGAAATCAGTTATAAATTTGAATGCGTAGTCGTTAAGTTTGCAGGTACTCAAAGCTTATAGATATTTACTTCTAAAACAGTTTATTCTTCTTGAAAGAAACTTGGGGCAAATAATTCAAGTCTAAATTAATTGACAGGCACATTCAGTATCACATTTCTAGCTTGTTTTGCCCATACATTAAATAAAAGGAACATATTACTAGCACAACAATGATAATAACGGTATTTTTTTACTTTTCAATAGTAGTTGGTATTTAATGTAGCACAATATCTAACAGCTCAGACCTGATTTTTTTTACGACGGTAATCGTGGCAGGGCAGGCACCATTGAAGAGTGACGTGCAAAGCACATTTCCTCTCCTACAATACTCATTTCATTGGAAATCAATTCAGAAAATGACTGATTTTGTTTTCGTGCAGATTTTTTAGACTGTTACAATCTAACAATGTGTTAGAATCTCTAAAAAGAGTTGTCACACGTAAAATTATTGTTAGATAGTTATGAAATCGAATAAACTGTATAAAAACATTGCATTATCAATGTAAATTTTGCAACGTCCAGTACTGACACCTATTGGCAAGAATTTCGAAGATGCTTCTGCGTTTCGCTGCATGCTTGTGTCAACGCACATTTCCGTGAAGAAGAACAGACCACACATTCCTCACAGTGATGAAAATTTACCCACAGACATGTCCCACTTGTTAGACCTCCACCGCTATTTATCAAGCCTAAAGTGACTATGTCACAAGGTGTAATTGCTCGACTATTCCAGCATTCAAGGACATTCAGTCACACTTTAAATTCAAAACTGCGATACAGAACTGCGCACGGTACCAGGTAGTTAGTTTTATCACCAAAGTAAAAACTGTCCTCACAAAGGCCACTTGAACAGATGTAGGAAAGGGAAGGTCCACTTCCATGGTTGAACTTTTTGATACGTCAAAACCTAATGCAGACAGCATAACGATTATTTTGTGTCTTTCGACATATGTTTCCACTATTTTCGGGAAATGAGCGGCAACTCACAAAACTGATTAACGTCAACTTGAGCAACGATTGATAAGGCCTAGGTAACCACGCACGGAGACAAACAGGTCCAGCCTTAGAGCAATCCCAATTTACAACATTGATGATGATTATTTTGGTGTGAGTATCATTAAAATTTTCCTAAAATATCGATGTGGGATAGGAAAATTATAGCAAATCAATTTTAGTCTGTACATTCAAATCATGAAATGAATTAAATTGATGACCTAAGAAAAATCAAAGAAACATTGCACCTTCCCCAAGTACGCATTCGGTAATGAAATACGGGTTTTTCTTCTTTTAATTATAATGTTATTTTTTGGAATCGTTAATCAGTCCACGTATTGTAAAAGAAATTCGATGGATACATTCACATTCAATGCATTCACATTTAACGGTGAGAAGTTTTAAAATCTAAGGGGAAATGAGGACGTTTAAGACGAGGACCTGAAGAAAAACGGAACGAACACATGCGTTCTAAAACGTCTATAATATTCCACACTCACTGAAATAGTTGACTCATTAATGTCCGGAGTGTAAGGAAGAGCGGAATGCAGGACATTCTTAATAACACTCTCACTATCCCCATTATATAAAGAGTCATTTAGGTTTACAAATCTCAAACGTATCTTTCATGCTGATTCTCAGAGAAGAGTAGACAAAACCATGTTGGTGGTGAGTCCTCCCCTCCCTTAGCGTTATTTGGTCCAAAGGAACTTTTTCGAAAATTTTCCTTCGATTCCCCAATTTTCAATCACTCACCTCGAATTTAGCCCCGCGCTTGCTCAGAAAACATAGGCTGTGGAACGCTAAGATAAATTTATTGGTATACAGTAAATGCATATGCTCTCCCATTTATGAATGCATGTACAGCACAGTTCCAGCAGAGTGTTTGAACAGTTCGTCGACCTTCGTAATGAGAAAACCAGAGGTATGTCCGTCCCTAAAGTTCCGTGCAGGTTCCTAGTTCGATGTCGGTATGGAAGCCGGAGCTGAGTCGCGGCTGAGAGTGACCTTCAATCTCAAATAGAGCCCAAGTTTTTGGTCAAATCATTTTGAATTAGAATGACTTTATCTGAATGACTTTCTCTAGTTCAGTCATGCTGCAAAATATTCTTTGCCGGAATGTGAGGAGAGGCATTTTTTAAATGTGGAACTCTAAGGACAATTTTTTTCTTTTTTTTACTCCGAGGATTATTCCGAATTATTTAAATGAATTGAAACGTGTAGCAGCCCATCCTCACGACTGAAGTACTGAATTGTGGATATTATTAAGAAATTAATTTTTAGGATAAATAAAAAGGGAAACCTAAACTCACCTACAGATCTCTATCAGCTGTGTTGACCCAAACTAACATAAACACCTTAACAAAATGGCAGAGAAAGTAGCTGAGGTTTAAAAATTTAGCTTAAAAACCTTTATTACAAGTGGAGCTGGTAGGACGAGTAATCAATAGATGTGCAGTATCGCACGAGTATCGCACGATCAATTGAAGAGAAAAAGAGCGAGGTTTACAATTCGTTTTCTCAGAAGTTCTGCTTGCAAGTCGACACGTTTTTAAATTGTAACATAGCATAGCAAAAATCCACAAACAATCAGTTGCACATATGCTTAACAAATATCGTACAACGCCCTTTTGACGATTACTGGGGAGTAAAAAGGTCACCTTCATTTTATATAAAATTTTCTCATTTGACTAAAATTATTTTCGCGTCATTTTTTGACCGTAAAAATTTCTGTCGAGTTAATGCTAGAATTGCCCTAATTTTACTTGCTCTGCACGTGAGTCTTGAAGGGAAGTAGATAAGCTTGGTGAAAATATTCTCCCCACACTATCTGCTCTCCTTGGTACGCAGAAAATTTATTCTCATTGAAAGTAAAATGTTGTGTTTAGAACCTCATGTTGTGAGATATCTGGGATTATTCAACTGTGATCTGCTATTTCACCCATTTCTCAAGTAAAACTCAAGAATTGAACGATCAGGAGCTATTTTTAGCTTGAGACTGGGGGGAAACCCAACAAGAACTCGGAGAACAAGTCTTTCAGGCTGTCGGAGGCTCAGTGAAAGTTGAAGAACTCGTACATGAGGAGGTCACTAATTTCCTCAACAATTAAGAAACCCTCCATCAACAATTAGCTAGAAATGGATGTCTTCATCAAGCGTTCGCTGATCGCGACGTTGCAAATAACCGCAATGACACTCAACGTAACAACTGCTACTAGCAAACACGCGCTCAGGCGACAGTAGCGAGGGCGCGGCTCTGGATGTACGGAGCTCAACTTTCTCCAGCGCGCAGGCGCTGGGACTGCGACATACGAGCGCTCCACGCTCTTCAGCTTCCGTTATCGCATGCCGTGCAAACAGCGTGCAAGCAAACAAATTGCGGTGATTGCAAACGCTTTCTGTTACTCGAGCATTGAGAGTCGGCTACTTATTGTCTAAATTCTTTCGTTTGAGAGACTTCCTAGTTCTCATCTTCAAGTTCGCGTGCATCGTCAGACGTGACAAGGAAAAATAACGAAAATAGCACACGAATCGAGAAGATTTCATGAATCCTGGAAACATAATAATTTTTAAGCGATGAGTAAAAGTTATGCAGAAGTGCGGCTAATTATGAAGCTTAGGAGAATATCTACGACAAGATTTGCTCATAATGGATTTAATTTCATGTGAAGTATCGACAATGAAGCCATAACATCATAACCTGAGTCTTCAACGACTTGTTCTCCTCAAAAATGAAAAACTTCGAGGGTAAGGAATCCAGGGCTATAAATAACATTCATTTTTTCGTTCTATTTTGAGCTGCTAAAATCTACAATACCCATGAAAAACAATCGTTTCTGATGAGATAGTAATATGTTTAAACCTCAATACAACAATTAGTGAAAAGGAAATCCCCAAGCATTTTAATGTATTGATGATTAGCTGCCACGAAAGATTTAATAAAAAAAAAAAAGATCTGGAGGCGGATTATACTAAGCTACATTCAAAATTTTTGTGCTCTTGTAATCCCCTTAGAAGTGCTTCATCTAAGCATAACGTCACCATAAGTTGAAATTAAAAAAATACAACTTTAGTATTCCAGACTATGAAATTGAAAAATTGTTTAATCGTACGATCTTACACATGGATCTCATTCTTATGTTAAAATGAATGTACTTAAGTACCTTTGTGAGTGATTACTGTGACATATATTTTTTCATTTACCTTCACTCCTATTTTTTCTTATTACGTTCAATGATCCGACTTGTAGACATAGTCGTAAAGGAGGTCACCGAATGCCATTGGAAGTAGATATAGCAACGATTTGAGTGTAATATTAATCCAATTTAATTCTTACTTCGGGGCCTGATCGAGCGTGTTTTGTAACTGACAGCAAGACATTTGGATAACAACCATCCCCAGAATAAACCACTCGGCTCGTTTCTTTCACCATATTTCTGTTGTGTAGAATATAATACAGCATTAGCGGCTCATTTTTTTCTCTGCTATTTAACGAATACATTATTCTCTACGGAAAGCGTGGAGTTGAAAATACACTCATAATTTTGTTGTCCGATTTTTACTACTGATTCTGTTCTTAGAAACGAATATATATAATAATGGAAAATGAGAAATATAAAAATTTTTGTGTTGAATCCCTAAAGGGACAACAATGAGAAGCGATATGAAATAGACTTACTTTATTCTTCATATGCGTTGTAATTTAGTTTGATACGACATAAAATAGACGTGAAACAATTTAGGTCTATTCAAGTTATTTGAAAAACATAAGAAAATGTGGGAAGTGGACGACAATAATTATATTACTCAAGTATCGTAGAAGAGTAAGCGTGAGATATTTCAAAACAGGAATGAAGCTTCGTTTAGGCTTTAGTAGAGTAGAAAATTTACGAAGGAAGTTTAAGCTAATTTGAGGAGTTTGAGCCAATTGAAGCTGTATGAAGTATCCGGCTAGTATAAGATTTCATTTCTAAAATGAAAAAATCAAAAAATAACCGCTGGTGAACGTGTGACTCGCCGGACACTGTTCTGATTGATGACGTCAAGCGCCAGAAAGATTTCAGATTCGAAGGATTTATATCAGCCTTCATAAAAGACGTATTGCAACTCTATAGGCGCCGCCACTGTACGCTGGGTATATGAAGGCTGGGCGTAGGAAGACCCAAGCGTTCGGCGCTCTCAAGCCAAATAAAAAAGAAACCCGCGAGCAATCGAATAATGGAAACTTTCTCTAAAAGCTGAGACCAGTTTTCGTCTCCTTAATACGAGTGAATAGTTTCATTGTCTTTTTTATTGTTTTTATGTAAGTTAGGGAGCCACAAGATGAAGCAGCGTGGAGCGTTACTTTCTATTGATAATTTTTTACAGAGGTAGAAATTATTTCAAGCGACACTCATTTTTACCATCACGAATGTACATGCTGTTGATTCGTAAAAAAAATTTACTGTCGAAAGTAAAAAAACTCATTGATGAAACTTTGAAAACGTCCAGCAAAAGCAGTCGGAATAGATTATCTCTTCAAAATTCGAGCATCTACTGTAAATTACTGCGTGCAATTTACACAATTTTTTTACCTACTTGAACTTCACTTGCAATACATCAAAATTGCAAACAACTGAAAGAGCGTGTATACTGAGGCTAAACCATCACAATTACACTCTTGCCCTTGGAAGAAGGTTAAAAACTCAAGCTGACCATAACTTCGGACCCTTTAAGAGTTCTTTGGGAAGCGTGATCGATCTGAAGGTCAAAAGTTGGCGTTGATTGTGGAACGTGACTTGCAGAAAAATAGCCAGTCACGCTCCATTTCACTTGGTACGTACTCTGAAGTTGAAGGAAAATCTAGTCGGTGTTTTGTAACGTTCATTGAAGCAGTTAACAAAATATCGTAAGAATGAAGCAATGGGCTATTAACGAACTTTCCCTGGCAGGAGCAGCAACTCCCATGCACTCGTGCCTGATACTGAGCGATTACAAACTATTATTAGGACGTATAACTATTTGAAAATTGTTTTCCTATAGTACAGGGCGTTCAAAAATTGGAATTTCACTTCAATTTTGAATAAAATTCACCACAGAATCTAGTACGCACAAAGAATAACCATTGTTGCAGTTTTCATACGTCTCTCATAGCTTAGCAAATGATTGTAAAATAGTCGTAAGGTTGAAGTTCTGGCTCGTCAAAGAGTCAACTCTAATATTCTATAATTACTGAGCGTTTCAGCAGCCGTTAGCTCTCATTTTTAATTTGCTCTGCACAAGAACCTCGAAGGGCGGTTCTTGTGCAGAGCAACAAAAAAATGACCTTGGTATTCAATTAACTTTGCCGACGTGTATTCGAATTCATCAAGCTAAAATTTGTCATCATCAGGTTAGACTGCAAAATCCTTTTTCGAAGTGCATTTGAGCGGGCGAGGTTCGTAAAGACCTTGAAGATTGTTCCCCGTGTCTGCCAGACAAGCCGCTGGAGACAAGAGAGGGTTTCCCGCACCCAACGTTCGCTACATCGGCCAAGATCCGCTTCCTGAAAACGCTAATTGCACCGAGCGACACGGATCCTAAAATTACAACATTTAATCCTTAGTTTTAAACTGCTACAATGCCTGAATGATACACTAATTCTATTTTGCGTAACATAAGCAAGTAATACGAGCGAAGAAGAGTGCGGCTCCAACATTTCCGCGGCTTTTATCTTTGGCAAGGCAACTTGGCAGGCGGCAGTTCTGAAATTTCAAAACGCATAATATTTAACACTTTTGGTCAACACTTTTATTAAAGAATAAAAAGAATTTAACGACGAACAATAAAATAAATAACTGTAAAAAGTATCCAAAATGTTCTCACTAGTAATTGCTGGCTGAATGGGTAAATTATACATAATGAAAAGAAGGCCATTTCTCAACGCGACTCATATTCTCTTTCAATGGTCTAATAAATTCATTGAAATTCATGCGGTTTTAACATGAGCATTCAATTTTACTCATGACTAAACATCAAACGATTTTCTACCAAATTCACAAACTTCACAAGTTGAAGGAGGATCCAATCCAAGGAAGTTGGATATCAAACTTCCGTGATCCAATCTCCCAAAAGTATTCAAATTGAGTAACCTCTTATTCTATGCATTGTTCCTATCATCGCCTCGTCCAAGAATTTTACGTTTACCAGGAACCTGCCTCACACAAGTAGCCTTCTTCTGAGAAGTTGGTGCGATCGAGCCCTAAGGCAACTAAAGAAAATTGCAAGAAAATCGTGTATGGTTTCTCAGTATTCTGTTCTCACTGTTTGAGCTTACTTAAAGGCCTTTGAATAATTCATTTTTGGAGCGCCTTAAATAAAACAAGCATGAGTCCTTTTGGAGAGCTACAGGACGGAGGACAGAGCGCTAAAACAAGACTAAGAAGCCATTCATACATAAAGTAAAAGGATTAGTTATGTAGAATGATTGTTGACAACTTCAAAATAGGATTGAAGTTTCCAAGTAAACGATTAAAGGGTGTTAGCAATGGTGCAAGCAGGCAGGTAGGCACGTGGCTCAACTCCAGTATACCAGAGTCATGCGGCAATTGCTTTGTCTCCGATATTTCATAGCCGTTGGCAATCATTTCTGGTCTAAACCAAAACTTCCGACAAGCAGATGCTCTCCGCTTGCGATTGCTTTCTTCGCATGCATTTGACGTTTTCTGCTAATTTCATAGTAATAGTTTTTCAATGACCTTATTTTTTGCAATCCAATTCAAAAATGCTAATTAATTACAACGTAATATCATTTACTTTACTTCTAGAACTCCGAAACATTTCAGAAATATTCATTATCACTCAGCTTTGGAGATGAGAATGAAATAACGCAATATTTTGATAGTATTTGAAATTTTACTCATGTGCTGTCTTGTACTTTTTTACTCAAAGATAATAATTAAAATATTACTATTGGCTTCTTCAAATAACGACCTGCTAACACTTCACTTGAATTGCTTTAAAGGTACATTTTATTTCGCCTTGAGTCTGCCTTTACTTAGCACTAATGTCTTGAATTTTATTCAAAGCCTTAAATTATTTAAAGAAATAAGACAAAACAAAAACGACTGAAAAGCTTATCAACTCTTTCAGACTAAATTCCGGGTTGGTTGTACAAAGCAAATTTCATGATGATACTTTGACTTTAATATCTGCGATAACACGTCAAATTTTAATTTAGTACAGGGTAAACTGAAATTTATTTGTGAAAATTTTCAAACTGGCATGCATCCTAACTGCTTAAATTTCTAAGTTGCAGCTCCCACCCCCGGACACGCATGCGCTTCTCGAGTGCTCCAACGCAGCGTGCGCCTACTAGCATCCAGATGTGGGCTGTAGGTGAAAACACGATGCCGCAAAGAAGGAAATGAATAATACAAGAACTTATAAAAAATGGCTTCCTCACAAGTTGTCCAGCATTCCCAAACAACTGGAAAAATTTATTGTCATTATTTAGCAATATTTACTAAAGTATTTTCGAAGAATAATTGAAGTTTCGTTGGGTCAACAAATGGTATTATGACACAGAATCAATGCCTTGAGATCCATTTCAGAGAAATTATGTTAAAATATCTTGAATGATCCTTCCCGCTTAACCATGTGCGACTAACATTGCACACCGGAAAAATTATTACTTTAATGTGTAAAGGTTGTCTTCCCCCAAAAAGTAACTCGATAGAAAGTCTATCCAACTCGCCCTTTTAATCCAAATAACTAAAAATGTCGAATTTCTACACAGAAAGGCAGTCATCGCTAGTTTAAAATATTAAAATCTAAGAATGATATAGAGAATTGTTCATTTGCTTTTACTCGGGAAATGTAACGCTTGCAAGATATTTTTCATTCTCTAATGTCTGCACAAGTGAAAATAAAGATTTAGCGATGGACAAGACTGTTTTTTGAGCACAGGAATTGGTTATCGAACAGTCAGTCCTAGAGCATTGAACTGCAAACCTAACCTCAACTAACCAAGGCTAAGAGAAGTGAAACCTAGTGAACCCTCCAGCTGACCGCAATGCCGTGATGGCAAGTCACAGGCCCGTGAGCGTGAAGTGGACGCAGCGGAATGGCAAGCTTTATTTTGACGGCAATACCGAGTGGAATAAATTTTAATTTATCAGTTATACGTTAACTTTTCCCAATCAGTCTTATCAGCTAGTCTTATTGTCTAAAAGTTAATTATCACAGCTATTATTGGTGCATTTCCATCGCAATTAATCTACGTTCCTAAAATAGCTAGGTTTAGTGTTCGATCATGAAATCATCACTGTGAAATTTTCCCATATTAAGGAATTTCAGCTAGTTTTTCCCTCAACAAAGTGAACCATTAAACGCAGTTCAAACATTGTGTCTGTACTCAAAAACCACCAAGTTCAAACCGATTTCTATATTTTTTGCACTTTCATAAACTCCGCCTTAAGTCATCAGGTGATGTTGCGGTGTGAGTGCACCTGAGCGCAAGTTTGCTTCTGACCTTCCAAAGTTTCATGCACAATCATCGATTGTATCATAGAAAGATGCGTCAAACAAATCATGAATTCCGGAAATTAATAGAACAGAACATCGTCTTTGCTGCCTCACATTTGCAACAATTTGAACTTTATCTAAATAGCATGTGCAAAGCAACACGTATACATGCACTTGGCAGAGCTCTGTTGTATAGATTGTATTTCTTCATAATAAGTACGCTTACGTTTCTCCTGCCAAATTGTTCTTTTGGACTGAAATCTTAACGGCTTCTGTGACCTCTTAATACAATGTGACCCCCGCATCAGAACGGCTGAAAAGAAAATACTTAGGACATCTCATTTTGCTGGTAGGTGAAAAATTGAAATAGTCTCAAAATTATTCTCGAAACAGTTTAATTCCAAAGGACATAAATACATGCATACAATGAATAAAAAACTATACGCACGCTCTTATTGAATGTCAATTTGCTAAACCTTCAAGCGAAACGATCAGAACTTTGATAGATAAATAAAAAATAATTAAGTTATCAAAAATTTATCGTCGGCACGGCAAGTCCATTTTACCAACAAATGTCAGATCGAGAGTGACATGCAGAAAAAACCGTCGGCGATTGTAGTCTCCACTGCAAAACTCGACGCTCGTTTTAAACTGCGATATCACAAATTCTGTCTGTCTCTTCCTGTCCAATTGGCTGCTCAGAGTAGAAGAGAAAGTAAATTTCTTGCTTCATGTGCGAGTTCTTCTAAAGCAATAGATCCGTCGCTGACTCATTAACGTGTTGCATACGATCAAATTGAAAAAAATTTTGAGCTGAAAGAATCTGAATTTTTTATATTTAACCTGTGAAGTTTTCTTCACACTTCTACAAAAAGTTTCTTGGAAAAGCATTTGGGATTTAACGAACCGCACTACTTCCAAGTACATTGAATTGATCTGAAAAACACAAGCGAAACGAAACATAAAAACCTTAAACAGGAATCCAATTTGATATCAGAGAATACTGAAATCTAAATCAAAACTTTAAATAATATCCATTTCGTTTTTAGTAAAATAACGTAATTTGTGAATGAACGAAGAAGGATCCACACACAGTGGAACACACCACACTAAGCAGCCTCTGAGTTGACCTCTGAGCCTCTGAGTTGGTGATCTATCATGCCAACGTTTGAAAATTTTGGTAAAACGTTTTCATTTTATTCCTGAATCAAGTAAAATATTCATTATTTTCAAGTCTCATTCGAGTTATAATTTATTTTTAGCTACAAATCCCTTCATACACGCTTGGCAAGATCTGACAATTTGAAAGAATTTTCGGAAGCTAATTTGAATGAAGGAAAAATTAAATTACGTTCGAACTACAAGAAATAAACTACAAGTAAATGCAACTTTGGAATCTACTAACTAACTCAATAAATATTCCCGATACTTTAATGGAAATCTATTGATTAAAAAAACAAAAGCAAAAGACAATTATTCTGAGTCCCAAACTCTGGAGCAGTAAACTTTGTAGGAAACCTCTGTAGAATTTGTGGCATGGAATAAAAATCAATTGAATCTTTAGTTTAACACCATTAACTACAGAGCTCTGCCAAATGCATATATACGTGTTGCCTTGCACATGTTATTCAGATTATTTTTTCTATTGAAAGAAACTTCATTCTTCTACAACAATTTTTACTAATTGATGACTTTGGAAAATAAGCACGAAAAGCGAAAAGAAAATGCTAAAGACTTTTGTGAAAACAGCGTTATAGCAAAATGGTCTTTTAACTAGTGCAAAGAACAATTTAAGTCGCCCACGTAAAGGAAAGTTTTCTTACACAATCAAATGTAGCACATCAACATTTAAAATATAAAATTTAACTCATGGTTGATTGACTAAGATTTGTTCTACCATCCTGGCCAAAACACGATACGAGATGAGACTGCCATACAATATTGTTGGGTACCTGAAAAAAGTGGTTCAATGAGGCGAACTTTTTAGAGCTTGGGAATGCCAACATTCTAAACACATTATTAATTGTTTTCCAGTTATGTAATCTTCATTGATTCTTCAAAAAGCTCCAAGAAACACAGAAGAAAAATGCATATACCTTTAATCAAAATGTGCTAGAGTTATTTGAGCGCGAACTGAAAATATGCGATATCAGACTCTGTAATGAGCCGAAATTATATCAGTGAAGAAATTTACCCAAAATATATGTCCTTGAATGATCTGTGTGCAAACATCAGAGCAATCAAACTTGCGCTTTCAACAACCTGCGTGTAGGGTGTTACGATACACGGCATTTATGATGACACCTCAAATTACAGAGAGCAGCGGTCACTTAGCCCTCCAGGATGAAGCTGTGCAATAGGCCTCATCTAGTGACTCAACTGTTCCCTGTGGAACCCTGGTCACGACAGCCTCTCATGAAACCTATCTGGGTCAGTGACCCGTCAAATATTTCTACTTAAACTCGATTTTATAGATTCTCCTTCGCCATATATTTCCAGACCCCAAAATGGTTGCACGGATTCTGAAAAAACTGAGCCGATATAAAGCTTGAACTTTTACCCGGTAATTCAATAACATTCCCTCGAGTATTGGAAGAGATGTAAAAGAGTGCTGACCTAGCAGTCGTATGAAGACGGCTGTCACAGCTTGACAAGTCATAGACCGTATGTCAAGACAACTTCCTCCATCAGCCTCGTGTGGTCGATGGGGGCAACCAATCCTAATAGGAGACCCGATCTCCGTGGATGACTCGTAAAAACCGACTCAATATCCTGTGCAAATTCCGCGCGTAAACGATGCAGTGGCCTTGGTACTCGTTTGCAGTGGCCTTGGTCAGTGAATGAAGGAATCATTTCACCTTATTTTTTTCTAAATATGAACTAGTGATCATATTTTTAGCGAGATGAGAGTCACACATTCCATGAAAGTTGTAATTATAATTGAAATTCTCATTAAAACAAAATGAGATGTCAGGCAGCAGTTTTTTGGAATCAGAAAACGGCATACAATTTGTTAAAAAGAACTTTTCATTAAATTAATAACACAAATATCGTCATTTGAACGTTGATTATCTAAAATCTCTTAATTATGCTTGATGAAATTATTTGTTTCAAATTAGGTATGCAATAGTCCCCAAGAATGAAGCGCTTACCGCTGTTTGGAGACCAGTACAATAAATTGATTCTAGCCATTACACTAAAGCTTCTTTATACCAGTCAATGATGTGATTCTGATCCCAATATGCTTTGCTACATTCCGATATAGTTAATATTATTATTATGGTACACAATGGGTTTACACGAATTCTCAGTATTAATTTCACTACAAAAGAAAGTTCTTCATTCAGTAAAGCTACTTGAACTAAGAAGATATTACTTGTACGATAGGATAGACAAAAAAGACCCCATTTTTAGGGAAAAATTATTTCCTGTCTAGGAGCCAGAGATTCAACTCGATATTTCAGTGCAGTAGATAAATTGACACAGGACATTCAATGAACGGCTACAGAAGCTTTATTGGCACCTTATTAGTTTGTAACTTGTGCGCAACTGTTACACGTAACTATCGCGTCATCTCAGGCTAGAAATTTCGTTCAGCTTTGAAACAACATGTACACTACTCCATTACATAAAAGTTGTTTTCTCTAAGTAAGGAAATTTAGAAAGATTTCTCAGGTAACAGATAGAACACTTTCCTGTTGACACAAGCATCGCAAAAATGAACCGACAACGTTAAAATTTTCGGAACAATTAGAACAGTTCTTGTTATTAGCCGCGAGAAAAAAATACATTAATTTCTAAACATAAAAGGTTGATCACTCATGGAATGAAATATAATTTTCCTTTTGCTTACGAGTGTAGAACGCAACAATTAATTTTTTACTAGCAGTTCGAATCTATTCTTCAGGAGTAGAACTCTTACCTTCGTATTTATACATGTAGTTTGGTAGGTATGTGGCCCACGTGAAGCTACACTATCATACGTAGCGCTAATACGCGTTCTTCGTCATGAAAGAAGCGTCTTTAGCTTCTAAGAAAAGAAAATATGAAAATTTCGCGGAGGTTTTATTAACACAAAATGACACCGTGGTACCGAAACCGCTCGAGTGAAAGCCGGTGATCACAAATCAGGACGCAAGAAAAGAGAAACTTTGACAAGTCAACGACTTGAAGATCTCGAGCAGCTGCCCCGTAAGTCTTTTTGGCGTTTTTTGCATTGGATATGAAAAACTCAGGAGAAAGTCGTCTTTTTTGAGTGGTACCGAATTTTGCTTGATCTGAGAATAAATTACTCGGAGAGAGGCGCGCCTTGGCAAAACCGACAGCCCTCGCAATGATGGCAAGATAGAATTATACAACACAATAATAACATACCTCGATGAAAATGCTTTTTCATTTTGTTTATTTATGAGTTCAATTTTAGCTACACCAAAAAAGCGTCGTTACATACACATAAATGTCATTTTTTGCCATTGAGTTACCAACGGTAGTTAATTCTCTTCAAACTCACAACACCTGCCATTTTATTGAAGAAGAATTATTGTAGCGTTTATATGTGAGCTCAAAACATGCACTACATTGCAACTAGGCTATAACTCTCAAACACAAGAAATAATAACTAGGAAGAAATAGCAGCAGCCCAATTATGCGAGTTATACTTTTAACCCTCTACCGCCTCACGTTCCCCACATGGTACACTCAATAAAACTGTTCGAATATTTTATTTCTCGTCAAGTAGATGCTCTTATGTATTTTTTGAAGTTCACTGCCGAGTTGCAGTTCGTCTCTAATGTGATGTTGGAGACAACCTGATGCTAGAGCCACGTCTAATAACGGTGGTTATAATACCGGCAATATGAGTAGAAAAATTAGGCGGTAGAGGGTTAACATGACCGTGATAACACTGATTGCGGCCAAAGTATGTAGAAAGTACTTTTTACCATTCAACTAGGCTGATTCAGCGTGTTTTATAAAATTTTTTATTTCTATAGAAAGAATTCTCACAATTCACACAGCATTTCTGTAGTGGCAAATTTCAGGCCGGCCTTCTTGAACGAGCAGCAGCAGCAGCTGGAAAAATTTTTTTCTTGTGTAGTTAATTTTTTCACGGAGTTCGTATAGTTGATTTAGTTCTTTTTAGTTTAGTTCTTTCACTTTATATCAGTTTCGAAGTTATGATCTTTTCAACAGTTTATCTGTTGAGTTTCGCTATTTTCCTAATTGTGTAAATCGGTAATTAGTTGCTGTGCACAGTGTTGTGTTTCATTTTATTTAATTCGGAGTGTGCTCGTATTTTTCTCCCCTTTCATTTTTGGCCAACCTGTCAATTCAAAACGGCTTGTAGCCTCGAGGGAACCTTCAGCTCTTATAAAGCCTCTGTTTGTGGTACCCTAAACTTTTCATCAAAGCCCCTATTAATGGCAACCTCAAATTTGTTATATTCTTACTAACCTTTACTAAAAATGTACCTTAAGGGCTTAAACTAAAGAGCTAATTTAATTAGCGGGACCTACAATTGCATAGACTATTTAATTTTACCTGTTATAAATCTCCTCTGGGTCGTTAAAATCCCCTTACAAGTATCCTGCGATGGGTTAAACTGAAGTTCAATTTTCAACTCAAATCTTCAGTCAATTGTAGTAAGCAATTTGGAAAATATCTAACATTAACTGGATCGCGCATTAATTTAGCTTTCATTAAGTATTGATAAACATTGAATTAGTGTCTTCATGTCGATCAGCATCATTATGAAAATCCCTTAAGTAATCATCGATGGGTCCCTTCGCAGGAAACGCGTTAAAACTCTTAAAGCCTTTAAAAAATATACTTTAAATATCCTTTAAACGCAGGATAAAAAATATACTTTTAACCATCACCTTAACTTAAAATCGCATGAACTTTAAATTTCCTGTGTAAGATTCATCGCTAAAAGCACCGCTGAGTGCACTTAATTCAAAAACAATGTATCTGAGAAAAATGAGATGGCAATTTATCTAAGTAAATCATGTGAATGTAATCAAATTAATTCTTCAGATATAATTCTAAATATACGTTGATTTCTCTTCTATCGTAAACGCTCATTACGGTTTTTATTTGTCGGCGTCTTGACAGTCTGCTCTAACCAGCGGTTTCGTTCGTAAACAACGATCATTACAGTGAGTGGAGTATTCTAGAAAGAAAGCTGTTAAAATTGATATTTCAATTGTTTATAATTTCTCGATTATTATGCTTACTATTAGCTGTTTGTTCGTCTTCAGGTTCCGGAGCGCCTGATTATTCATGTCCAAAACCTCGACATTCGTAAAATTCTTCTTCTGCGGGTTGTAATAAAAGTTTATTTCGATTTCTAAAAATTGTTAATTTATTTAACCTTAACTTGCGTGGTGAGCTTTCTAGTAAAAGAAAATTCAAGTTAGGGAAAATTCGCTACACCGTAACTGAACCAGTCAATGAAGGCAGGAACATTGAAAATTGTAGGTTAGCAGGATACTGATTTGCACTTCTACTAAAAAGAAAGTAATGAACATTGCGGTGTTGTCTCTGAATGGCTGAGATTGGGAGGTAATTCTTACACTTTCTTTCTTCAGTGGCAACCGGAAACATGTGGTTCAGTTCCAGTAACGGTAAGCAGCCGCAGTTCTAGAAATCACTGCAGTAAATGTTTCACATATGTTTCTCCAGTTCTGTGCAAAAAATATTCTATGTGATAGTGTCCATTCAGCTAGTATGAGGTCTTCTGTGGCTTTATATATAATCTAACCTAATAATGTAATCATTTAACTTAGAAATAAACTAAATAAACTAAAAAAGTAAAACTATCACTCTACATGAGTTGAAATGAGAAAGTTAGAACGTTAATTGTTGACGTCACGTTGGCTAAATGTAAGGAAATTATTTCCTGACCAAGTTGTTTCGAGCACGTAGGCACTGGCATTTTTAACACGAGCGAATCGCGTCTAATGTAGAAAAAAAATCATTAAATTTAAGAGGTGTTTTATGCCCATGGAATAATCCATATAGGAGGTTAGGGTAAGGCCAATAAGAGAAGGCACTAAAATCAAACATCCGTCCGTCACTGCGACGCGCTGCAGTAACATTGTCAGCGTGTACTGCAACGCAGCAAAAGTCTTTGATGATATTAAAATCATTTTAATTTAAATTTAATCAGAAATGCGTCTGAATATGGCACTTCTCCCGATACAGACAAATTTTTCTCGCTTACTCTTAATTTCAAGTGAATACACAATTTCGTCTTTATACTCTTTTCCTATGACAAATCAATTGCATCAATTTTTCTCTTTAATGTACTTGTATTTTAAATAATCTTTATATATAATCGTTTTATGTTTTATATAATGTGTACTTGTATTTTTGCATATTATGTTACTTGTGAGGTAGTATTTATTGTACTCTACAATAAAATAAATTTCTGCAGTTGTTGCCAGAAACTACTCGTGAAGTGCATCACAGCCTTGCGAATTCTTAATTGATTCTAAACTTTGCGTTGCAGCATTTTGCCCTGTCGGCCAGCGATTCAAGTTTTGAAATTTAACGAACAAAAATTCAAGTAACAAAGGAATAACTGGTATTTTGTAGTTTCTTGAATAATTTAAATTTCAGCACCGTCCCCGTGAAGGAGAAATAGCCTTATAGTAAAACATACACTAAATCAGTAATATTAGAATTGCTCGAGTTTATTTCATTCTGTATTGGAATTGGAGAAACTAAGAGCTTTCAAGTTGAAGGCATCAGCGTTAAGTTTGAATAGAGAGCAGATGAGACGCAGGTGTGTTGTGATGTGTGCTCAGGTGCGGCCCCAAGTCTTCAAGCTTCCTCTGCCTCACCAGCTCCAGTGTGACACACCCCACATTTGTGTCAAGTCTGGTGTGGAGGCTCGCAGACCGGCTGCGATTCTCGAATCTCATTCTAAAAGCTCTTGACGTCTGCAGTCAAAATTTGGAGGTAACATATCGCACCTCAGTCAAACTGAGCTCTAATGGAAAATTTGACAGAAACACAAGAATGGATTTTGATGCCTAGCAACAGTGATGAAGTACTTCATTTACTAAGTAGTTACAAATAATAGAAGTGTCACAGACATATGCTTTCGTGAAAAATGTGTGAAACAATAACGCAACCTCATCACCTGATATTACCAAACAATTTTTTTTATCTATAGTCCTTAAAATGAGGATTGACTGTGTCTACTCAATGAAATGTTTTCCAATGAGAAGAAGGAAAAGTATTGAGTGAAATCGAGAATTCCAGGCCTCACACTCCAGTAGAAATTTATAACTGCTAAGACAGCCGAATCATAGATTTGTAGACTTATATCAATTACGACATGCTTAAAGACGGTGGTGCATGCAATTGCAAGTACATGTAACTAACGCTTATCAGAGGAAGTTTGCAGCCAGAAATAGCGTATTGAAGTTAAGGAAGCATTTTTGAAAACAGTCGTCGGACTCATTACCCATAAAACATTCCCTGCATTAGGACAACGCAATAATTTCACACCGAGCTCCGACTCAGAATCTATCACTTAGATAGATTGATTACTGTTTCTGTTCCAAGAATTTTAAACGAGCAATTTAATTACTTTCTATGCTATATATATCTTCTTTTACTCGTTCAAAGTAACTAGTAATTTGATGTGTGAATGAAAATTTAATTTATAAAGAAACAGAAAATACATATTTCCAGGTAAGTAATTCTTAATTAAGACAAGAAACTATAACAAATGAGGTGTTTAAATACAGTGGTTATTGACATCTGGCGTTTGAATCAGATGATGTGAGTGTGTAACGCAAGTCAATCTGTTGACTATCCTTGTGCGCGTTTTAATCCACGGAATTGATTTTCATAAAATCAATCAGGAACCATTAATTAAAATGGAAAAACAGGAATTTCTCACTGACCGTATAAACTATTTAAATTTCTAAGCCTCCATTTCCCCTTTTGGTCGAATTCGACAGCTTTTGAAAATGATTGATGAAAATCACGTATGATTAGCAACTCAGTTTTCCTGATTATGAGATCAGTTTGCATTACGCGCACAGACTACAGACTACAAATGCTTGTTGATAAGATACTTGCTCATGAGCATACAAGCCGCGAGTGGAACGTGGTAGGAGTAGGCAGCGGCGAAAGTCAGTCGATCGCCTCAGGCGTGTCTCCAGTTGAACGGAATTGTGCCGAAAACTGTCCCATTCAGACTGGTTTTACACTCATGACTATTTTTACACTCATCACCGATCGAAGCACATGAGAAAGTAAATCCAGTGTAACACCTCCTGTCTTGTTGCTGCTACAGACGATTATTTCAAGAGGTTTTATGCACAAGTCTGGCTCATAAACCCGTCTAACAAGCGTGGTCTGGAGTCTCTTTCGGCAAGGCCCAGCCTTCGGCGAAACATCGGTGCTGCCGCAGTCCCGGAGGCAGGCGAGTCTGGCTAGAAAGAAAGTCGCCCCTTATAGAGCTCAAAACAAATAGGTCAGCCGACTCCAGAATGCTGGAAAACCTGTTTGCTGAGTACCTGACTTTCAGGATGTCATTCGTAAGCTAATTGTGGTGTTGCATCTGCTTTGCATGATAGAAGTAAGTTCCTTCGGTGTTTCTTTAATGAACTCGTTTGTTCTCGAATTTAAAAATTGTTTTTAAATATTAGTTTGAAATCCCTCTCATATTAGTGCTAAGTCCCAAACTTATCAAAAAAAATATGAAAGCATCCCTTCTACTCTACAAATAGAATTTTAACGAATTGCATTTCAGTAAAAAATGAAATCCTACCAGCTCAACTGAGCTGAACAGATACTTTAGGCTCAAAACAAGACGAGCGATAGCATTCCTCAAAGTACCCAAACTCTAGAGCCTAAGGTCGATAAGGTCGATTCGATAACTGATGCATTGTGTTATGTAACTCAAACTCTACTGTCTGAAGACCAGTGGCTCTGCAAGACTAGGCATGAAAGGAATTTGTGTAAAAGTAGAAGGTTCAAGACGGGAAAGGAAATGAAAGAACGGCATTTGATTTGCAAATATCCGACAAGATCTATTAAGTAAATAACCTGGAAGTAATTGAAAACAATGCTTTCTGATATACAAATTTAATTTTCAGCTGGTTCAGTACCTCAGAGCTCCCAATATTCATTAATGCCACTTCTCACACAGCTTATATTTTGAATTTCTATAATATGAAGGAGAACAACTCTCTAACCAGCCCTCTTGGCCTGTACGCCAGCTCAAAATAAAAAAAAACATTCCCGAGGTAGCCTATAACTAGAAACAAATTTTCTAAGGTTATTGTATCTAGTGCTTAAATGTGATTGTTTGATGCCTTTTATTGCGCTGATCACTAGCAGAACGAATACTTTAATTAATTCCCATAATATTCGATCAAGATCTACTTCTTCAAACCAATTGAAAGCAAAACGAGAAGAATCTTGCCTCGGCAGGACGACAAAATTAGAGAGCTTATCTAAGGCGGGGCTCGCCGTTACGCGCTCGGAACCGTCTTGCAATGCAATACAGCACGAATCTCTTCTCCTCTAGTTCTACTGAGTCGGTAACGGTCTTGAAAGGTTACCGTGAGTCACTCGCTCTGAGACTCTGACATTATGAACTTATGCTGCTACCCTTGAGGTTCACAAGCCTGCTCTCTGAATGATAACTATGGACTCTGTGTTTTCAGCAGACACCTCCAGTCTTAGTAGAAAACATTTTTTTGTCTAAGCAAATTGAAAAATAATTCAACTTGTGTAACTTAAAATGAAAATTCCGCTTTAAAAAATAGCATAAGTTTTTTTAAATCCTAAAAACTGGCACAAGTTAAGTGTAAATGTATTTAACACCCATTGCTGGTTCAACTGCGTCAGCGTAAGGCCCTGGAATAACGGTAACGGAGGTAATTAAGAACGCAATGTGTTCCCGAGATAGTTTACTGATCGCGGCACTGGCAGCAGCACGACAGCAAAACATGAACAAAAACTAAGTATAGGCCACCAGCCGGTGTGCGTGGCCGTGAGCTGCGTATTCCTACCTCTTCGCGACTGCGATTCAGATCTAAATTAAGTGAGCTAGTGCAAACACTAGTTTGAAATGTTTTATTTTCTCCAAGATCGTTAATTGGCACACTAGTTGATAAGTAAGAGTGAAAAGATAGTTCCGAACCTTATAGTCTTAGACGCATAATTATATAAATCCATCCATTTTATTTTCAATATTAATTCCTGATATTGCACGTTCCTAAGCTGTAGTTCAATGTAAGTGCGCACTAATAAGAGTGTTTTCAACAATGCATCATCTCTGGTAGTATGCTTCTTCAACTTGCATTATCAAATGCATTTTCAAACTTAGATTACGCAGCAAAAGGAAAACATTTTTCTATGCGTTTCCCTCAATCGTTTGCTTCGGCTATCAACATGGGTGTTACGACACCCATGTTGAAAAATCAACTAAGCATCTGTGTGTTAAGACATCTTAAAAACAAATGATGTTTTTGTATTTTCTTTATTGGAAATAATTTTTTGATTCATCTCCAGTATCTGTGAAAGACAAACGAAAAGATTAAGTCGCTAGTGAAATGCGTTCGTAATTTGAATAGCCAAGTAGCCCTAATTAACAGCACAAAATATGAAGCGTACAGTATGAAAGCCGCTGCAGTAGCTGGGCATCAAAAGAGTTACAAGTTGTTGTAGAGGCGTGATGTTCTTTCTGTTGAGTTCCTAAATCTAAAGTGAACAATAATTTAGAAGTTTTCATTATCTTATGACCCTTAATGGCAGGTAGGAGTACATTTCTAAATTTTTAATGTAACAATATTAGGTAGCTATAAAACACTTTCACCAGACAATTCAACAATTCTCTCTCAAAATGTCACTTAAATTTTAAATCATTACGACATATTGGATCCATATTGAATAGATTTTTAGAAGATTCTTGAAGAATCCGATACAAAGCAGAATTTGATTTAAACATCAATATTGTATTGAAGAAGTGCCAACAGGAATTCATTTGTATTTAAGAATGTGTTATTTCATATTTCCTGATGAGAAGCTCAAGTGAAATATACAACAAGAGCAGAAAACTAAATATAACAGTAA
Source organism: Platorchestia sp. MABIK (assembly GCA_014220935.1). Classification (NCBI taxonomy): domain Eukaryota; kingdom Metazoa; phylum Arthropoda; class Malacostraca; order Amphipoda; family Talitridae; genus Platorchestia; species Platorchestia sp. MABIK. The sequence goes on along the minus strand of JACJUY010000583.1, from coordinate 40,864 downwards.
ACATTCTTCTTTGCACAAACTTTAAAAGCAAATAGGAATAAAATTGAATATTGGTCAAATTATTCAGTGGTTATCAAAACAAGATAGTAAGTCATCTTTTGACTTTACTGTTTTACTCAATACTTTAAACGTTAGTATTGACAGAAGAATCTGTTGTTTGTAAAGAATGGCTAACATGAAAAAGGGAGATTGAAGCTCTCACTCTACTCTAACAAAGAAGGCTCCATTGTCTCGCAGAGATGAGTCCAAGACTTCCTCCAACAGCATTGTTAGTCAACAGTTTGATCTAATTTAGCGTTAATGAAATGTAAAGAATTTCCTCTTGCCAAGAACGGATCTGGTGCAAAAAAATGGAGCACCAGAAAAATAGCAGCTTCTGCTATGAATTTTCCAAATTCATATTAAACAATTTACTAAACCAAACACATATAACATCTCGTTCCCTAGAGTACAATTATTTTTTTATTGTTTTCTTCATTTTGTGACCATTAACGCTCTAAACCCTTACTGAAGCAGTTATTCCGTGCAGATGCTGCGTCGAAAAATTGTTGCCATGGAGCAGTGGCTCCGCCATTCATCACTCTCTTTATCGACAGCTTTCTGAGCGTTTTATTAACAGCTGCCAGCGCACAGGTCGAGAACGCGCCGGCTTTGGCAGGTCTCCATTAGTCTTCGTGTTCAGCTTGATAGATGTGAAACGCGGAATTATTTTTATCGCTTGAAATACTTCAGACTAGTTCTAGTTGAGCGGCAACTTACGACTACTCAGCTGCTCAGTAGGAAACACGATAATCCGAACACACCTACAAGCCTACACGTATAACTTAAATTAATAGAAACTTCATCTGATTTCAAACCAACAAAACTAAATTAATGACACACATTTGAGTTCTTAATTAAACTATGATTCCTATATCGAATGAATTTAGTATTTTTAGAAATTAAAAGTGGATTGCATTTGCAGATCCAGGAGATATGTGTTTCAGATCGTTTCTGATATGCCAACGCGTTCAGTGCAGAAAAATTCAATTCTTCAAATAAATAATGCCACTGACATTTCTCCGATGAACCCAATCCACTTTTTGTATCGGAAAGCTAATGCAAACATTATAGAAATTATTTACCAGTTTTAATTTCAGAAGATGGAAAGAAACAACAAGTTCACAAAAATTTCAATTGACCGACTTGAAATAACAATTCTTAGACCTGTACTTATAGATCAATGTCAACAATGACATGAAATAATGAGACCACAATTGAAATCTACCATGCGTTTTTGACTGATTACAGGTTCATTTAATCTAAAATCATCATATGAAATCCATACAGAAGATTCAATAACGGCAAATAGAAAGTGCAAGGAACAAAATAGTTACTGAGCGTCGCAGCCGTCATGTCTGGCACGCCGCAGTCGAGCAGGATTCGCTTAGGCAAGAAAACGTGCACTCTGACGAGCTATTGTTGGCGCAGAGAAAGCGTTGGAGCCTCCGCCGCTGCCGCTGCAAACTGGCCTTAATCGCCTCTAACGGACTTTGTCCTGCTGTGCCACCAGTGGCCCACTGCAAGTCCTACTTCTCTCTTCAGGGTTCTTTATACGGTAGACCTGCATAGATTTTGGTTTCGTTTCATACAATTGCCATGAATTTGAACGCAAATGGTTGCTCATAAATTTTAGGAATACCAAATTAATTTGATGTTTATGAAGGAAAATCTTATGAGCTATATTGCGGTAAAATGCACCAAACTGAACAACTTCCTGAGGTGAACTAAAGCATGTACAAGTAAGCCTTTAGCGTCAATGACAATGTATATCAATGAGCAAAAATTTGGTACCTCAAAATTCGAAACACTAGTTTCTTTTTTGGTAGAGTACTTCAACAATCTAAGTCTTGATATAATTCGGGTGATTTGTAAGAAACAATAATTCGAAACGTTTGTTTTTCCATGAAGTGTCTCTGACAACCAGTATAATCAGTATTTTTTAACTGAAATGAAAATGGTTAGTTGTAGCCATTCTGTCTCCAAAACAACCCAAGGGACTATAATTTAAGAAAGCTCACAAAATATATTCCATCTACAGGATTATTCAGTGTTTTTTGAGAGGTAAAGTTACTTTTTAAATAAGATCTAAGTGGGTCAAACGCACTGGGTTAGTGAACTGTAAACTAACATTGAGTTGATCTTACGATGCATACGTTAACGGGAGGCACCCTCTTTATAACTGTTCATTATCGGTCATGCCTGTATGAAAAATCAATGACGAACTTGTTAGAAATTTCCTATATTAAATGATAACTAAGGGTAAATGAAAACTTTTGTTCTGGATTAAAAATGCGTGATTGATTATTCATCATTCAGTCATGTAACTCAGTGACTTCGATGCGCAATCCCTCCAGATAATAATCCACGATAGCGAATATAGGACGTTAACCATAAATTCAACTCGTCTAAATCGAATAGTCTCATGATGAATAAATTATACTGTATCCTATTCGATTATTAAATGTAAAACAATTCACTAAAATGAGTTTAATAGAGCACAAAATCAATGATACTCAGAGGACAGCGCTAGATCTCGCCTAGAGGACAAATATAGTTGGAAAAATTATTTATATAACATCTCTTGACTAAAACTATGGAATTTGCTACTGAATTGCTCGTTAAGAATTTGGTCCAGCATTGCGTACCATATTTTGCGAACTATAATTAATTATGCACGATTAACAACACGTTTGAAAAATGTAACAGTAATAGACGGCTGAAACGTACTTACCTTCAAACGATGTGGCCAGTGCAGTACTTAAAATTGATACAATGAAGCCAATTACGACCTTCATCTTCGCTGAATGTACAACTCTAAATGTTTTCAAAAATTTGATGTTTTCAGTGAGACAAAAATTTTATCGGCTAGCTCCTGAACTTTCCGGTTCGTCTTACAGAAAAGAAAAACGTTTTTATGCAGAGCCTACGGGACTTTCAACTAGACTTTCTCTAGCCTAAGAACATCACCTATGACCTAAATTCTAAAGATGGTCCTCTCGCAGAACCGGGTATCTGTCAGCTCACACGGAGCTCTCGAACTGCACTACACACCTTACAAATACTTTGGGCGTACTGAACCAGGCAACCTCATGAGGCGAGGACGCGAGGTTTGAGCTCGGAGCTGCCGTCCCGATCGAGTCATAACGTAGCGATGTGTGTCTGAGGAGGTGAGCTACAGCGTTTCTGCTTCATATTATGTTACAGTAAGATGCTAGTTGCAACTCTAGCCGTGTGCCTCAAAATAGGCAGCAATCCTCGTCAGACGATGCCTAATGAGCTGATTTTAGATAGGAAAATTTTAGATTCACTACATCACTGCGCAAGAAAAAATACAACATTTTTCTCAAGGAGATCATTGCAGAACCCATTAAGTCAGAATCAATAAATAGCCTATTTGATAGTTTTTTTTGTACAAAATTATTACCTATGATGAACGCCTGCAGCAAATCACTCGGATGAATCTGTACGATTCTTTCCCTGGAGAATTTTATGGCGCCGTTTTGATCTAAAATTTCTAGGTAGTGGACTACGTGTAAATTCATCAGAAAAGTATTTGGAGAGATTGAACGCTCTAAGAACACAATATTTAAAAAAATTAGCCGCCGATAATTTACACGGAATCATTATTCGTATAATTTGTTGCTAGGGTTAAGAACATTATAGGAATAGGCTGTTCAGTCATGTCATGTTCACAAGGAGCTTCAGTCATGTTCACAAGGAGCTTATCTTGGAAGAGGCGAGGTCAAATATTCACAAAAATTGGAATATTAACCGCATCAAGCCTCAGTCTATAATAGACTTTTTCAATTCTATTTATGAATATTTTTCTCCTGAAATTTCTCATTCGTAAAAAACGTTTGATTGGTACATAGTAGGATACATTAGAATCTCTACACTGAGGAGAAAGTCGGAGAGGTCTTGTAGAAACCAGCATCACCTAAACAAGAGGTGCTCCATGCTGAGGCACGATAAAAAGAGGTACCAGACGATGAGACGAATTTTTTAAGTTTAACTCTGCTCACTAATTAGAGACTTCAGTTCTCAAGTAGAGTTTATCATTTCATTTAATAATATATTTGAAAAAAACGCATTATCTACGCAAGTTTTCAAAATTTAACACGCACAACCTGAGGAATGCAGATGCGTAGAACAATAGCTCCTAACCCGGCCAACACACCGACACAACAAATGGTATGTCTGCTTACCCTTGAATTTCACTACCGGGGAATTAGAAATGCAGCCTTTGTTTGCCGCTCGATACAACACGTGAATTTAAGATTTATTTTAGCAGCGGGCGTAAAAGTTTTAGTAATTAGGGTAAAACTCGTGCATTTAATGTGATGATTAAATATAACGGCACACGACTTCAAAACCTGAAAATTGAGAACTTAAAATAAACTGATGCTCCTCAGTTTCCGTGAATCTTTTCCACGCGACATCGATAGTGCATGTACGTATCTCGTTGGATTTTCTCCAATTAAAAATTTCCCTGACCAAGAATAATTCCAACTGTTTATGTTGAAAGCAATTTTTTCAGCATGTTTTTCACTTCATTTCATGCTTAATTTCCTTATCCAGTTCCGGATAAATTTCTTGACAAATGCGTCGACCATACATTTATTTATCACTGCAGACATAACACGTATAATCTCGTCCTTGTTTAAGAACCTTAGTGCTGGCACAGGAGTGCGTCATAATATCATTCATTGAGAAATAAAATATTGAAAAGATATGACGCAAAATTTACAAGTCCAAAGAACAACTTTGTTCATATTAATATTAGAGTCTTCCTTTAAATTTCTGATAATTCCCCCCAAAAAACTTGCATTTTATACATTCTCTTTCTCAGGGCGTCCTCGAAAAATAGCAACAAAAATCTAAGCTAGAAATATGTTCAGTACGATGACTGCAATAGAGTTAAAAGAAGCAAAATTTAGCAATGCCTTTTTCGGGTGATAATTAAATGTTTCAGTCGTGGAATGTTTGAAAGGCAGGCGAATACATCCCGGCCATGTAATTATTGCTCCAGTCCTACGGAATTCTCCACTGCGGCGCATGAAAACTATCAAATAGATTTTTGTCTAGAATATATGTCTATGTGACAATACATCTAAATGGAAAATGAGAAATCTAAAATGTTCTTCGTAGTCTTACTTTAAATTGGATTTGCTGTTTCCTTCAGGAAATAAGAAACTAGATCAATTATCTCGCTTTCAATTTAGGGCCATTTTTTTCCAAGAACACACACAAAACAGTCGTCATTTTTATGTTTCAGAAGTGAGGTCATAATTTCATTACAAAATTACTTCATATCCCGACGATTTTACTCGTTAAATGCTCAGCGACCAGAGTGCATCAAATTATAAATCAAAAATAAAACAGGTATTGGGTGAACGTTGTTAGTAATTCTATAGTCTCACAACACCAGGAAGAGACTCCTCCAGCATTGTGAGAGCCATTATGAGTACAACAAAATATGAATAAAAAAGAAAAAGAAATTAATTTAGGACTTGATATTCATATACCATTTACCTCACCTATTCTCATGGATATATTAAGCGCAAACACAGAATTTATTTCAGCGTAAATTTTTGTTTATTGGCTCAGACGCGAGTGTTGTACAATGGTTTGGTAAGTCATGTTAGCCAACTCATTTGCATCCCTTGGAAATCATTTATCCCGGTATTATTTGGGTATGTTATCTTTAAATTCGTCATGCGTGTTTACTCAGATAAGCGTACGCCATATTTTTTATGAGCAAATTCTTAAACAGTAAATTTTTGGTTTTATAGGCACCATTATTAATTTTTAATTATGATACTCTCAAAAACATCGACCATTATTGTGCAACCATGCAGGATCCTGTTTCAATGCGGAGGCTACGTCGTTCAAGGAGTTTTTGTCCATTTGCGTCTCCACGTTTCTCTTTTTGTTTATCAGTAGTCTTTTTAAAGTTTTGTCCAAGTCTTCCTAATATGTAGAAAAGTAGGGCAGCACAATTTTACTGTTCTGCTCTCAATTGAATAAACAATTGCCATGGATATTATTGTACAATACTTATGGTGGCATTCCCATCGATCAAATTTCAAGAAACTATAAAATTCAATGTACCGAACTTTTGTTCTCAACATTTTGGAAGCATACTGTTTTTCTTTTTCTCCAGGTCTGCACGATAAGTTAGTTTGAAATTTCTAAGCAGTTTTTTATTTGTCTGTTCCACATGTAAAATAGTTCATTTCCGTTCATTCTATTTTCAAGGGCATCAGTTACTGTGGCGAAGCTTATGTGTCGATGTAAATGAAAGCTATGCCCCTCAATGCCTTCTTTGTCAACGATGCAATATATTTATTTGTGACCATTTGTCACAACTTTATTTGTCAAGACTTTATTTGTGACCATAAAAGTCTTCTCAAACCCAGAGCAAAATATTCTAGAAAAAGATTCTTAATTTTTTCTCACTTAATTCTTCAATCCTTGCCATGGCTATTGTTTATTTGGAATAGTTTTTCTATCAAATTATGGCTTTAACTATTAGAAATATTTTAAATTTAATTGGACGTAATGCCTCATGTGTTTTTGGATTTTTAGTATGTGTTTCTTTCTGTCTTATCCCTAATGTATGTTCAGTATTTAAACAATATTATCAATTTACTTACCGCAAGCGATGTATCAGTAGATTGCTTCATAAGGCTATTACAATGAATACGTTTGATTTTAGCTACTTGTGGGTCCGAATAAGCTCAGCGATTTCTAGAGCATCCTATGATCAACGCTATTTTAAGGTGAACAATTACGGTTATCCTAATTCACTTAACCTAGATGTAGACGTGACTGATCAATGACTTTACCTAGATGTACACTTGACTGATCAATGACTTAACATAGATGTACACTTGACAGATCAATCAATTGGCTCACTGAAAATTTGGGGCCTAATTTTACAGTAGTCAAATGGGCTAGATGAGAGCAGTATACTCTAGAAAGGCTATGAGATCTGGGTGATTAATAATGATAAATTACTCTTTCAAGATGACTCATATAGCAAAAAAATATTCGACTTGGTTACCTTATGAGATTAATATTCCGTAGAAATAGGGATCCAAGATTCTTTTTGAAAGGTGTGAAACAATTTTTCACGGATCTCAGCAGGGATCGAATTCAAGGCTTAGATATAGAAGTTTGAATAGTAATTATTATTATTAATTATTATTACTTATAGTATAAGTAATAATATAGAAGTACGAAGCTACTTCTATTTCAAGTTATATGATCATGATGGCCTGCTTGTGCAGTTAATAGTTGTTTAAGGTCTTTGTCGCCCTCATTATCCAATGTTTTATACATAAAATTGCATGTGGAAAGCTTGTAGAGATAAAAAAAACTTAGTTTATTTTCAAACATGTGAATGACTCCTTCCTGTGGGTATTTTATTCTAACTTTTCACCACTCTAAGGTTTCTTTTCCGTGTAATGAGGAAATGGGTTTTATTTTCATCAGTTCCATGTCATGCTTCTATTCAGTATTGTGAACATAGTGAAATAAGGATTCAATGAAGTAGTTTTAAAGCTTCTTTAGGTTATTCATTTTTTTACTCTATTTAGAATTCTCACGGATTTTGATAATTTAATACTGATATGCCCAATATGCTTCTAAGGTCAAACGTTTATCTATTATATTGCCCAGAAACTTACAGGAGTTAGTTTCTTCAATCTCACCATTAATCCATTTAATGCATGGAAGAGACGCATTCCGCTTGTAAGAGAATATAGTGTATTTTGTCGTATCGATATTAAGGCTTATCTTATTAGCTTTGAGCCTCATTGAAACCATTTGTAACTCATTGTTTTTACTCTCTGCAATTATTAACGTGAGATTTTCATATGGAATAATCGTAGAAAGCGTGTTGTGTTGTGCAAAATGTATATATTTAAAAAAAGTAGATTGAACTCTATCGTTGATAAAAATAAAAAATAGGAGAGACCCAAAGGCAGATCCTTGCGGCACTCGACCAATGGCAAATAGACAGTAGTTCCGAATGTGCATCTTCAGTGGCAGCGAATTGCTTCCGCTTTGTTGGGTAGGATTTGAACCAATCATGTGCAACACCTCAAAGGCTTCCAACCACATTAAAGCACTGGAAAACGAAACATGAGTGAACAATACATTTCAATGAAGGTTCTTAAATACTTCTCTCCTTTAGTTTCAATATTCATTCCGAAATAATGAACTAATCCTCTCCAAAGCGATGACAAAACTAACATCATTAATGATGGACTAATTTTTACATTGCCGATCTCAAGTGAAATTTAAAAAAAAATATTTTAAAATTAAGTATATTTATGTCCAGGATGTGATTCATTTTTCGATGACTAAAAATTCGGCATTTAATTGCCATAAATGAACAACTCGATCAATTCTAAACCACAAATAATTTTTCTATTTAAACGTAACTGGGGAAACTTAGTACTCCCAATTTTTATAACCTTTAAAATATTTTTCGATTGTGTAGCTAACATTATACATTTATCTTAGTTACACCATTTTGACATTAGAGGTCTTCCTCACAAATGGTGAGGAAGACCCTACCTCTCAAAACGTGAACAATATGTTGTGATTGTTAATTCCATTTCAGAGCTACCAAACATTACCCTCAAGAACTTAAATCCGAATTTTTTATTTCTTATTTCAATATACTTCCATGATATTAATTTTTTTCTTAAGATTTAACTGTTTGTGAATAACCGCGCATTATCATCAAGTTTCTTTCCCCTCTCCCCGTCGAAAACACTGTGAACATCGCAAACCAAATACATAAGAAATTAAAATGCACTTCGCTTGTCATCGTAACTAAATGAAAAAAGAATAGTCAACAAGATCCGATAAATACTTTTCTCGTATAGAAAGAACACCACTCTACAGCATTACGAAAGCGTTAAAAAAATTCAAGAAATTGACGACTGTAAAATTTTTAAAAACATTCGACGAAAGTTTCATGGTTAAAAATTAGATTAGATGCTAGTCTAAGCCTCCCTATTCACGAAAAACGCGTTCCAAAGAGAGGAAGGATGAACACACCATTTAGAATGAAGGTAAAGAACGCGAAATCAATGCATAACCCAGTCTAACTTTTTTGCCACCTGCATGCATGTTTTTCGCCGACTAAGCGATTTAAGCGATTAAATCGCGTAGGCAGCGAAAAACATGCATGCAGGCGGCGAAAAAGTTAGACTGGGAAGGTGTGTTCCCACACACGCTCTTTTGCGCATAAAAGTCGTAAGCTAAAAAAGAAGGCTACGAAACAAGATAAAATTTAAAGAAGAATGTCTGAGGTGCTGAAAAACAGGCGAGCAGTAAACAGAAGAAATTGTCTCTAACAAAACAAAAAAACATTTAATTTCGACAAAAAGAAAGCCTGCCTAATCTTTAATCTCGGGACCTCATATTTTCCCCCAGGGCGTGTTACTTCCCATAAATATAATAGTTGCATGCTCCTGAAAGTGTTTTATCTTCAAAATCCTGATCACATTCATATAAAGTTATCAAAATCTGTGAGAACCTTGTACCAAGTCAAGCACATCTTACCGAGGCTAACACTAAAAATAATTTACAGCGCACTGGTCTATTTGTATTGTCAATTTGGCCATGATGCCTGGCATGGCTCAGCCAAGAATAAAACGGGAGACTCACGTTCCGAAAAGAAAGGATTAAAGTTATTATCAACTTAACTCATATAAATTATTCATTCAAAAAACTGTAAATTCTGAAACCCCCTGATTACTACAGATTTTCTGTTTGAAATACATGTATGAATACTCGAAACTGACTAAAATTCTGACTTTCGACACCAAATTTACGCACAAAATGACTACCGATACTACATGACGTAAAATTGGAATAAGCTAATAGTCCCATATCACTCAAAAACAAAATCTCAAAATTGCTCTCTTGTTGCTGGTATCAAATTCTAAAATTCCATGCCTGATTATATTTGCGATGACCTCGCTAACTCGACTTTCAAAATTAGGCTTGGATGTTGTATGCTCTTAAATTATTAGACAAATAAATATTTATTAATGCTTAAATAAATAACGGAACCATATTAGACAAAATTAAACATAAATAATTTCTGAAAGCTATAGTTTTTCACAAATTTTGGGCTGAATAAGGCGCTTTCTGTTAAGCTGCAGTTTTAAAAAAAGGGACGACATGAAAAGTTCACCAGAATATCAAGGAGCACTTTCCATTGGCGTGGTAATAGCACATTTATTTTATATTCTTAACTAGTGCTGAGTAAAGAGCACAAGTGTACTAAGTACTAGAATAGATTGAAATGTAAGGATAGAATAAAGTTTCTATAAGAAGCCCAAGAAGTCTTTGAACCTTATAAATCCCGCAAGGGATTTTGTCTGCATAAAAATCAAGGTTTTTCATTTTGATTCAAAGCATTTGGCATTTAAAGGTAGCTTTGTTTGGAAAAGAGTGGGAGTTTGAAGAAAGTTAGATCTGATACTTGATGTGTGAAACTGGTAGAAAACTCGTATTAAAACTTTTGTGATTTTATTTAACCTGTCCATTGTAATAGGATAATAGCTTTAAGTGATGGCTCTACTTATATATAACCTCTTGAAAGAAATTATTCAAATCGTTTTTTTTAGTAACTTTAATATTATTGTATACTGGAAAATATAGTTCGCATTGAATAGGTAAGGCATTGTTTACGATGTACATGATTTATCTCACAATGTAATCCGGACGACAGTTGAATTTTAAGTAATTCAGTATTTTCTTATTATAACAAGGTAAATGATCGCCGTAAATAAAGTTTATAGATCTTAAAAAAAAATTTTCAATAAAAAGGTGAAAATTGATATGAATGCAGCTAATGAAATATACCTAATTAACAAGCACCTGAATAATTTCAAGAGTTTTTCTTGAAGCAAATTAATTCTATGAAAAGTCAATGTATTTATTTCTGTAAACTTAGTTAAAAAAATGCTTCAAAGCTGTTCCCATGTTCCCGTAAAACACTTACATATGTTTGCAGGAATTCCTTGTATAATATTCACACAGTCACCCCTTGCACAAAATTTTGATTTGAAAGAAAGTTTTTTTAGCATTAACTAGTTTATTAAAATTCGAAAAGTTTCAGAGTTCGAAATTTATTCCGATTTTTCACGAAGTTTCTTGGTCATGTGTATTACAATCTGTAAAAGAGTAAATGATTTTTCTTTAACTCGATGATTCAAAGTTTCAACAATTACTTCTCCTCACCAAGTAAATAGATGTTCATTTGCATGAAATCACCTATGATCAGATCAGGAACTAATTTATTGCACCTTCAGTATGTTTGTCTACTGCGCATTTACCGTTTCAATGCTCCTGTATTTTTCTCCTTGTAAGAACCGTCGAACTAAGAATAACCTAAGTATAAGAATATGTTATCATGTTCAACCCTTGGCTTGAATATTATCATGCTCATGTACGGTTCCCAATTTATGATCTCTAATATACCATTGTGAAATTCAATTATGATCATTTATGCTCAGCTTCATTAAAAATAAAATGCTTTATTCTTTCTTTCCCAATATATTTGTACGTTGAATTATGTTTTTCAATCTATAACTCATATGAGTGAAGAACGAGATCATGCGAGATTTTAAGAAAAATACTTAAATTTGCTCTGGCAAGCGTCAGACTCTCTAATCGAACAAAAATGTCAAGATGCTGATCAACATATAAGTTTGATGTGGATTATATTGCAAAATCGAACACTCGCGTTAAATGTACTCGGAAAACATTACGAAATAACAATTCATCGCAATAACAAATATTGTAAAGAAGTAAAACCTTTTCGACAAATTACATTGAAAGAAAGAGAACGTGAATGAGAACCATTCCTTTTCACAGGTTGAATTTCAGAAAAAAAGACTAAATTGAAAAAACCTAAAATTTCATATAAACTTCAGCTAAATTTTCAACTAAACTGAAAGTATTCGATTTTAAGGGGGTCAACCCAGCGATTTTTACATTTTGATCCGTTTCGTTTTAAATTTGGCCAGTATATGTATTTGTTGAAAATAAACATATTTTACTCGTGTAACTTTTTCGATTGAGGCCTTATTTTTTTGAAAAATATGAACCATTAGTTTTTTGGTACATTTTTATGGGTTTTTCAAAAGAATAGAAGTCATTGAGTTTTTATGCTAGAACAAAACCAAAGACAGTTATAGAATCTTTGAAGCATTACAAACAAAGTTACGCGTACCAATTTTCCATTTGAATCTATTCGTTTTTTACATGCGATATTTGATCACTAATAACATAAATTTTTTAACTAATTTTTGCACATAAAAAAAAGAAAAGTTTCAAATGGAAAATTGGTACGCGAAACTTTGTTTGCAATGCTTCAAGAATTATAAAACTGTCTCTGGTTTTGTTTTAGCATAAAAACTCACTGACTTCTGTTCTTATGGATGTTGTAAATAAGGGTCGTTGGTAATAAGACGTAAGTAAATTTTTATCTGAACTGTAACATAATAGACAATTTATGTAATTGAATGCTGTTTTCATTTTAATTCGATAATCTCCATGCATAACTTCATATTCACATTCTAAATTGCAATTTACAAGAAAAACATTTTTTATAATAATTATGAACTTCTACATATGTAGTCTGATTCTTATGAAATTTGACAATAATATGTAATTTTTAAAAAGAAACACATTTTCCTCTATTAATTTTTTTTATTCAGGCCTTAGTTTTTGAAAAAATTTGACATATTGATTTTTTAGTTAATTTTAAATGAGATTTTAAAAGAATAGAACTCATTGAGTTTTTATGCTAGAACAAAACCAAAGACAGCTTTAGAATTCTTGAAGCATTGTAAACAAAGTTACGCTTTCAAATTTTTAATTTCCCGTTTTTTTTTCATATGAAGTCGAAAATTCAGGATTTTTGGTCTCTTTACATCCCCTTGGGGGTGTGAGGATCTACGAATGATCTAGTGTCCGCAGCACCATAAAATTTTAGGGCCGAATAGTCCACCACTAAGGGTCCTTTTTCAACAACAACAACGTAAATGGCTCATCTGACCGACAGGGGCCTGGGTTTGCCTGGGTTGACCCCCTTAGCCAGCACAAGGTTCATGACACACCAGCATCGTTTATGCTATGTCATCAAGCATTGTGATTGCGGTCTAAGTAATGACTCTATGACTCCTCATCGAAATGCACAAATCGGTCTACTATTCAGGAAAAAGACTTCGAACTATTGAATGCATTAAGTTGTTTCAGAATCCTGATTTCATGACTGTCAAATTTCGCGACATTTCTCCCAGACCAATAAGAACGCTCAGCGTAAATGTTCAGTCGCCACCCGACGTGCGCCAATAAATGCGAAGAGTGAAGCCCCTCAAGACCGTCTCGAGGTGCAGCTCACCAAGACCGTCGCCCTCAGTCTAGTTTAGTAGGAGCAGCTAGGAAGTGCCAGATGGAAACTCTAGCATATGTATGATTCACCTCATTCATACTTTTCATTTTATCTAATTTTCTGAAAGTTTTATACTTCCGAGGAATCGGTCGACCATAACTCTTTCAACTAGAAAAGACATTTTTTTCAAAAACATCATTTAGAGTTGAAAGTATTGCAAGCTCACCCATTCGCAATCGAAAATTGGTACAGTGTCTCCACTTGTTTTTCTGCAGTTCAGCATAGTAAGGGTGAATTGAGGTCTCTTTGCAGAGGTGATAGCGCCATATGTTGAGGATGCGGCGAATTGATCGCGGCCATCACCCGTTAAGTACGCTGAAATCTACACGCGCGCTACTTCTGCACGCACTGCTTAGAGTTACTATTGGCTGATGGTGGACACTAATTGCTCTCTGCAGTTCGGTTGCAGTGCAAAAAATCGTGTGTAAACACAGGCACGGGCTGCGTCACTGTAAATCCAGAGGCACAATGCTCAAGTTGTTCCGCAACAGTACTGCATCAATTATTGCTATGGTAGTCAATGTTTATGATGTCATCGTCAGCAACAGTTTTTTTCCGCTGTTACAAATATTTTCCTAGCCATAGCTATAAATAACGTTTACTCATATACAATTTTATGAATATTTACTGAACTTTAGAAACAACGAAGGTGGCAACTTTTAAACTTGGTTTTCTTAATAAAAACCGCGTTCCAAATTCACTAATTTGAAATATTGTGCCCATTACTATAACCGGTACCTACAAATTGACGCGTGCATTATTTCTCAGTTTTAACAAACATACGAAGCCCCTGTTAACTCTATAGAGTTAACGTAGCTTCGTCCTGGCGTTTTCTTCACCGCTATGTTAATTGACAGAGCAAAGAAAGACGAAAGCTCCACACGGCAGAAGCGCACAAGTGAACTCCAGGCAAACAATAAGCAGACAATAACGGGTCCTTGTAATGTACTTTCCATTGAGCTTGAGGAACATCCTACACCACGTTTGATTTTCTCAATAAACACCTAGCAATCCCATTATGATGCTGAAGCTGCAGCTTGTTAAATGCAATTACAAATTATTCTTCTACTGTTTACTTCTTTTGCGAGCGTACTATACTCCTAAATAATTGCATACGAAGGTTCCAATTCTTGAGGAAATTGATTCAAGTGTCGTATTATCAGTACGAGTATTAATAGCTGCACAGTGCTTGGTTTGCAGATCTGTGTCTGAAGATATTTCTGTTAAAATTTATCTGCTATCACTTACCTATTTCTACCCTGCAATAAGGTTTCTTGTTGAGAAAATATTAACTTTTCATGCTGCAGATTCTCAAAACGATTGCGAGCATCAATTGAAATTCTACAGCTTGTGCTACAGCTTGTGCTCGCAATTCAACAGAAAATCCATAATTCTAGGAAGAAATCGACAATTTTTTATAATTCTGCTCAGTTCGTTCCACATCAGCTGCAGAGTTTCCAGCTCGAGTTCTCTTAATGAGATGAGGTGCACTGGAAAGGCTTCAGCAGAACCTCAGAGCGCAGCCGCCGGCGTGGTGGCTTCAGCCCCAGCCAGCTTCCGCAAGGAATGCCCAGTGAACAGTGGAGACCACACTCAAGGCGGCCTCAAAATATAACGTTGAGCCTCAGATTTCGTGGTCAGGTGAGCGTTGTGAAATGTGATCTCCGGCTACGAATGAAATCGGCCCGTTTTCTAAGGGAATTAAGTTCAGAGAAATTAAATATTTAGATTATACCCTCGTTCAATAAAGCAAATTCTATACGCTGGGTATAAATCAGCGGAGGTGAAGGGAGGTGGGATCAATGCACACCTACCTGAGTTAGTTTACTACCAAGCATTCCTATAATAATATTTCCTTGATCAAAAATGACACTATCAACATTTTCTATTAATTCGTTCGAGACAACTAAGACTCTAAAATAACTCCAGCATTGATGCTTCTAAGCTTGAGAATAAAAAGCAAGGCGAAAGTCGCTACACGTATAGTCATTTTTATTGAAAATGATCAAATGAAACTGAACGTTTCGTACTAACTGTCCATCTTCAGCAAAAAATCTCTATAAAACGAAACCAAAAGAGGAAAAAATTAATAAACTAAAGAAGTATCTATAAAAATCTAAACTTTGAAAAAACACTAACAACGGTAAAATAATATATGAGGAAAAACTGAGTAGCTGAATTAGGTGTTGGCAACATGAAGCGGGAAAGCACTTAGGGTGCCATTCAGTTTAGGTTTCTTTTTGTAAAGATGCAGAGATTCGAGAAGGCGCAGATCTGTTCTGTAAGAGGTACCGGCCAAGATTTTAAAATCGTTTAGGGAGACCGGAACATTGCACTCTTCTGTATGAGACCTGACAGAGGACGGTGGGGGGGACCGAAGAGGAAGACCAGTTCTGCAACTACGCCCAGCATGTTCGGAAACTCTAGTCATCTGGGTACGGCAGGTAGAACCAACGTACCGCGATTCACAACGTGAACAACTGTATTGGTACACCAGAGACGAGCACAGTGAGGGTGGCAGTTTGTCTTTGAAGCGAAATAGAGAACCAATTGTAAAATTATTCACGAGGATCATTTGAACTTTGAGCTGCGGGAAAAATTTATTAATAAGGGATTTAACATCCTCGCTTACTGATTGATCTCCAAAAATACGGCAACTTCACAGAGAAAGCTTGTTGACAGTTTGATTTCCAGGTGTTGACAGGTTGAAAGTTTGATTTCCATCTTCGGTTGTTGACAGGCACATTAATAAATTTTAGTCAAAAATTTATGATAATTCTCAATCTGTTCAATCTTGTGCACAACAAGCTTTCTTTGTGAAGTTGCCGTATTTTGGAGACCCNNCCCCCCTCCTCCCCTGTATCATCCACAGAACATTATTAAAACGTTTAAAACTAATTCAAAATTCAAACCTGTTCTTATAAATGCTTTGCCTCTTTGGTAAGATGTCCGAAACACTAAATTTAATTTCATTTATTTTGTCTAGAAATAAATTTGTTTCGGTAGAACTATAAGTATTTTTCAAGCGGTTCCCTTTCCTATCTATGAAAGTTGCTCAGTCGCTCAAAGTTAGTCATTCATTCGCTATCACTTAATATTATTACTGTACTCGAACAATAAGTGCAATGTTGAGTAATCTCAAAACTTCACTCAAATACCATGAAACAATTAGTGACAAACAAACCTCGCCAATGATTGAAAACAGCTCGGTCCTACAGTTTGCTCACGGATTACATAGTACCTGCGCCTACATTTGGAGGGCACAGCTCAAGACTGAAATTACCCTTATACCTGCACATTTTGGTACAAAGCGCTGTGTAGACGCAATTTTCATTGGCAACATATAAAGTATTGATGAGAAGCGTTATATCGAAGCAGTAAACATTTGCCTCCTACGTATTGGTACAAATACTTTTGCAGACGTAATAAGCATTGTCTTTACATTCACGAATTGGTAAAAAAATGAAATTGAACAAGTGAAAAACGTCTGTAAACCAATTCATTGAAGCTACGAGTAACGCAATATGACTCAATTTCAGATGTTGATGCATCTTGAACATTTCTAAAACCCATTGTAGTTGAGTTGAATAAACTCATGTTCCCTTGCATGACTATAACTTGCAAAGTATTTGTTGTTACTTCGCTTGTTTACAAATTTTAGTCTCAGATTACGACACGGAATCAAGATCGTAAATTCTCGTCTTAGATTCATTAATTCAAGAAATTCATTTTCTTTTAATCGAACGATCTTCAGAAACTTGAAAACGATGAAGGCAGTAAATATTGAAATCATATTTGTTAAAATTTCATAGTCTAATTGTAAATAAATACCTACAAAGAATCTTTTCCTTCTGATTTATCAAGCATCATATCTACTTTTTTTCTATGCATATATATACTATCGTTAAATTATAATATTGCAACTGTGTGTCATTGAGCAGCATCATTTTTAATAGCAAGCACGGGTTCTGGTTTAGAAAGCCTCAATAATACAGATAAAAATAGAAGGAAATGGGGTTCATCTGCTCTAGCGAGCGTTATTTTCTAATTTGGTTAAAGCATGGAATTTGGAAAGCGTCATAAATGCTTCACTCGAACCTGAGGGACTGAAACTGACGCAGATATCTGGAGTTTTGCACGCATCCCCACCCCTCCGGTCCACATCGCCTTGTAGTTTTACTGAGTTACGAGTTGGTAGGTCATGCATTTTAAATTATTCATACTGGTGCTTTTCATCGGTAATATCCGTATAAATCCTGTTATAAACCATGTCCTCAACAAGCCTTGTTTTTTCAGGTGTAATTTCTTTATACAAATCAGTAAATTATTTTATCATTAGGAATTTGTGGCTATTTGTTGCAAAAAATTTAGCACAGAATCAACAAAAATTGCTGAACATACTCATATACAAATAGCATCAAATCAACTTCTGCAACCATGCCTCCGAAAGATGCCGAGCTCGAAGAACTGAAAAAAGAACTCAATGACTCTATCGCTAAAATCCAGGTGAGTCCAAATTGAAATAATATGAATTTGTTTACCGGGTGTTGTTGACTTCATTTCGGCATCTTCCAAAGTCTTACTCCTTCCTTGAATGATATATAGTATATGTTGCACTGTTACTATGATAGTTACGCTCTTGTATGATTAATTTTTTGCGTGCAAGAAATAGATTTAAAAAAACATAAAATTACAATATTTGCGTTACAGAGGATAACTTGTAACAATTCTGTCATCAATTTTTGAAAGTTCGTTTTCGCACAACAGCAACGAGTTCGAAGTTGCTCAAGCATATCATCAGTTCTGGTAAATACTCTAAGAAGTTGCCTTGTAAAATATAATTCCTTTATTCAAAGGGGTTGTGCTATACGAACGTAGCATATTTCTTCTGGTGAGCGCGTCGTACAAAGTAGACATTTTTTCTCATGTGTGAACGTTAAAGACCGCAATCAACGACGAGAAAAACACCACTTGATTATCCAAATGGAATGTTACTCACGTTTAGACATTCTCTCCATGCGCTTCTTGTCTTCATCGGTGAGCCTCCTGCAGTAGTCAATGCCGTCTTCCCCCATGGGACGGCCCTCCTCCACACACAGCGTCCCTGGCTGCACTCCGGCTCCAATGAGCTCGCCTCGATCTACCCCTAAATGAACGTCCTCGATGACCAAATCTTGTTCCCTAGCGTCTACGTAATATTCTCCTTCCTCATTTTTGCTCCTAAGTTCTTCCTCTTCTTCATCGGGTGGCAGACCTGAGTCCATGCGAGTCGAGCGAGGAGGGATGTAGTATCCGGGACCCCAGGGTGGGAGATGAGCCACCTCTTTGATGTCCCGAGGTGGAGGGGTCACCACCTCGTTGTATGAGCCCACAAACTGGATCGCTTGCGCAGTGCTTACAAACAGCACTAATACTGGCATCCAGGAGCCCGTAGCCATGTTGAATATCTTCAGAACTGTGATTTCGTTCGTTCAATATACCCAAAAAAAAAAACTTCTCTAAGAAAGCGGGACAAAAATAAACGAAAACCCTGAATTAAAACAATCGACCATCTACTGTCTGATGATCACTGGCAAGAATGTATTTACTAACTTTTGTGCACTGTAGCTGAAATTTTGTAAACGAAAGACGAAAACCTGCTACTGAATACTAAATCTCTGAGCCTCCGAATAAGGAGCGGAGCATGTGTGAGTGTTCCGACCTCTGCAGCTCGACTAGCGAAGCTGCCTCAGAGCTTCCATCAAAGAAAATTTGCAGCGGCCTAAAACAATACTTTCACTTTCCTATGAAGCTTGTGTACACCACGGAGCAAATGTCACGTCCGCAGCGTTGAGAACGCTCGTTCCTTCAGGGCTCGGTGCGTCCACAGCATCGGAAGCGTATCAAAGAGGGGCGAGAAAAACATTTAGCAGATTTTCTTGTCAGCGCAAAGCTTAGTGGAGGAACGGTGAAACTTGATTTGTACCAGAGGCAACTTCGGATGCGCACTTCGAAAAGACAATGGCTCGCTTGCCTGTCTTCGGTCGCTCTCAACTTCTAAAAGTTGACAAATGTTGCATATACAGGATGCAGACAAAGATCTTGAATAAAGATTAACTATCAGTTACAATATTGTAAAAATGCCTTTCTTTTTCAGGCAAAGGTTCAGAAATGTTGAACAATGTTTGATATTCTTTATTCTCTTAAGCTATTTGTCATCATGTTTTTAATTTAGAAAATATGATAACATACAGCAATTGTTGAGCTATATCGCAGTGTTAAAACAAAATTAAAAATATTTAAGAAACGAATTTTTTCCTCAAATTTTATCTTGTTTCCTAAAGTTTCCTAAATTTACTTCCTAAATCACTGTTTTTATGTGCAAGGGATCTTGTGTGGGGACATGCCTTGTGCATAAGCTCCTTGTTCCCGTGTGTCTATATTAAATTGTGTCTCACTCCTTCCTCTCTCTGGAACTCCTTTGTTGTGGCTACGGAGGCACCTACCAAATCTCAAATTCAACGAACGTGAAATTTCTGATCACATTCGCACTTTTTCTTTCTAAATTATATTTTTCAAAGGCGTCAGAGGAAGAATTACATTTTGTCTAGAGAAATCTATGTAGAAATCTGCCAGAGCAATGAATATGAGAGAAAAAATAAGAGGGACATTGCCAAAAATGACTTGGAGTTGTTACCATTTAAGTTTGAAAGGCATCACCGCATAGACCTGTGGAAGAATAAACGACTGTCTGTTTGAGTTCTAGGAAAACCCTTTTGCACATTTCAGACTTCTGAGGAAATTTTCAGATGTCGAAATCGCGCCTCGGTTATGGTGTGAGTTACAATTTCTAAATAATTGAATTCTCTCGTTTGTGTTTTACGACTTCTGAAAATGAATGCGAATTCGTTCAACAGCTAACTATAACCTTTGCTTTCTGAGAAAGAAAACAAGGATTCCACAAACAAGCTGTTCATTTCATGACAGCGAATCCTCTCACAACCTCTCACAAGAACAGTTCTGTCATAACTATTTTACAAAGTTTTAGAACAAAACCATAAAGCTGTCATCGTCTGACCTCGATCCATTGTATTCCTGTGATGTCCACTCTAGAGTCTGATGCCTGAACTTCATGCCATGCACCAACTGCAGCTCTGAAGCGCTTCCTCAAAAAGTTATGGACGGCAATCCAAGGATAATGATACTTGATCCCTATTCCTTACGGTGTGATGAAAATCTAGTCAGCGTTTGCTGGCTTCACCTAAAATGTCACTGGAACATCGTGTAGTTGCATTCATAAACTTAACTCTAAATTTAGTTGATGGTACAATGGTGCCCGGTCCGGAATTTAATCCCTTGGAGATCCGTTGAAACATTAAGTACAGTATCTCGATGACGTACTCTTAGGAACAGTTCGTCTAGGCCATTGAACCTCACCTTGTACGAGAACTTCGCTCACAGATGTTCCCATGTCCACATGTACGACAGCAAACAGTTCGAAACTCTGCCACATAAGATGCTTCATCATCAATCTCATGGCTTGAAAAAATCCGGTTATGCACACAAAATGAAGCTAAAGATTGATCTTAGCTCGTGCACAGCATAATGCGGGTATCCACGAAAAAAGTAGCTTATTTAATAGCTGTACTTTGTAAAATATTTGTGCTAAAAGGCTGAAACAGGTTTCACTGAAAAGAGCATGATTTAAAGTTAACTTTATTAAAATTTAACATTCAACATGGCCACCACCAGATTCATTACACCTATCAATACAAATTTAAGATGTACTGAATTTTCTTTATTTAAATAATGCACTGTGATGTGAACATTCCACTTAGCGTAATTAGTTTTAACTGTTCTTTTACGTAATCGTGTTCCTTATCTTGCTTGATATCGATGAATTGTAGTGGTCATGTATCCGTGTTTAATCATTTCTTCCATGACAAATTGTCTCTGTTTGACCGTGTCATTCTTGAGTCTTATAAACCGCGAATAAAATTCAAGTATTACCGATGTATTTGTATATTCATTATAATGTATGTATGATACAAAATAAAATTTTAAATCCTGGTCCTTTCAATGAAACAAATTTCAGTCTTCTAGCACTAATAGTTCACAAACTACAACGTTTTAAATCGGCTACTTTTTTTAGCGGAAACCCTGTTATAGACCACGGTATTAAAACTTATTATTAACCCAATAAAACTTCACAAGCTAATCGCCATCGGTTCTCAATTTGAATATTTTGTGTTCTTCAATAATAAAAATGACCATAACCAAAATAATACTGCAGGAGAAACCCATACTACGAGCGGTTGTACTTATCATTTTTAGTGGCACGAAATATCAAATATGATGCAAGCTGAAATAGAAACGCGTACAATGTTTGTGTGAACTTGAATTACTTGAGTGTAGAAGCATTATTTGGAACGAAGATTGAGGAGTTATCTACGTTGCTCTGTGTCTAGCAGAACAAAACAGCAACCGCTTCAAAAATTTATTTCGTTTCGATAACATTATGGCTAAATATTCTGTAGTTTAGCAATATATTTTTGTTCCGAAAGGCGTTATCCGAAATAATGGGACCAATCCTTGAAATTGAAATGTTCTCTAGTAATCGCTGTTATTTCCCGCCAAAATAATAAGTTTGACTTTATGAATGTTTCTTATCATTAATTCACCAAATGAACAACGTCAAAGTTGAAAGTGTCACAATTGTACGGCTGAATACATACCTCCTCGGACAAAGTATCGTGAGAAACAGTCATTGGAAAATGTATCGGTTAATTTGTCGTGTTGTTATTGTCAATTTTAGTGATTTTAATATCTCGTCTCCTCTCACCTCTACATATTTTGCACATGACTGCACTTATGGGTGCGTTTTTGTTAATAACTTATTTCCAGCCTGTGAGAAGAATGGCGCACTCGATAGGTAATACAAAAAGTAAAGTTCTTGAAATAAAAGTTAGAAGAAAATAATAACTCAGCACTCCACAAAAGTAAGAAGATTAAATGAATTAATTATACCTAAATTGCAAAATATGTAGCAACCCCTTATTATACATTTTTAATGTTGATGAAAATAGTCACACGCGATATTTTCATTTATAACACTTTGACTGCGACGTGAGCCACCGGTGGCCACGGAGGGGATTTTCATAAATCTGCTGACTGGCCTGTAGTCACCAACACAATTTTCATAAATTCTTTTTTAAAAACTAAATGAAGGCACAATCCAGTAAACGTTTGCTATATTCAACATTGCTTACTGCAAATGACTTTAATTTGAGTAGAACATTAAACTTCAGTTTTACTTGCCGCTGTCAAAGTGGTCACCCGACAAATGAAAGGAGTCATTGACTTCGCAAAGTTTCGGTCTCGAAGTCCAAACGAAAAAATGATATAGGGACAATATTTTGACTCAATGAACCCTTTAATCAGTGCTGCCTAAAACAAAAATTCTCCTTGGAGAAGTGATTAGAAATACATGATTTTACAATCATTGGTATAGACTAAAAATGACGCTTAAAACATGTCATGTTGGCGCGTATGCGTTACCTCTCAGCGGACGTCATAAGGTTGCTATGTTTGAAATATTGCATTTATGGTGTCTTGTTATTTTGCTCATTCAAAATCTTAGTGAAGTTGACTATTACATATCATTTCAGCTTTTTTTTACTTCTAAACTGCATTGGGAGGGAAAATTCATACCATGAAAATAATAACCCAACAACATCAAATGGTTATCATATTTAACAAGCTCAAAATGGGACTCTGCAGAACCTCAAACTGGTAATGGTTTATTGAACGCCAAACTGTTTCGGAAATGATTTCAAATATTCAGTCTAGGGGATCATTGCCTAGAGGGAGAGGGTCAATTCAGTTATTCATCATAATTGTTCAATGAAATCCCAGTAAAATCAAATGACCTCATTTTACATGACAACAATGCTCATCTGCCAAATTCCCTGCTTCTTTCTTGTAATTTGTTCTCTTTCCTAGAAACATCTTGGCATTTTCATGCGTAATAACTAACTCTGAAACAGATACTGAAACAGAAATTAGATAAGTGGTGAATTCAAAGAGTTTTCGAAGAATTCGAAGAGCAAAAGTAGACCTTTCAATATAATGACATCTATATTAAAAAAAAAGGTTAAATAATGGTTAAAACTGAACGTGAATCATTGCTGTACTAAATAAATGATATGAATGAAATAAAGGGCACGGCATTGAAGCGAAGGAGCAGATAGACATTAATGAATATCAAATAGAATTCGAAATTAGAAAATTTTTAAAAAATATAGGGAGATGAATATCAACATTACTGATTGTTTATGGACGGTTTTGTTTTAAAAATGAACAAGGTTGTAAAAATTCTACGATCTAGAGGACTTGAAGCCTTCTTAAGGATAGCAAATTGACTAGAATCGGAAACTAAATTACATGAATATGCATGATCAGTACCCGCTGAACCTGTTGGTGAGCTGACGCCCTTGTGCTCTGCAACTCAAGTCTGGAGAGCACGTCTGGTCATCCAGACTGACTCAGATGTAAGGTGTTCATAACAATATCTATAAGCTCAAAAACTGGGCTAAAGGAAGCAGTATGTCCTTAAAATTATAAAAGGAACCAATGATGCAATCAGGTTTTGGTACTTTGGCATTTCTCGTTGAGCAAATAAAGAAATAAAAACATCGGAAAGTCCTGACATAAATTTACTGAATTGATAAATAAATCAGGCAAGGAAATGAATCTACTCTTTGATACGTCTGAAGCATTTCACTGCCTGATTTCATTTAATTGCTAATGAAGAAATTTCGCGAGTGAAAACCTGATACAATTTACTTGGTACATAAAGTACCTCTGGTAAATTTAATTTAAAGAATGCCTCAAACCCCATCTACGTAAACTGTCTAGTCGTGAGAACATAATTCATCTCAGCACATCATCAGGAGAAAGTGACTCATTTTGAATTACTGGCTATGCGAGTCATGGCTCTTGCTGCGGTTATTCCAACGCGTCAAAACTGAATGAAGTTCTCTAGAATAGGAACTTTCCTTACTTGAGAAACTCATGCGGTGCTGCTGTGCACTTACGTACAGTCAAAAGCGCAAGAAGATTTTTCTATAATTTCCTGAAAGATTATCCAAAAATAACCCATGTGTGTGTGTATGGTCGCGAGAAAACATCCGTTGAGTTAGCAAGAGATTGCGACTTGAAGCGACGCCTGTCATGCACATTCTGCCATCATTGTTCTTTTGCCATCACGTTTCGGTTGCAAAGAAGCTATAGTATCATATTTGATGGAACGTAAACCACTAATGCTATATCTGTAGACTCTTAAAGAACTAAACATTGCTCATTCCATGACTTTTATGAGAAACGTCTTTGGAATCAAAAAAATTCCACTTGGCACTGTTTTGACCGAAATAGAAAACATAAAGGTTCCATAAAGAAATGCGTTGGAAATGATGATAGTAAAAACCGAAACAAAGCGCCTTTATTTTTTGGAGCAATGTTTGAAAGTTATTTTCTTCGCGCTGCAAAAATGAAAATGTGTGCGCAAAGATGTCACGGAAGAATGCTTACAAATAGATGAGTACATTTCCTCTTGTCTTGGAGAACAGGATAGTTACCCTATACACATCTCATTCTCCAGGTACTGTAAGTAATATTTCTCATTAGAGTGAGAAATTATTTTAGCGTTCCATGTGAGGAGAGTATTCTACAGTATTTAACATCAAGGAAAGTTTAAATGGCCATGTACCGTCAAAATCATTCCTTCTGAAGTATTATCCTACATTAACTTCCATAAGATGACCATTAACTTCACTTTTTTCCTTGCATGAAACGTTGTGGCATTCAGGTGACGGTAGCAGTGGAGAAAGACAACGATCATCACAGGCTGTCGTATTCATCGACTTGCCGAGTCGCTTGCCAGATGAAAAAAGAGACGAGACTTGCAATCCCTGCAGCGCCTTAGAAAGTTTATTACTGTTTTCGCACGATCCATTGCTCGCGCTCTTAGCTTACTGCACGGATGCCAAGCGAGAAAGGGTATTCTTTCTAATCAAGGCGATATCAAACAGAATTTTGAAGAAACTGAATTTTCTGAATGATTGAAGTGTGTGATATAATTCAATTGCAAGCCTCGGTTTAAATTCACTTTTCTTTCTACGTACCTTACGGTCTGAGCAAGGAAATAAAAAAATGTAAGATTTACATAAATTTGACCTGACATTTTCTTACGTTTTCCTCCAGTATCCCCGTCTTTCTCGTCGGTGCATCTACGGCTTTAGACGCCCAGTGCATAGGCAATATTTTGGCGGCGGCTGTTAAAATCAGAAATGCTCTGCCTAAAAAGTTATACCAGATCACAGGCTATTTATAAAATGACAAATAAGAAGAGAAATGTAGTATTGCTTACCACCATCATACACCTTCATCCATAAATGCAATGGATGAAGCGCAGAGTGAATAGTCCAGGTGCTTCGAATATTTGAATTCGGTGTTGAGGAGACAAGTCAGTGGCATCATAGCGTAAGTTGCCTGTCGATATCGTATGAGACCGCATTGCCAATGATGACGATGTTCACAATGGAGAGCAAACAAAGGTTGTTGCAGCCATTGTTGTGCGACAACTTCTCGTATTTCCTTTTTCCTCATCAAATTGAAAGAAGCAACAAAAGATTCGTGAAATCGATCGAAACTGGTGTGTATAAAATAGAGCGAACAAAGCTGTCGCGTTCCTGAGAACAATGCGCGCGAATGCAACTAGCAAGGAGTTGTTGCGATGGCTTGCGTAGCTCGTGCGCAGGTCCGCAGCGTGACGTCATTCGCATCTTGCGCAGCTCGCACTTCTTCATTTGAGCAATGATCTTGGGAGCTAGAGCTGCTGACATGTCTTGTTCCAAAGAACTAGAATTATATTGTATTATAGCACTCTCCAATGGTGAAGCCATCTAGTCATTTTTGTTTGAGAAGATCATGATGCAAATGCGTAAAATTCCAGTGATTATTTACCGACTAGAATGGGGTGTCATTTATTCTGCTATATGTTTACGTCGGTTAAAAAATCTTATCAAATAAAATTGAAAAATTTAATCTTGCAATGACCAAAGGGATATCAATTTCAGTTGTGATGCTTTGCCTAATTCGAATAAAATGCCCGAAGCGTATGACCACAATGAGGCAATTTGAGAGAAAGAATACATTTGTTGGCAGGCAGACACAGTGCGACAGCAAAGCATTGTGCTCCATCCTTGATCTTATTTTTTGCGAAGTGGTTTCAAGTTTTAACGATAATAAAATGACTCCCAGTAACCTACGATCCCTATGCGTGTTGAGCAGTCGCTCTTTACTCAAAATCATTATGTTTGGTTTCTGAAGAAAATTATCTATGCTGAAAAACTGTCTGTGTAGATTACCAATTCGCTTTAATTTAAAGGAACACTCTTCCTGATTCTGTCCCTTTCTCGCTGCAGGATGCGCAGAAGGCGCAGGCAGATGTGACGTTTGAGGCGGCGTGCAGCGGCGTCGAGCCAGCGCATAAAATTAAGCTCGTGTGCAAGCGGCTATTGAAAGGCCACATCAATAAAGTAAACTGCGTGCACTTCTCCGGGGACAGCAGGTGAGTACAACGTGTAAATTTCTGCGACGGCTGGGGTGTAACTCTACAAACTGCTGCAAGGACAGGAGCCGGCTGCTGGAAGCGCTGCTTGTCCACAGCATGTGAACACGTGATGTGCTCACTTTACGGAGACCACAATGTAATGACAGAGTTCGCCTCTCATTCAACACGCAATCACTTCGTCACTTCTCCGAAGACAGTAATTCTTGTCTTTGTAGGCATAGAGCTAAGATTCATCCTGTCTACGTTCTGCTGTTTCCCAGTGTATTGCTCGAAGTACTTCTGAGATGGTCGCTGAAATCGAGTAACTCGGCTGAAGACCAGTTGTCGTAACTTCGTTGGGAAACGCAAGGACAAGTAAAGCAGCACATTCATGTCTTCTGTCAATCATAAGTGTTCATAAAAATCTTGCTGCTGACTCTTGGAATGCTTGATATATGCATCTAAGAACTACAGCTGGTGTAAACTGCTCCAATTTTCTATGGGCGTACGAAAGGTAAGGAGAAGTTGCAACACCCTGGCACGTGTATTGTTATCTTAACTTGCAAGCAAATTTTAAAGTCTAAGGAAATTGCCAATTTCAGCAAAAATTTTTCATATGTATTGACTGTTCAGTATATCAGTCAGCTATTGATCGTCCGTACGGATCAAGGGTAGGAATAATGGTTAAAAAAGGGTCCAGGTCTTTAAAAAGTGCAGCACTCCAATATTTGTGGTCGTTGCTTCAAACACCGTGTCACATCAAAATTTCTCCGTCAATCCAACTTTCTCGGGACGAGCTCAGGTGAAACAGATCGTGAACACGTATCGAACCACATTAACTATGCTCTCTAACGTATTCGGCTCGCCAAAGAGGAAAATTGGAGGTAAATTTTTTGTTCAGAAAGAAACCGCGAGTGGAAAACTTTCTCTCTTGCATTGGACACTCACGAGCTTGGATGAATGCAAAATTGATTGGGAATTTTCTGTGAGCTCGAATGAATCTTTTAGTTCTAAAAAACGAAACCAGGAAAAAAATATTTCGGGGATGAAACTTTTGTCAGTCAGGCACATATGCTTAAAAAAATGTGCTTCGAACTTCTCAGCTATCGATTAAAGGAAAAATACTAGGAGCATTGAATAATTAACTGCAGCTGAAAATTACTAGCTTTGCATACCCACATGTATTTGGTAAAAGGTAAAATTTAGCTATTTCAAAATGATTCAAAAATGTAATATGGGCAACGAAAATATTTACCGGAGGACTAACTGAGATTTCGAAAAATTATTGACGACAGAGACTTATTAAGAACTGTTGAATAGTGTAAATTAGTCCCAAATTTCTTGCAAAGATTTTTTCAAACTCACGGCCCGCGCATCAAGTCGACGGAGGGAAGATGCAGGCATAGAATAGCCGAGTGCTACAGGCCAGCTGTAACTCTCGGTATAATCACGACTCAGAGTACTAGCATGAAAACGGTAAGCCTGTAACCTTGAGCACTTGAAGTTACAGCATTCAACTGAGTTTGATGCTGATTGTGAGTAGTATGATCTAGAAATTTGAAATCATAGACCCAAACCTGATACATACTTCCAGTGAATTCATTTTAATCAATTTATTTCATCACTATCAAACATTAAACAAAAATATTTGTATTTAACATTGATCTGCTGTCGAAATTCAGACAACCTATATAATTAGTAGTTTTTCTTCAGGTTTCGTTCTCTAGAAGCAATATCGACTGGTATATAATTATTTTAATGATAACGTACAAATAAGAACATCAATTGAAAGTACGCACAATTTCCAAAATTATTGATTGCAAATTTTGATATGCGCTACAATTAAAGGGTCTCAGACGCTTTCTGTAATATTTTTTGCAATACTAGTTTTAAGGATCCCTTATTTTCGGTCGATTTAAAATGAGTGACCTGAGTAAAAAGAATGCTACTCTCAAGCTGAAATGATGCGTTACAGAATCTGGAATGTCAAGCTCAAGTACGTGCTAAGTTTAACGATTCAAGCAAACAAAATACTTGTCGCATTTTCTTTGGATCCGGAGACTTAACCCAGCAGGTATCTTTACTCACTTAAATTCCTCCTGTCTTTTCTTCTATGTCAACATGTCCTTTATTAATGATTTTATGTTTTATTCCAATTATTTTTTCCGTTTTGCGAACGACAAACGAAGAGTTTCACCGAAAATCTTTCAGCAATTTGTTTTTCAGTCATCAGTGTCTTATATATCAGTATCACTATACCTAGTAAAGGCATAATCCGTTGATACTTTTTTTATCTTCGATACTTTCGGTGTACGAAATTTTCAGAGTCTGTTAGATTTTCAAATGAATAACTAACCCATGTCGCCTAATAAATTGGCATAACTTCAGAAGGCAGTAATCTTCGTACTCTCACTTCTCATTTGAGGCCTTCGTTCTCTCATTTATTATTTTCTGCCTTCGTTTTCTCATTTGACTTCCCATAACTTAGCTTCCCATTCAATTTAATTTTGAATTACTTATTATTTTAGTTCCATCAAGTCTTTTTTTTTTTGAGCTCTCTCTTCGGTTTCATCTTCCACCAGTTGTAGCCTTAGTAACCTTGTGCCTGCTAGATTCGTCCACCATCTCAGACCGCATTATTCTTGCAGCCTTTGTTCAGGACACTTCCGTTCAAGTTTATGTCCGTTCTTCTTATTCAGATTTCAAAAATAGAAATTAAACTAAATTAAATGATCAACATACACAGAGCCAGTAATTTCTGTAGATTGGGGTGAAAGGATTTACCAGTAAACAGGCAGAAATGGTGCGTCTGCAAATTATTGCACTCCATCTTAGCGCGTCTAATTCTGTGCAGTGGTTCCAAGTTAGCCCAGCATGTGATTGCATCACTTTTATTTGATCATAGAAAAGGAGGTTTCCTTTATTTACTCACTTACTGCTGCCCTCTCTGTCACTCCTTTGCTAGCTTTTGCTGTGCATCCTAACAATACGTCTCGTGAGTGAAACTGAAACCATTTAAAAACGAAGACATGCACTCTTCCGAACTCATTTCTATTTGACTGCACTGAGGAAAATAACTGACATTTTTATTGTGACGATCAAAAATCTCTCGTTGATTGATTCAAACACATCGTAGTACTTACAAGAAATATGTATTCTTCTCAGTGCACTTAAAGCAAGTGTTGAGGTAGGAGAGGGAGAAAGCAATCCAAAGAACTAGTCTACAAATTTAGAAATAGTTAGACTGACTGTGTAATTACGGTCTCTGACGTTAGGGTCCTCTAAAATTTTTGAAAGAGAATAAATATTAGATAAAACTAATTTCTCAATTGGTTATAGTCAGTTTCCCCGCTACTTGATGACGAAGGTTCACGAGAACTTGGCAAGGTTTGGTATCAGACAGCAATCAAGTCAACATATGCCCTTTGAACAATGATATTCAAACAATGAACTAAGATGTCCAAACTTTGGCCTTGTCAATCGAGTCAGTTAAAGGTTAATATGGTAATTCAACAAAAATTTTCGAATGAAATAAACTCAAGCATGAGAATTCAACCGATTAGGATGAGTGTAGACAACAATTAAAAGTGCGTATGCGAAATTGATGAATTTTGAACTGATCAAAATTAATACACTTGAGCGATTGATTGTAAAATTAACTGAGAAGTCAGTTCTTATAGTGCACTGAGCTGCTACTACATACTTTAAAATTTTAATTAAGTTTCGGAGTCTATTCCATAGTTATTAGCTATGGCAATGGCATTATTGAATTACTGGTACGCTCAACCATCTGTCTGATAAATCCATAAATGTTGTAACCCGGAATAAAACTCAGCGAACGCCATTTCAGCAGGGGTCGATTGCTAATTCTCTGTAACTGATGGTTCATTCTGTTGTCGTAATCTGTTGTAAGAAACTAAGATTCAATGTACATTACATATATGTAACAGACTCAAAATTATTGCATCCTTTTGGCGAAATCGGGTGTAGACTTCGGCTATGTGACACTGGATGAGACCTTATGACACCGAACGATTCCGAGTCGAGTGTGCCATCGTAGACGAGGAGCCATGGGCTAATTTAGCGTCGGTGGGGTAGAGTAGGAGCACGATCCATCAGGAGGATTACTTTGCATACCTCAGGATAAATGCCTCACAGGCTGAACAGTGTTCGATCCAAACACCTAACGACAATAATGCTCCGCTTATAATAGAATGAAAAGCTTTTAGATAGACACAATAGTTTATTTCAAATTTAAGGGAAATCATTACCTCCATAATTCTGGATATTTTTCAAATTTCTTTACTTTATGTAAATCATTTTGTGTCCAGTCTCTGAGGTATTTTTTCATTTGTGTTTACTTTTCATTTAATCACTAGCAGAAAAAGCGATGTAATTATAGGAGTCGACGAAGAATGTTCACACAGTCTGTAAAAATTATTAGAGGTAAAGAACTCATCGACTACGGAACTTGATGTGCATTTGAAACGAATAGATAATTCGAAGAAGTGTAAGAAAATTTAAATTAGCGAAATAAAAATTAAAATCTAATTCTAGTACTCTACCCTCGTTGTTCCATAATACATTTTATTTTTTATTGGAGTCATGTACGTACTCGCAGTTTTCACCTGCTGAACATGAAGCAGATTTTTGTTGCATTTTCTCTCTTCCTATTTTGCTATAAATGAATTAAGAGTGCGGTGTGGCGGGCAGGCACCTGGTGTCGGGGTCCCTGGATGGTAAACTCATCATTTGGGATGTGTACAGCGGCAACAAGACGCAGATCATCCCGCTCATGTCGGCCTGGGTCATGTCCTGCACGCTCTCCAAGACCGGCAACTTTGTGGGTCAGCAGAAACAGTTGATCAATAATACTTTGTTCAGTTCACGCATTACTTTTGAAGCATGAAAAGAACTTGATCAACTCCTGAGTCCTGGCATTACAGCTCACTCACATCGTGAAATATTCGATTTGGTCGACTGATGTTCTCTGACTACTATTTGAAGGCATTTTACAGAAGTGTTTACGAATATGCAGTGCCAGCACATACGCATTACTCACTTTCTGCGAAGGCATCGGCTTGATTTTGTTAATAAAAAAATTGCCATGATCCAAAGCTGTTTCATACGAAAATTCCTGTAGATTTTTAAGACTTCGTAAACGTGTACAAGATGAACATTTTGCCTAATTCAACATAAATTTACGAGTAAATATATCGCAACTTGCAATCAAAGTGTGTACGTCAGTGAGCAGAACAAATGAAGTAGAATAAATGGAACCCGTGGACTATTATAGTGTTGTTCTGAAGAAATGGCACACCTAACTTCGAGTGTCACTTTACATACATTCGAGAGCGAATCCCACGCAGCTCGTCCACCGACACTTAAATATAACTCCATTCTATTTCTGAAGGAAGTAGGTGCAGTTCACGCTACAAGAAATAAAGAGTGCACTCGTGATCACCTTCACTTTAGACATAGAAATAACTTTCATGAGAGGCTCATAACGAGCCTGCAGTGCAGTACGCAGCGGCTGCGATAGAGAAAGTTTCGCGTGCGGCGAGCGCTGCGGTCATTAGCTTGTGTACGATTAGCTCTGCGCTACTTGGTCACTTCCATATGCTCAGATTACACACCATGTACTCATAACCTGAATGCTGAGCTTAATATTGCAACAGAGAACAAAGTTTTTTCTTTCAAATTATTTTCGTTATAGGACGTACCGAATTCTTTCAATTTTGCAATTGCTTCGAAAAATTTTATTACTATTTTTATCAAACTGATACTGACATGTTCTATAAGATGTTGCATCCCAGTCAAATACTCCCTCGACTTCCTGATAATAAGTTTTCTTTTCTAAATACTCATTATCGCCAATGTTCGAACTTTTTAGCCGTAAAGTGTAGAACTCGATCAATCTAAGCCTACTTTATATCAGTTAAATGTAAGAGTTGAGTAATTTTGAAAACTTTTGCTGTCAGCTCTTCTTCTATGCTTACTATTATTTTCTTTCATAAAAATTCAAAAATGTGACATCGAAATATTTTGCAAAAAAATAATATTTGTACGGCAACTCTCATTGCGGAACGTGCTGTGGTGCAGCGAGCGGCGGTATGGACAACCAGTGCACGGTGCACGACCTGAACAACCGCGACAACACCGGCGTAGCCAAGGTCTGCAGGGAACTCATGGGATACGAGGGCTTTCTTTCGTGCAGTCGCTTTTTGGACGACTCGAACCTGCTCACGGGCTCAGGCGACATGAGAGTGTGAGGCATCCACGATTTTATTCCACGCCAGGTTATCTAATGAATTGTGCCTTTGGGGACGTGCAGATGGCAACATAATTTCTTTTGAGCCGGCTTGACTATACTACAAATTGTATAAAGTTCAGACTTGTTTTAAATCAAATTTGACCATAAAGAGAACTTGATGCTAAAAGCTCAATAAATTAAGTTTAACTGTGTTGCAAAAATTCATCAACTTGATATGATACCTGAGGTGGCTAAGTTGACTCAGAAGAACTCGTACCACCACGGCGTCATAAGTTGTTTGAAAATATCACCCTAAATTGCAGGGTTACTAGGTTGCAAAAGCTCATTAGATTACTAGGTTGCTTTTTCTGTCCAAGCGTGTTAGTTGATCAATAATTCTTCGTTCAGTTCACGCATTAATTTCGAATAATGAAAATGACTTGATCAGCTCCCGAGTCCTGGCATTACACAGCGTTCAAAAAGAACTGAAAGTTGTTTTCTAGGGTTTAATAGAAGTCCCTTACTTTTAACAAATCCTCTAAAATGAACTTGAATATTGGAAAACATACATTAATGACTGATCAGTACTCAGAAATTGTTAATAAGAATTATATAATACTTTCATCGTAACTGAATTTTATGCTAAAAATATTCACTGAAGATAAAGTACATTTCACAGCAATGAATTAGTTCTTATATGTGATTCCGATGTCAGAATAAAAGAGTAAAAACTTTTTTTGAAGCTAGATTTTACCCACGCGTTGAACAAGTAACTGTCTTTGCATAGAGACATCATTCCAATAATATTGAGAAAACTTGTGTTAGTAGAAAGCATGGTAAATATTTTCCTTTTGTTCTACTGTAAGTTATGTAAGCTCACAAAACACCAAAATACTTCCTAAAAGTATTGATTATATAGCTGTGATGTAAGACACGGAGAAAGCTGCAATGTGAACATTTTCAATGAACTGAAAAGCACAACGACTTATCAACCTACTATTTAAATGTAATCATACGAGTTAATGGTGTGTGACTAATTCTTTTTTATAATTTGACGAGGAAGCTCCTTTACTAGAATGAGAGATAATTATTGACGTCCATAAAGAAGAAAAGCTGCTTTCTGCACTAATTTTCCTCAGGCTCCTGGAATGTAAAAAACATGGAAAGCAAAAGACGAGCGTGGACTCGATTCATAAGCTAATAGTCTATAAATTATGAGCTGGAGCAATTAAAATTTTCACCTAGTTTAAAATTTCGTGCCTGCAGATATTAAAATTTGTCAAACTCTAAGTGTATAATCCTAATTTTTCTGAGTTTTTTTCAACTCAGCATCCACTGGAACATAAGCACCGGCGACAAGGTTCACGAATGGTTCGGACACTCGGGCGACGTGGCGACCATGTCCCTTGCTCCTGACAACAACACGTTCCTCACCGGCTCTGTCGACCGCACCATCAAGCTCTGGGACCTGCGCGACCCCAAGGACTGCAAACAGACGTTCTGGGGGCACAAATCTGATGTCAACAGCGTCTGCGTGAGAATTCACAAACGCTCTGTTTAATAGGATTGTTTCATCTCAATTCGCTGAAGAAATGAACGATAGTGTGTGCACATCTCGACCGTTCCTATACGACATATTTCATCTTCTTACACAACAAAACGTTACCACGTGATTCGTTGAGGTCATAATAACGAAATAATACCCATGCTGGTTGCTTAGAATATATTTATAGGACTCCTCACTTTATCTCGGAAACTGGTAACCTTTCTATGTTTACATTATATGATTCGCGCATGGCTTTCTACTCATCTTCGTTTCCAATGCCAGTTTTCCGATAGTTTTCCGACACGTCGAGCTTCATACTCTCCATTCTGCGTTTCGTTTAGCTCTAACCAATTTGAAGCCACCGGCATATCATCAATATTGTTGTGAATGTAAGAAATTGATGTTCTTTTGTTTTTTTGTGAAGTTTTTTGCTTATTTCAATATCGAATCAGGCCTCAAACAACTACGAGTATTAAGCCCTAAGTTTCCCTAAGTTATGGGCAATTAAAACGATAAATTTTCCTGTCATTTCTTAAGTTGGATTTATGAAAAAAGCATGAAGCCCGTTAGCATGCTGAGTTTTTAAGGTCCAATTTTTAAAATCAAATTCAATGTTCAGACCAAGCATTTTCTTAAAACTTTCTTTTGAAAATCTGTGGCATTTATAAATACGTATTGTACTCAGAGCTGGAATGCTTGTTGCAACGAAATAACAATTGCAATATTATTTTGCGTATGGCTGAGAACGAGGGAAAGCTCCAGTAGAAACTTGAATTTTCATCACAGCAATAAAAGTGGAGACGCCCTTAAATCAGATTGTCCGATTCATGTAAAGAAAACTTAAAAAATTTAATCGCCGTGGAGTCAACCAAACCTTAGCTTGAATGTATTTCATTCACAAATTGAATACGTCGTCAAATAAGAAATATTCAACTGTTCATACCTGACCATTCTAAATTTCCCTAGGATTTGTTCAAACCTACTTATTGCAGGTTCTGATGAATATTGTCTCTCTGAGAAACTTTATATCTTTTTATACACAAATTCCAAAAAACTTTCTGCCCATCATAGTATACTCACTTCTTTGCCGCTGACACTTTTACAAACTAAAATTTACTTTCATTAATATCAAGCCATGACTCATCCGTTAGCAGGTTTCTACCTCCATCTGACCGATCAATTATTCAGTCGAAATATCATTCATTACCTATATTTCAACTTTCTACATTATTGTTGCAAGCTTATACACATTTCCATATTTATTATGAACTAGGCATGTATAATGGGAGTGGTGAAGTGCAATCACTCGACAGTTTTTTGCAAATAATGAGCTTGTCTTTTCTGTGGGAGTCTTAAGTAAGTAGTGTTCTATTCTGTCATTGCAGTGGTAAGAAAAACCCGTATAACATGATCTAGAGCCTAACCCCGAGTGAGAGCGAGCGCGCACAACTTACACCACTAAAAGCCGCGACTCACTGGCTAAATTTCGCCAGCATACTCGCGAGCATACTGGCAAGCGCGCTGAGTTTGGTGCTCTACTGGTCTACCTTCGAGCGTGCTGGTAGACCGCTGCTCGAGCTCCAGTCGATGTTCAATTGTCGTGAGGGAGGGTGTGCGCTACTCGAAAAATGAAACACACATCACGAGAGAAAATCCTTCTGCGTAGCACTCATGTGCTTTTAGTTATTAAAAACATGTATGCCATCAAACGAGGGAAAGGGATGGACAAAGCTTCGTTGGAATTTTTCAAGAATTATGTCTTGTCGTTAACAATGAAGACTTTAATTATTTCATAAATAATGAAAATATGCATATGAATTAATGAATTATTTCATTCCTCCTATTTTTTCCAATATTACCAATAGCGGTGACAATATTGTGAAAATGGGTATGAATAAATATATCATTATCATCTGAGATGTTAAAACAAAAAGACGGCATAAAAAGAAAAATTTAATAAATAGACATATTGGATAAGAAAATTGGCTCTTTAAATTTGAGAGCGTCTATTCGCACTAATACCTTCAATGCATCCGGGACTTCATGTCGTATCTATTAAAGGAGCAAGGGAAAGACTACATCTTGTGAGAGGACGAGTTGTTTTGAATATAGGTGAGCGGTACAAAAGGCCAAAATAATAAATGAATAGGGCTTTTAAAGTTCAATGTTTCCAATTTCTTTACAGTAAGTGAACATCAGTTTTAAAAATTTAAAGGAAATTTTTCGTAATATTTATCTATTTTCATTGTTTTACATTTAATTTCTTATTATTATTCACTTCTCGTTTGTGCTCGTATGAAATATATTGTCGTAATAGTAAGAGGTAATTAGGTGAAATGAATTTTTCGAAAATATATATTACAAATGAATAGTTATAAAATGGAAGTTTTGTTTCTCTAAACTACCATGTAATGTTGAATCCCTTCATTTAGTGATTAATTACGAAATTACTAAACCATCGGTAATATTGAATCACTACGAAGATCGACCCAGGAAACTGTTTGACGCGCATAAAGTAAATTGTCTTCGGTACTGCGCAAGACGTATTTGTACTTTCTTTGCAATGTCATTGAATGAAAGGTTCATGTCCATTACTTCTTTGACAGTTTTTGTACCATGTTGCCTCAGTACTTTATTCCTGTGTGAGGCAGATTTCACTTTCCATAAACACTCGTGTTCTGTAAACGCGTATATGAAGCGCAATGTTTGCGCTCTTGTCTATTCTACATCGGAGCTCGACATGACAGTGTACCTCCCTCCCCAACTATCTTCGATGCGGTACTGAAAATGAGCACGCTGGCCAGCGTACTGTCGGACAACCTCCGAGCACGAAAGCGTCAGCGTGGTTGCGAAATTTGGTCATTTCGTGAGCACGCTTGTCAGCGCGCTGAAGAAATTTGGCCAGTGAGTCGCGGCCTTAATTTGCTGTAGGCAACAGGGTTCGAAAGAAGCAAGATTCAGCTACTTGCAATTTAATTATAATGGCACAAAAGGTTGAGGTTTGTTACTGCAAGCCTGTGATTATAGGAGTGTGGTTATGATCGGAATCATTTTTGAACGACGTATTTCACTAGATTTGGAGTTGAGTACTGATGTTCACCATTCCTGCTAACGTAGGCGTTACTTCACGATTTTCTTCGTTCCGTCACTAACCTAGAACTAACCAACCTACAATTTAGCAATGCAATTTTAATTTACATTCAACTTTGTGCGATTTGCTGTCCTTTTAAAAACACTCACCACAATTTTCTAATGCAATTCTGAATTACATGAACCAACCCCTTTCTTCAGCGCTTTGGATTCATTAAATGGTATTGCTCAGTTTTATATCATTGATGCAGTATGGTTGGAATAAAAAAGAAACTTGTTTCAGTTTCATCCCTCTGGGACGTGCTTCGCGTCTGCCTCTGAAGACAAAACTTCGCGCCTATGGGACATCAGGAGCGATCAGCAGGTGCGGCCACTCAGGGTATTTGCCTTTAAATGCGTGCACTCAGTTGTGCAAGTCATGGAAAAATAATTTTCAAATATTCTCTTTCTCATCTATTTACGGCGTAATTCTCTTTTATGTATAATAATAGCTAAATTAAGCTACTACTCAGGTAATAAAACAATAACACCAAACGCTTTGCAATAACTAGGCAATGCAACACAGTTGCGTCTGAGCAAAAGCACCATAATAATTTTTTCGATGTCACGCTATGATGGTTAATGCCTTATTGATTTGAATGTACAGTTTCAAATTTCTACAATTCATGATTTCAGTTGTCTGGTTACTAGGGTATTAGGTCATAGCTCTACGCCTGCTCGTCAATCCTGCACTTCTAACCAAATCCTGCCATTCTATCGCCTAAGTTCTTATGAAAACTGCACCTACTCTGATCACATGAAATTCGTTCACCAAACAAAACAGTTTTTCAAGCTATTTAAAAAGTTTATCTACACCAGCCACACACCATTGGGAAATCGTTTTATAGAACTATCACAATGGACTGGTTGAGTTGTAGCTTCTAGTAAGCCCGTCTGAGTCCACTAAGTTCTAGGGTATCTCATGAAAATCTTGTCTAAATTTTGCAATATAATTTAATCTAGCACACTTAACACTAACGCTTCTGTAATGTTATGTGATCAAATTTATCAAATAGCCGGGTATATATAACTGAACAGCGAAAGGTCTCACGCTTTCTGATTTCGCAGCGATTCGTTACCATTTGATTAATTTGGTCAACCTAAACCAACCAGTTTTTTACATAAATCGAATAAACTGAAATCTCGCCTAAGGATTTGAAAATTGTCGCTTTCTGCAGCCCATGAATATCAGGGCGATGTTAAATTGCTCCTATCCTGATAAACGACAAGAGTACGGCCCATTATTTTTTGTTAGTTCAGAGCTGTTTCATCTCTAAACTATAGGAGAATTCATAAAAACACTTTTTCATGCATAAATAAAAGGGAGTTTGAGAAATTTTACGCATTTTAAATCATAATCAAACCTAATATTATTGTAAATCCAGAGTGGATGCCAAAAAGTTTATTTCTTTCAAATACTTAAAACTTCGTAACCAATGAAAGTAAAAGCTTCAATGTGGTCTCATTTTCACTGCCATTTATTGTACTTTTATCGGGTAAAACCATTTTCTTATTCATAGACATAGCTTTTGAATAGGTAAAAACCAAAGCTAGGTTGATTTTTTTGTCATTTTGCGATGGCAATTCTAAAGATGTAATCTGAGATTTTACTTACATAAAAAGCATGGAATATGATGAAGGAAACACGAGAAATAATAGACTTTTTATAGCCAAAGATAACCTTTGTACTCAAACATATGTACATACTATTTTCATTATAATCAATGACCACCGTTGTTTCCGGGGCACTTTAGACATTGGACTCTCATTTCTCGCATTGATTTTTCAATAATTCCTGGTTTGTTTTTATTGTTTTTAAGATCATTAACATTGTAAATGATTCGATCCCATAAATCTTCCAGGTCTATCGGAGGTGTTTTGTGAACTTTATCTTTGAGATAACAACAAAGAAAAAATTACACGAAGTCAGATCGGAATGACACCGTGGCCATTCTACCGCATGTCCAACTCTAATGACACGATCTCCAAGATCTGCTATAAAAGTGTTCTTTGTGCGAATACTTCCGTGGCATAGAGCTCCGTCTTGGATCCACAACACTCTTTCGAATCTATGCCGTAACCAGCTTGCTGCCTTGGATTAATTTCTTAATTGAACATATCTAGGTATTTATCGCCATTCAAATTCCACTCACAGAAAATTTGCCCAATAACGAGGTCAAACCCAGAGACCCCAATGCAAACTGAAATTATTTTTTCCGGAGATGGGTTTTCGCAAAAATTCTTTGGTGGATGTCTGAATGACGGATTTATCTATTATTTTGACGATTAACAACACCAATCACACGGGAAGCCACCTCGTCTGAGACAACGGGGGTTTTAAGAAAGCTTTCATGTCTCTCCAAAGACCATCCGCAAAACGTTCTCTTCTCCCAAGATCATTTTCTAACAATTTTTGGCAATTCCTCGATTTTTGAGGAAAAAAACTAAAGCTCTATAAGTAATTCTACGAACCGTTGATCGAAACAAATTTGTTCCATGCCGTTGACTTAAAATTTTTTATCCTGTCCAATATTCTTCTTGTAAAACGTCTTTCGAAATTCCCCTTGTTTCAATTGAGTTTTGTTCCATGCGTAGAAAATTTTGCGACAGTTTTTCTCTCAGTAGGGGCATTTATGCGACATTTTTGATATCATTGAATGTTGTGACCAAGAATACTCGCTTTTTTTGTCAATTTCAATGTAAATGGTCGATGGTGAACAATTTTGATTTTTCTATTTGTAAAGCAAAATTAAAAACTTAAAAACGAAGAAAATTCCAAGGAAATTAATCATATTTAATTGGAAAACGTTTCGG
>JACJUY010000582.1:193464-203544 GCA_014220935.1 Platorchestia sp. MABIK | reverse complement strand
TCTTCATTTGTTGCTGTGGTGGGTCTTCCTCCTCGTTGGTCGTCATCAAGTTGGACTCTTCCCTCTTTAAAACGTTTAATCCAATCATAAACGACTGCTCTACATGGTGCAGAGTCTCCATAAACCTGCCGTAAAGCTTCGATGATCTTAACAGGTTTCCAATTTAGTTTAGTTAAAAATTTGATGTTAGCTCTGATCTCAAAATTAGCCATTTGAAGGGTTGAAAATTACTATTTTGAGATGCAACCTCTCTCGATGCTGACCTGACATAGACTGATGAAACAGCTGCAAGTTATCAAGGAAGCGCTAAGGACAGGTTTCAACTTGTAAAAACTTGTAAATCTCCATTCAGTTCAAAATTATGGCATTTGTCTGAGAACTTTCTGACTAACCCTCGTATGTGCTCCCGTACAGTATCATCAGTCCATTGAAACAGTGAGTGAAGATGCATGGAAGACTAATAAACAAGATGAAAGTTGAAGAAAAGTTAAAAAACAAGAAAACAGTGAATTACAAATATTGTTTGTAACAAAACATCAGCACATTTTATTCAACAAAATAAGGCCTACTCAATTTTCAGCTCGGGACCTCTTTTTTCCCCATTGGAGTACCAATTCCTTTTGATACAATAGCTGTCTACGCCTTAAGTGACTCAAATAATTAAACCAAAAACTTGACCTATTATAAATAAAACTATCTTGATCATCCTCATGTAGCTGAAACAATCACGAGTCTGAGAATAATGGAATTGTTTAAAAAAATCATAGATGTTTACAAATAAAAATTTGGGAAAAGGATATAATTGATTGACTGCGTTGAATAGTCTCTTTAAAGATTCTAAACTTCATAATTTGGTCAATACATGCAGCATCACCGATAGGAAAATTATTCAACCTCTAGGTATGTTAAACCTTATTAAAAAACCTTCTTGCAGTGGACAACTCCTTAATTTAACGACTTAGATATTATCTATCGAAAAATGAGGAAACGTACTACAAAAACATCCCAGTCTAACTTTTTCGCCACCTACTTGCATGTTTTTCGCCGCTCAAGTAATTAAATCGCTTGGGCGGCAAAAAACATCCATAAAAAAGTTAGACTGGGAAGTTTTGGCACTAAAAAATAAAGCTTGCTTCCGGACATGTACTACATTACTGTTTTAGATTCAAAAAATCAAAAAATGTTCACAAAAATAAGGGAAAACCGTCACCTTCTTCTGGCACTACGTGTGCTCTGGGAGCCGAACTTCTAGTTGGACATCTCACACCTGATATTATTATTACTATTATTATAATTATTATTATTATTATCGTTATTATAATCATTATTATATAAGAAAGTTTTAGCCTCCCTTTACCATGACAAAGATGTTCCAAGAGAGGAAGGGTGAAGGCACCATTTAGTATGGAGCTGAGGGAATGCAGAAAGGAAGCTAAGAGAAAGCTAAGCTAAGAAAGAAGATCATGAAACAAGAAAAAGTTGAAGAAGAAAGTAGTAGGTGCTGAAAAACAGGACAGCAGTGAACCGAAAAAAGATGGTCCCTAACAAAACAAAAACCTATTCTACTTTAACAAAAATAAAGCCTACCTAACCTTTAGCTCGGGCCCTCACATTGTCCCCTTGGGAGCGCTAATTCCCATAGGCACAATAATTGTATCCCCCTGAGGAGATCACACCTGATATGCAGACTGCATGTCAAGTATGTAGAGTGACAGGCACATCAAACCTCGTTTTCAACCCGGCGAATCAGCTGTGATTGCAACTTTATTTTAGTCCGAACTTGCGAGTACAGTGACTGGGTGTGCTGGTGCAGCTGCCTGCATTCAGCAGTAACTGTATACTAGGTGAGACAGATGAGCATGAGAGAGAAGGTAAAATAGTGCAAAATACTCTGCTTCAGGTGTTACGGTGTGGCGCATTTATTTGTTGGGCAATGGGCAAGGTGAAATAAAATCACAGGAAAAGAGGGCATGTGCCTCGTGATATTTCACACGATTCTAGTTTGTTAGCAATATTTACACAAACTTCAAACATTTTATGCCACAAAATTCTATTGTAAAATCGTTCTGTTTGAAAACCAAACTGTTTCTCAACATCAGCAGAGGAACTTATTTCTGGAACTAGCGTTGAATAGTTCCCTTGGATATATTTTTCAGATGTGGAAGACAAACAAATATATCCGTCTAAATTAATAGTACTTGCAATAAAAATATTTTTGTACTTGTGCACTGATGAAACTCGTATCACAGATCCGACGGCCATTGAGCATCCTTAAGAGTGTGACAGAGAGACTGAAGAAGCGGACACCAAATAAATTTATAAAGAAGCATTTCAATAGTTATATTGGATATTAACATGATACAAGATTTTAACATGATTTACATACCGTCAGAAAAATTTTGGGTTATTTGGTTTAAAAAATTTTAATGATTGTTTATACTACGGAAGAATCCTCTTAATTTACCGATGTTGATAAATTGAATGCATACGTAAAAATGCATTTAAAATTGCAATTGGGAATGAAAGAAGAACATCACTAATTACATGTATAGATTGAAAGCAAACAAAGAAGCGGTGGATAATACATTATTAACGCACGGAAAATTTGCCTTAAACCAAAACATTATTTGAAAAGAATAGAAGTGGCAATTTTTGCCTCTTGCACACTCAGTAAATAAGGAAGAAAACTAAGACAATGTGTAACAGCTTCCAGAGAAAATAATTTATGATTGATTCAAATGGAATGCTTGTGGGGATTTCAAGATGCTTGTCTTTTTTGCCTTTTTGCTTAGTTTGCAAGTCAGATACAGAAGATATACATGTTTCCTTGGCTTGTGGGACAGCAGAGCTGATAATAATCATTACAAGAAAGTTCATTGGCCTCCAAGAGTTTAGCTGCAGCCAAGAATGTTGAATGTTCACACACAGCTATAATAAATTCCAATAAAGTTTTATTATCCCCACTTCACATTAAGCTAGGGTTAATCAAACAGTTTGTGAAGGTCTTGGTTTATGGAGGAGAATCTTTTCACGAAATTCGTGGTATATTTGTTGGACCCAGGTAAACACAATGTTGAAATCTGAGAAATTAGAAAGAGCAATGACAAAAATTGAAAAAGAAGCTTGGTGTACATTTCGTGATGTAGTTCGTGGATTCCTATGAAATCAAAAGGATACTAATTGCAAACACTTACCGAGACCTTCGGGAAGATTGGTTGTCGAATGTCCT
Source organism: Platorchestia sp. MABIK (assembly GCA_014220935.1). Classification (NCBI taxonomy): domain Eukaryota; kingdom Metazoa; phylum Arthropoda; class Malacostraca; order Amphipoda; family Talitridae; genus Platorchestia; species Platorchestia sp. MABIK. The sequence continues at coordinate 200,315 of JACJUY010000582.1, read as the reverse complement.
TGAAGGTTCATTTTTTGCATTCTCACCTAGATTTTTTCTCAGAAAATTAGAGAGATGTCAATGAAGAGCAGGGTGAGAGGTTTCATCAGGGCATTACAATTATGGAAAGATATCACGGACAATGGAATAATGCTATGATGAGAGACTATACATGGTCTCTAATCAGAAAAGATGAGACTATGCACTGAAGAAAACCTCAGTCATCAAAGCACTTCAATCATAAGAGAAGAGTTATCAAAGCACTGACATTGCTGAGTAGGATTGTCTCTGCATGAAAAAAATACTAAGTGTTGCATGATTACCCTTACAATATACAAATAAACAAACCCAACATATCAGAGCATAGAAGTCACATACAAAAATATTCAAATACATATAAATAAAAACTATCAATGTGTAGCAAAACCAGCCGGTTAATTGTTTCACCACTAGGAAGCCGACTTGTCAGGATGCCGACCAGGCAGGGGTTAGCTTACTCCGGCTAAATAGCTAGGCCCGGACACTAGATTAAGTTACGGCACGGATAAGTAACAACAAGTATATTTAAAAGTCGAGAAGTAATACATAAGAACACATTCAGAGTCAGGGCGTGTCTTGCGGGAGCCGTCTCTCTACACGAGATCGTAACTCTCCCGCCGACTGCAACACCCCGCAAAAGCAAGTGACAACTAAACCACAATAGTAAAAGAGGGCGTAGGATTTGCCAAGCACGGAATAGGACTCACAAGCATCAGGCAAGAAGCTTTATTTAGCTTGCTCGTAGACAAGTGCACTGTACGAAGGTCCTAACGCAACTGACTCGCTACCGTCGTGCAACCGCGAACTTTGGCTTCAGAATGGCCCAAGCCAGGCAGTCGCAGGACGGAGCTCTATGTACATCACAGCGGTACCCTCAAGGTACAAAACACGTAGTGAAATATTTTCACTACAAATGTTACATCAAATCAAATGGGACTTTTTAATTCAGTGGCACAAAATATATTTGACAATATAAAAAATAACATAAATGAAACATGTTTCACATGGTGTAATCATTAACTAATGATCACCATCAATTTTTACTTCTTCTTTGTAAGAATTGCGTTCAAATCAATTTCATTTTCCAAGCAGGAAAGCAGAAGTTAATGAATAGGCACCCCACATTAATAACAATTAATGATAAAAATTAAATGATCCTCAATTCAAACTCAACAATAAGGCTATTGATGTAAAAACCTCACAACCATGACACAGATCTACTAATCCTGCAATAAAGGACAAATAAAATTCTCTCAAAATTTGTAACGCAATGGCCATGCAGTCAAAAAAGCTGATTGCCAAAAAAATCTATGGTTTACAACAGCTTAGGTACAAAGGGAGCCTAGTAGATGAGCTAGTGCAAGCTTTCCTAATCACAACAATGATGTTTTAAAAAATGGAAGTCACTATTTAGTGTGTAGTCAAATTAAAAAGGAATCTGCACAAGGGGGTTGTTTCCATTTGTGCAAAGGCCATGAGACATGATAAATGTTGAGGAATAATGCAATAGGCTCTGGAACAAAAAACGGCGCTGATTTGACAAAAAAGATAGTCTGTGATCTAACAAAAAATATTTTTACATCTGACCAGTATTCTAACATTTTTGTGATATGCAGCGTAATCATGAAGTACCTTTTTTCAATATGTCAGTTTAAGCTTCAATTATTGGGCAATATAATAGTTCACACACCTATGATTTCATTCAATATTCATCATTTGAATATATGCAACTCATCACAACTGCAACCTTAGTTCTGAAATTCTAATTAAGGATATATTTTTAGGTGATACCTGACCAAGTGACAGTTACCCAGCCAGTTCCTGGTCTGGCTAATTTCTTAATAGATTTATTCATAGGAGCTGTTTGTTTACCAGGATCAAGCAAAAAAGGATGGTTGAAATCAGGGTGAACTATACAGCAAATTTACTGACAAATGAATCATATAATAGGAAATACATATCATGAAATAAAACAACATGATTGAAATTTCAAAAAGAAATACATTGATTCAGAGAATACAACAAAACTCATATATGCCTAAAAAATACAAGGGCCTTCAACAAATAATGTTTATACTCAACTAAAAAGGAAAAACACGTAACTGAGAACACAAGGGGAAGCAACTGCTAAACAAAAAAAAAAAAGCATGACAAAACAGATCACTGAATTTCCACTCCAGATGTCCAGTCTGTCTATGCTGTATTGCACCAACCAAGAAGATCTCTAACCAGAGTACAAATTGGGCAAAAACCCCATTGAATTCACTTGTTTTATGACACAACAGTGGTCCAACATTGGCTGCTCTACAACAAAGAGAATATGCATCAACACTCTGCTGGAAAACATCACTGATCACATTTTAAGCTTATGGTCAAAACTAGGCATCTGACAAATTAAACCAAAGTTACTGCAAAAGATAGAAATTACAGGTTAGCAAATAGGACTCTAGAGGAGCAAAGAAGCTTAACAAAATAAGCGCAGCAACTGATTAAAAATAAAGTATAAAAGGGATGAGCATAAATATTTTACATTATTAAAACTTAACACATTTAAAGCAGAAAAAACAGCACAAGAATTCTTGAATTCAAAACTTCTAACTTGTGTTAACCTCTTCAAATGCAAGCTCCCAAGCGCAAACCAACAGACTTCTCCATATTTCTCATGCCAGCAAACTTATAAGCCTCAGGCCAGCAATTGCCAAATAGCCTTGTCTCTAAGTCTGTCAAATTTTAACAACAGGCTAGGGACATGTTGAAATAATAGTAAGCACAGAGGTTTAAAAAAAAGAGTGTCAATGTACATAGAATAATTTCAATCTCCAACAAAATATTATACAAAAACATTCTGGTAGGTCATTCTCTGGAAAGAAGTTATTCAGATTTGTAGAAAATAGATGCAGGTACTCTGTTTTAGAAATTTTCATTTTTGATGAACTAAAATTATGGTCTTTCGACACAATAGTAATACCTTTTACTGTAAGGGTAAGTTTAAATTTATGTAAGAATGTACAATTACTGTAAATTTATAACTTAAAAAATGAGATAAATTGGATAATGAAGTTAACACTGAAGCATTATCAAGCAACAAAGATTCAATTTTAAAAGCCTTCAAACTGAGTGAAAGAAAAAAATAAAGAATCATATAAAGCTAAAAAAATCTCCATTCTACAATCATCTTGCAGAATTCTAGAAGGAAACCAGCTACAAATGATAAAATAAAATTCAGTATAACATGAGTGATCAATAATTGAAATTACTCTAACTAAACATATGGAATGCCAAAAAATATTTCACAAACTGATATTCTGAGCTAAAACCATGCACTACTATCACAATGATGCTATTAATTCAAATTCTGACAAGGAATTACAGACAACTCAGTCTGAGACATAAAACAAATACTACATTTGCACTTAGGTAGCAACAAAATGGTGCTCTCATAAAATGGAGAACATGGGCATAACAGGAAATGACTAGCAGTCAATGCTGCTGTAGCATCATTTGTAGAGCACAATATTTTCAAGTAGAATTAGTTAGCTTCTCAAAATATTATTCATCTCCCTAACTCCAGAAAGAAGTCAAAATAGCACTGTTCATATGTGCCCATAAGATAACTTGGGTAACAGATAAAATTCCTCAACCTGCAGTGAACGAATCAACCAAAAAGTACAACAAGAACTCAGTAATGAAATAACTACCATCCAATGAATTAAACTGCTATTACTTTGGTTAATTTGTTCAGAGAAAATTATACAAGAAGCAGAAACAAGTTAAAGGGAAAAGGCATATTTTATCTAAATTTAATAATTATAATTATTAGAGAACATATTGTTTGCCAGGTACAGTGGACTCCTGCCATACAACATTAATCCGTTGGGATCGTAAGGTGAAATCGTAGTGTGGCGGGCCAATAGCATATCGGCATCTTAGTAACGCCTTAACACCGACCAATTGCAGACCAGCATTGTAGTGACATACGCAGTGACGCATGAGCGTGGTGTCAGGCTCTCAAAGTCATACACACGCACACCGACCACCAAGTTTGAATTTTGGAATTTTTTGACCGTACCAGAGAAATTTTCGCTGATGCCGTAAGCGGGGAATAAGCCGTAACAAGGAGACAAAAAACTTTGTATTCCACTTTGTAACGTGAAGAAACGTAACCTGGGGGCGCCGTAGCTCGGGGAGTCCACTGTACTTGGTTAGCTGAACCATCGTGATCTGTAAAGTCCTACCGATTGCATAGCCTCTTGTATCTAATAAGAATTAATACAGGGAAAAATGCTGCTTACCAGGCAATTCAATGACGAGAAAATCTTGGGTTTTTTTTTACCACCGGACACTAATCGATTTTCCAATTTCTGTTGCTTGTGCAATAGTAATGAGATCGAAATAAACAACTTATCTTCTATGCGTTTTCCGTCGTAAATCAGTATTTAACGGGTTATAGCGGTAGTTTAATTTTCGTTTTTCATGGCGTCATGGAATGAACGTTATACAACGTCAATTTGGGTTGGTTAGCTAAGATAATCTTATTTAAACTGTTGTACTCACCTGAAAATGCAATTACTTCATCATTCTTATCTATAAATTTACCGATTGTTCTAAAATAATTCGATTACATGAATGGTAAGTACACATCAGGGCAGCCATGACGTCACTCGCGGCACCGCAGCCATGACGTCACCCACGGCATTTAAATTGTTTGCAGTTTTATATTGCTATAACTCATTAAATACTCATTTTTCACGGAAATTGCACAGAGGAAAAGTTGTTTATTTTGATCTCATTACCATTAAAAAAGCAACAATAAAATGGAAAATTGATTATTTGTGCAAATTCATGCCATGGAAGATGAAAATTAACATACCGCTATAACTCAGTAAATATTCACTTACAACGGAAAGTGCATAGAAGAAAAGTTGCTCATTTTCATCTCACTAACAAACTACAACCACAAGCAAAAAATATGTGGAAATAGATTAGTGTCTGGTCATAAACATTAACCAAATCTTGTGATGTCTTGCCCATGGCATAACCTCTTATACCTACTTGAAATAAATACAAAGAAAAAATATTGCACATCATGTACGGAGTTGATTGAAGTTCTTGCAGCACTAAGTCCTATTCATGGCATAAAGTCTAGATCTTAACCTTAGTTTCCTAGTTTATAATAGCTATAACGCACTTCATGTTCATTGATTAGGCTGACAGTGGCAGCATCTAAAGATTTCAATATTTCTTTAAATTTAAAGGATGTTTATAGGGAAAGTGTTGCATTGAAATTAAAATTGTAGATGCACTAGGAAAAAATTTCTAAAAATTTAGAAACAATGATATATGTTTATAATAATAAGTGGTAACTAATTGGAAATAAATTTACATACTTTCAAGATTAAAACTAATATTTTCATATTTTAGGCTCATTTTCACAAGGTCACACGCTAGATTTGAAATAAGCCACTGAAAATAAATGAAAATTTTTAGGTAGCGCAATAAAGAAGTCAGTGCTATAGCATGCAAAATAAACATATCCTTTCTGATTTGATCTCCTCAGATGTTTAAGATAAATCAACTCTCCAACATGGATCCACTCAACACATCTAACTTGAGCCACCAGACTAGACGCAATACTGTTACATATCTGATTATCACATGTCAATTCCATTAAACTTCCAGATCTCTGTTTTCATTTTATCACAAACACAAGTATTTTTTATAGTTGGCCCATGCCATTTTTGATTTTTTGTGAGAACCCATATAAGTATATTTAGGAGCAATATTTTTATGAATCAGTTTAACAAAAACATCAACTTGTTCAAGAACCTTCTTATTTTCTGAAATAGCTTAGATCTGATCTAAAAAAGTAGAGCTATTAGCTTGGTTCTTCACACATTTGTCAATTTTTCAGGAATAATTTCACTCCTAATAGAAATCTGCTACTGGTTTTAAAATGACTAAGATTAGAATTTAAAATTTTTATCATAAACTAATCAATATGCAATTTCAATTATACAAGCACTCTAATATAAAGAGTTTTGTTAGTTAAGATTACAGAAGTATTTTCTGATGTTCCATGCTTATATTGTGGTAGATATATAATTTTCTGGAGCTCTTAATAAATCAATTTCTATCAGCTTTACTATTAGCACATTATATTTTTTATTTATTAGCACGGCAATAAAATTGTAAAATCGCAGAATTCACATATTTTGATCTAATGTACTTCAAACTCTTATAAAATTTTCTACCCTTTACGTATAGATGACAACTCTGTAGCCAAGATAGTCCACCCTCTAACTTCATGACATACAATTGAATTTAATAGTGCCCATAATGGCAAAAACTATAATAACTATGATCAAACTACTACTACTACTACAAACTACTAACTACTAATGGCAAAAATTTGAAATAACTCTGTCAACTGATATCAGAGCAATTTGTAGGATTCATGAAGCCATATTAAATGGTATAAAATAGTTTACTGACTGTAACCTACCATCAATTTCCCCCAAGTTCACCAACAACCATGATGTTTTTTGAAACTTTACCATCAATTTCTTTCTACTCTTAATTTAAACATGAATTTATTTTTTAAATTTTACCTATTTAAAGATTAGCGCAAGGCGCTAACTTCAACTCTTGAAATACTACGTCAGAATTTTTAGGGCCTAAAAATTATTTTCTACCTTTCATAAATATCTTAAGAAGGCATCATTATTTTAATAAAAGTAAAAGAAAAGCACATGCATAAGCAGAGCAGATGCCCACTTATGCTTCTTTTAATTTACACTTCAAAATTGCCATTAAAAAAATGAATAGAAATAAGA
>JACJUY010000582.1:128466-170688 GCA_014220935.1 Platorchestia sp. MABIK | reverse complement strand
TTTGACTCCATCAATATAAGTTCTGTGGCTCTGGCTGTTCCTCTTAGATTCCTCTGGGTAATTGTGGGTTATCTGCCATCACTTTTACTGTATGGTTTCCTTTTGATGTTTTTATTACAAAAAATCATGACTTGAAAACATTGATACTAATATATTTTATATGACCACAAAAACAGACATATGCTTAACAAAATTTGAGTGTGCGCAAAAAAAAAACAAGAAAAAAACAAAAAAACACATAAAAAACATGTTTTTTTTGCAAAAAAAACTGCCATCAAATAAAACCGTTTTTTTTGCATCACTATTCATAATGCAACCTATTCCAAGCATCTAGGTAATTGGAGACATTTTAGACATTTTACAGGAATGGTTTTGTAATGGCAAATATTTTGTTTTTGAGATATCGCATAAGTAACGTTCAGGTAAGAATAGCATTAATGACAGTTTTTATGGCTCATCCGGTAAATGGCGGATACGGAACATGCACAGTCATTTTGGCAGGAAAACCCATTGGTTTGGGTATTGCTAAGTTAAGTTATTTTTAGTTTACTTAGGTTAGTTTATTTAACTAACCTAACTTTACCAAACCTAACCTTAGCTATCATTATGTCAATACCGTATTTCAGCTTATTTATGTGTTTGTTTGTTCAATTTTATATTCAACGTTCCTATAGCTTCATAGTTGAAAATCTCATAAACGAAGCATTTGCAAGCACAATGTCATTCGTGTCATATGTCTTCAAATGTACTCTATGACATTAACAAGACAACAAAATTTTCAAAAACATTGACAACAATGAATTCAATATTGACTGAATGCTATTGCACGATTTAATTTATTTAACACATTCACTATGTATTGGCATGTATCTGTACCACTTGGTAAATTGCTTGTTTATGTACCAGTAACAATAGCTACAATTTCACTAATTTTTGTATCTTTATTTAAATTAGATTGTAGCATTAAAGTTAAGATGTGATTGTGCAATAACATTTGTCCTATTTATTAGAAAGGATAAGAATGTTATCCAACAGTAAAGATGGCTTTCAATTTAGCTTCTTCCAACCTAACCAAACCAACTGTAGCAACCACAGAAACATAGTGAGCATGATTATGGTAGATCAAATAAATAAATAAATCCATTAAGGAAATTTATATATGAATTCTTTAAACAGATTTGAATTGATTATTATTACTTATGCATTGTTCAGATGAAAATTGTTGACTCCTACATGCAGGTTCAAATTTTAAATGTGTTGTGCCATAAATCAATGAAATAAAATAAATTCTTCTGTGAACTAAATAATTTCTATCAGCATGCAAATTAAGAGGACCATTTAGTTTAAGTTCAGAATTTGTCAAATTTTCTATAATGGCTGAATTCGGTAGAACAATGCATTGTTAATATGCAGTAAAAAATTTGAAAGCATCTGAAGCACCTAAGGTAGGTAAATGGGAGAAGAAGGAGCGGCATGAAGGGTCGCATGGCATGTCAGCGCTCAAATGCCATATCATTTCAGCTAAATATTGCTTACTGACTGTTTATTTCTAAAGACAAGTGTATTTATCATTCAGCTGTTGAAGAATTTTTATGATTTGGCAACGTCATGTGCTTGGTACCTCCCATGGACCTCCCCCGTTGACCCCCTCCTGTTTTGTAGACCTAAATTAGATTACTGGCTGCAAAGGAGCTCAGTGTGACATGAATGCCAAAGCAATTCCAATGTTTAACAACTAGCTGAATTTGCCTGTCAAGCCCAGAGTAGCTAGTACTGCATCTGCTAAGTTTAGTTACAATTGAAGCGCACCTCAGGTGTACCTGAGGGACGCGTTACCCTTGAGCCTCACGCGCGCCTCGCTCGGTACCTGGTGCCTGGTATCACTAGTGGTACTGGTTTTTTCAAGGAGCTACAAATTACTCTGATAAAAGATAGCCAAAGTCAAGTCAATATTTCAGAATAGCTTTCACAACGTCCACTGTGCTGATTTCTTGGAGCAATACAGCTTACAAATGAAAAGATCTGTTTTTGGGATTAAAGTGCATTTTCTAAACACTGCAAATGCCAATATTCAAGCCACTTCTTCTCAGAAACTTATCATAGAGCAATGATTTTGGTGTCATCGGATGTGCAAAAAGTTGCTGCATAGAAAGTCAGAGAATGTCATTGAATTTCATAGTAGTGTCTTAGTTACATTAAAAAATCTACAGAAAAATGATTGAATCTTTGAATTTTTTTTTAATTATATAAAAACTAGACTACTATAAATTTAAAACCATTCTCTGACTCTATATGCTGTAATTCTTTGTGCATCCAATGATACCTAAATCATTCTTCTACATTAACTATCTGAAAAGAAGCAGCTGGATAATAGTCCATTTTTTCCTCCCCTTTCTGCTCATTATCTCCGCAATTATGGCGAAAATGAAGAAAAGTATGTTATACATCCCCAATTTGTTTTCTATAATACAAACGTATGGCAAATTTCATAGATCTAGATCCCATAGAAAAAATTTGCCTTTTCTTGCCAAAAACGTAATTTTGACTAGAAGGGCCCTTTAAATACTGCAAATCTTTTTTCTAATGGTAAAAAAACTATGCTATAATTTGTCATGCATCTAGTTGTTAAATCATAGTTATTATTGTAAGAGAACAACCGAAATTATTTGAAAGCTTTCAAGGTATGAAAATAAAGTCTCTAATTTGAATACAGATTTAAATCTAAGACAGTAAGAAATATTGTAAATCTTAATTTTATTACAGCTTAGTTTGCCAGGGCATGATAGGCACCAACTATAGTACAACATAAACAATCTATACTGATCATTGCCTAAAAATATTTTTACATTGTTGATATATTTCAATAATCATGTTAAAATATGTATTCTTCATAGATGCATACTAATTAATTACAAAATTATAAATGATTACTTATTACTGCAAATCAAGCTGTTAAGAAGAAATGAGCTATTGTAATTAGGTATAAATCACCACAGAATTTCAAATTTGCTTATGAAAAAGTCAAGTACAAATTTATATTAGTGTAGGGTAAGTTTTGAATGGTTGGTCAACTTGCACATGCTTCATGAAAATGCATAACATCAAATGTTTACACAGCACAGAATCAAAACAATGAATTCAGAATGTTGTCATACAATGTTCCATATACTTCCAATCATCTAATACATGTTTTAATTTTTTTATAGGTTATATTCAGTTATTTTTTGATGATGGGTGCATTCAGTTTAAATTTTATGTGCTTGGTCATGTTTCAGTGACCGGTTTCACTTGTTCATGCACGTTTCAGTTCATCTGTGAATTATGGCAAACAGTAATTGCACATAGGGCCTAGGAAAACATGTGAGAAAACTTTATAAATTTAGGGTATACAACTTAAAGCTATATGTTTCATTGGTAATTATTTTGATTAACAGTTCACAGATGGTAAGATGAGACGGTTTAAGAGTTAAGGGTGAGGAAATAAACCATTATATATAGTAGCATTGTTTTTAAAAAATGTGGTTTGCTAAAATACTATCAAAAATAGAAACCAATCGCATTGGATAGAGAAATAATGATTAGAAAGAAAAAAAAATCATAGTAAACATTGATAAGAATAAACACTCGTACTCTAAATTAACAACTTTGAACTAACTACAGTAGTACCTTGGTTCATGAATGCCTTCCATTATGAATTTTTTGGATTACAAAGTGAAACCTTCATATTAGGTTATAAATTTAAATTTCCCTACCAGGCAGCCGTTTTTGTGGACAAGCCTTAATGCCACTCTTCGTGCTCTCTTTCTTGGGGGTAACTTAACGACAGCATCTCACAAAGAAGTCATTATTCCTCCCATGCATTCCCACCACCCCCTAGACCCCTTTACTACCACCTTCACTCATTCATTCACTCAGTAGCAGCCGTCTTTTTTAATTGGTGAATTTGCGCACAATTTTTTCATGATTTTTCACACATGGTTTGTGATTTGAGTACTGTGCAATACTGTATTTAAAAACATTGTGATAAACAATAACTCCCAAGATGATAAAGAAGGAAACCTGCAAGAAGAAGATTACAATCAAGACAAAGAAGATCATTGAGTAAATTGAAAGTTAAATTTTATGCTGTATATATGTCTGTATATGAAATTATGTTTGTGCACTGTATTTAGGAATTATGATGATATAATTTCTTCATTAAATGTTTGTAGGTGTAAAGAAAAATTGATGATAATGGGCTTTTTAGATAAATGGAACAAATTATTTCATTATTATAACATTCTTACTAGGATAATTTTTTGGGTCACAAGGTCGCACTCAAAACAAATTGAATTGTTAACCTGAGGTGCTGCTGTGTTACACTTTTTTTAATCATTGGTAAATAATTGCTGAAAAAATTGTTCTTATAATAAGTTAAAACCACATACATGATGCTTCTACAGGGTAATATACTGTATATGATCAAAAGTATCAGGACACCCCAGAAAACTTAGGTTTTTCATTTTGGATGTATTGTGTTGCCACCTACCGGCAGGTACTCCCTATCAGCAATCTCTGTAGTCATTACGCATCGTGAGAGAGCAGGATGGGGCGCTCCGCAGAACTTACGGACTTAGAATATGGTCAGGTGATTGGGTGTCACTTGTGTGACACCCTTTTAAATTCCAGCATTACCGATGGTGTCCGGATCCTTTTGATCCCATTGAGTATGTAAATTAAGCATTGACAAAAGCTCTCATGCAACGAGTGATGGCGGGAATGAGGAGTTGAATGCAACTGTGTAGATGGACAAAATGTTTGAAGAAACAAACAATGGGAAGAACATTTTGATTGTTTTAATTTTATTTTAAGGACATTTCCCATTTAACAGATGGTTGAAAATGATTAAAAACATGATTTCAATATCAAAGTTCAAAGTTTAACAAAAGTATGCCAACAGGTTTTTTAGTATCGGTCACTAAAAATACTACTTAAAGAAATTGGTTTTATCAATTCTTGTGGAATTTTGTGCAGAGATGAAACAAATGTAAACAAACAAAATGAGACTTCCAATTTTTTAGAAGTTTAACAGTTTCTGAATCACAGGCCTTGAAAATTGGTATCGTTTTTTTTTGGGACACCCAGTACATTGAAAAATTTCTAGCATTATTGAAGTCATAAATGTTCTTCATAGTTTAACAATGCATCGTTCAAGTTTTGGAGCTTTCAGTATTATTACTAGTGCAATTCCTGTTAATTGCAATTCTACTGTCTATCCAATCAAACTAATTGATATGTTAAATATGGGTCATTTGAAATCTGTCAATTATCAAATTTTATTAACGATTATTCAAACGCCGTTCAACGGTCAAGTTAGCTCTAGCTTCTCGTTGGTGAGCAGCATTGTCTTACCATTTTGCGTTGTTCATTTGATAGTCTGCGGTGTCTTTCTTGCTGCTTCTCACGGTTGGGCATGTTTCTATCCATGGTGGCCTCTTTTGCCGGAATTTTATTCTCAAATGTCGTCTATTATCTCTTCGAAGCTTTTCAAGAAAATCACAATTTCAAAAGCAAAACTCAAGCTCTAAAATCTTGGGCCTTATACTAAGTGGTAGCCAGGTTACTGGTCAAACGAATTTGAAACATTTTGTTTTACATTATCAATTAAAAATATCAAAGCAACATGAAGAATTTCAACAGGAAAGCTCCAAAGAAAATTTCAATTTGTAAAAATAAGCTGATTGTGCATTCTGGATACCATAATGCAAGTGAAAGGGAATTCAATCCCCACAGAATGATAATGCAATAAAATAATTTATTGTATTTCTTAAGCTTTATCCTTGTTGCCATCAAAGCTGTCGATTAGAAGAGAGGGTCACATGGACAGACGGACGTGGCTCTTATTATTATAGTGATAGAAGTGTTGAGTATCTATGATACTGCATTGGGTTTTGTTGATTAGCTTTTAGATTAGGTACTACATAGCCTTTGAGCTCATCAGGCAGAATTGGAATATTTTGTTTCACATTTTCATTCTGGAAAAATCTGGAATGAAGGGATAATAAATGTGACATGAAGGCTGGTGGTATGGTGAAATGTTGAATGAAATTAGTTATCATTGTAGACTTCTTTTTCTCTTAACCGTGAGGTTTTTTGGAATAAGATAACGTGTTATTAGAAAATAACAGGAAAAACTAGTTCAATAACTATATAGAAGAAGTAATGGAATTGTATTCTATAGATTTAGTTGGAAAAAATTATACATTCCTGAACTTGATATTGTCCCACTACTGCTATTCTTATGAAATTTTTTTTTTGTGAAGGCTGGTGTGCATATGTGATGTACCGATACCATTTTTTTGGTCGATACCGATACCCATTTTTTGGCCGATACCGATACTCCGATACTTGAAAATACCGATACTTTGACCGATACTACTACCGAGACCGATTCTTTTACAATTATATTAAAATAAAGCCATTATAAGCCCTACATGGGTGCTCCTATAAAATTATTCAATAATATATCTAATAATATAACAATGTTGACAATAAAGTTTTTGATAATGAATAACAAAACTGCTCCTGCTCTGTTAACTATATTGTTCAAAAACAAAAAATGAAATCCATTCGATAGATTAGTGTTTCTAATCGTATTGCAACGTAATGTAGACTAGCTCTAATAGGAACTGGTTCCAAAGGTGGACCAAGTCAATCGAACAAGGTTTGAACGAAACTTCAACTATGTTTGGACGAATCTTCGACTAGGTTTGGACGAAACTTCGACTAGGTTTGGACGAAACTTCAACTAGGTTTGGACGAAACTTCAACTAGGTTTGGACGAATCTTAAACTAGGTTTGGACGGATCTTCGACTAGGTTTGGACGTAACTTCAACTAGGTTTGAACGAAACTTCAACTAGATTTGGACGAATCTTAAACAAGGTTTGGACGGATCTTCGACTAGGTTTGGACGTAACTTCAACTAGGTTTGGACGAAACTTCAACTAGGTTTGGACGAAACTTTAAGCTTGGACAAAACTTCAACTAGGTTTGGACGAAACTTTAACTAAGCTTGGACGAAACTTCAACAAGAATAACCATGAGTCAACAAATAGATGCTAGAAAGCAATTGAAAATGATTTAAATTTAATATAACGGTAAAATTGCCCTGTAAAATGCTCGATTTTGCATTTTGATGCTATTTTTCCTGCTAGGTGATAGATTCGTACTTTAATGCTGAGTGCAGTCCAGTGTCATAGTTTGATTCGCTTCCCTTACAAAGTTTTTCGGTTACGTCATCTTTCCGCTCTATTGTCGTGTGGTACCGTAATTAGCGTGTATGAGCAAATAAGTATTCACTGTTTAGCAATCTTTATTTACCAACTGAGGTTATTTTCCGACAATATTTAATTATAAATGATATTTTTCCCCATTTACAGGCGTAAAATAGTCATAAAATGTGGCATTTGGTCTCAAAAATTGCAGCGTGAACGCAAGCAGTTTATGTATGTACTAACACCCAATGTGCAGAAGGAAACACAGCTCATTTCGATTTGGCGGGCGTATCGAATTTTCATGTTTTTTCCCGAAAGTATATATTTTGGTGTGAAAAACATGAAAATGATAACGATTTTGTGGAGAAATTATTTAGTAAGCTCATATCCATTAATATTTTATGAAAAAACTGCGATTTCATGGTACGTTTTTGCCACGCAAACTCACACAGACAGGAATCTATCTTTTGTCGGTGAGTGCCTCCCTGACGTTTTTTTCATTTTTAGACTATGCTATGCACTCTCAATCATTTGAGTGTGTGCACCTGTTGCAGGGTCCACGAAGTTTTCCCTATGATTAACAGTGAGGTGTTTGAAATTATACTCTTGGTTAGGATAGGTTAGGAACACTTAATGAATAATTTCTCCACAAAACGAATAGCATTTTCGTGTTTTTCACACCAAAATACATACTTTGGCGAAAAGGAAACATTAAAATTCGATAGGCCCCGAAACCGGAAAGATCCGCAAACACGCAACCAACTATAAGATTGTTCATGAATTTTTCAAACGTCTTAAAATTGAAGAAAAATGCAAGATTCGTAATGTACAGCGTTTTAAAATAAAATTATTGGCTTCGTAATATTTTACGATTTACAAGCTAAATTGAAATAGAATTTTCAGCTACTTCTTCATTAAATTTACTAAAACTTTAAAATTCACCTTCAACTTTATTTAATTGGTATGATTTTGTTAGCCTGTCATATACTTTGAGAAATGGAAATTGGGTCAAACTGTATAGGTTTTAGATGTAAAAGTACAATAATTTTATGTTGCTGCTGTGTTTAACTATTCATGGAACATAGCTCTCACTCACTGACCGTTTGTGACTCATCGGGAATTCAAAGTTATAAATTCAGTTAGCAGGCCTGATTAAATGCTGTAATTCAACAGTTAACTAACTAATTTACTAGGTATGAATAGGCTCTTTATTTGATTATACTTTTACTTACATGATTTATGACTTTCATTTTAATGATCAAATACGTATTAATGGAAAGTATCGGTAAAGTATCGGCCGAATTTTGCCGATACCGATACCAGTAAAATGACCGATACTTGCCGATACCGATACCGTTACATCGGTACATCACTAGTGTGCATAAATACTTATGAGTCATTCAATTGAAGAGAGTATATTAACTGTCCAATGTAGTTAACAAGCATGTATGCTGACAGTCGTAAAGATTGAATTGAGGTTTGAAGTTGCATGGTAAGTTAAAAATATCTTCACTTCTTCACTGAGGCTGTACAATGCGCTATGTTCTAATGCTCATTTGTTGCAAGATCCTAATGACCAAGTTGATGATTACTATACTCTCTTTCTAATTGCTTCATTTAATTCTTTTATTCCAATTCAAGAGCTAACTAATGTTAATTAAATATTTAAAAAATATTGCAATACTCTTTTGAATGCTTCATATTGCCACTCACATCTTTCACCAGATTAGAATTTTTGCACATGTATTGTTAGCTTCCTGATATGAGGGGTAGTTAAAAAGTTCTCAGACAAAACCATAATTTGTTTATTTAACTACTCATTACATTTATTTTTCTACATAAGCTCCATTGTTGTCTATACACTTTTGTAATCTATGTTTCCACCTGTAAATGCCTTCCTAATAGAATTGGGGGGGGGCTTGTTCCACTAGGTTCTGTACAAGAGAGATGTTTTCTTCATTTGTTGCTGTGGTGGGTTGTCATCAAGTTGGACTCTTCTCTCTTTAAAGTATTTAATCCAATCATAAATGACTGCTCTACATGGTGCAGAGTCTCCATAAATCTGCTGTAAAGCTTTAATGATCCTAACAGGTTTCCAATTTAGTTTAGTTAAAAATCTGATGTTAGCTCTGATCTCAAAATTTGCTATTTGAAGGGTTGAAAATTACTATTTTCAAATTACTTGATGCTTGATGCTGACAAATTACTTGATGCTGACCTGACATAGACTGATGAGACAGCTGCAAGTTATCAAGGAAGCTCTAAGGACAAGTTTCAACTTGTGAAAACTTGTAAATCTCTGTTTTGTTCAAAATTATGGCATTTGTCTAAAAACTTTTTGACTAATCCTAGTATTTCAGTTACTTGAAAGATTTGTAATCTTGGTTATCAACTTGCTGAAGAGCACATTTCTAGTAATTATTTGAACAATTGGCTGATGTGTGCATGTTGGTTCAAGTGAGTAGGCCTAACTGTTGTACAGTATTACGAGTGCTGTAGGCAAACCTTGAGAAAGAAATTTTCTTTGTAGAGCTTCAACTATTAAATAGTTACTTCATTGAACTTGGAAGAAAGTCTGTATATGAAATTGCTGTGTGAGTTTTTATGGTGAAGGTAAGAATTAATCTTAGTTAGATATTGTAGTTCAATTGAGCTTTTGTTGTGAACTTATTTTGTATAACATTTATTATACTATTTGTTATATTTCAGAACAGGATCAAATTACTGCAAAATGACAGATACTGTTGCTGGTTCCCTTGATCTGATCAAGGTTTCAAAAAATGAACGTCTTCACAGAAAGCAAGTGAGTCTCTTTTTCTTTTTGTGCAATAGATTGAAACTATGACTGCATACTTGAGTGAGAAAATGAAAGATGGTCATTGGTGAGATAATTATATTGGTTGAAATTGTACATTAGCATAAAGTACAGCTTTGTTTGATTAAATGTTTTTTACAGTTAAGATTTATTGCTATTAGTTGATTAGTATTTGCTCTGGATAATGGTAATTATTCTGTTAACTGCAAATAATCTTATTGTATTTAATTGAGCTATGTTGTATAAGTTTCCAAGCTTAAAAATTTCTTCTGCAATTGTGATTTTCCATGAAATTTATTCATTGACTTTTTTTACAGGCTAACAAGCAACAACGCATCAGAGGCCAAGTCAAAGAAAAGTATCCCAACAGAAAGCCATTAGATCCAGCACTGCAGCAAAAGTATAACTATGGACCTGAAATGAATGTAAGTCTTTATACTCACTGCTGATCTCCTCCTCCTTCTCAGTTTAAATCTAGCTTTGCTAATATCATTTTGTCCCTTTTTTAGCGGTATTAGATACAGACAAGCCTATTGATATATCCAAGTAGATATTGTGTATGTTTTTCATTTAAAAATAAATGAAAAATAAAAAATACTTCTGTCATATTCTTTCATGTATTATGCTTATGCATGTGATGTTGATTATCATGTTTCTTCCTTTGTACACCAGACTGTGCCCAAATTAGCGCGGGACAAAGTGCAGCGCATAAGAGTAAGGCAACAGGAGAGGCTCGTAAGGCAGGGTCAGGAGCAGACAGCTCGTGCTGAGATCTTGCTTACTGGTGAGTTGTGTTGTGCATAAAATTGTGTGAAATGTTATAGGATTTTTGTGCAAATGCTACTTTTCTGTAGATTTACCATAAGTCTTAGCAATACACAAGGTTCTGTTAAGGTTGCAATTCTAGTAATGTTAATCATTTGTTATTAGTTCTTCGTATTTTTTAATATAGCAAAAATATTTTCTGGTAGGAGGGCCTTGCAGAGAGTGTATTCATTTGTATTTTGAAGAAAAGTTAATTCCTCATATTTTGTACCATGGCTGCAGAAATAGGCAAATGTTTTTAATGCAAAAAAATCTATCTACTATATTTTTGGTATAAATTTTAGGTGTATTCTTACTATAGAAAGAGAAGTGGAGCCATTTTACTTGTGCATGACTTGTTCCACTTCCCTCTCATACACAGGATGTCTGTAATGTGTATGAGCTCAGTAGGGAAGGATTTACTATATGCACCTCCTCAGTCTCTTTTTCACTTCCTTATGCACAGTGAAGCTGTATAACTGAACTTCTTAACCTGTAGTTATGAAAATAGGTCAAACATGACTTTCACTGCAAAGAAAACTAATGTTCTCATCCTAACAAAGCAAAGAACACCAGGGAAACTGGCTGCTGTGGTTCAAGCAACAAGGATGATGAATAACCACTTTCTTGTTATAAATGCCAGGCTCAGGGCTTTCAAGTCAACTAAGGTTGAAAGTAACAAGATGATAAAATTAGAAATTGTGTCAGATTTAGCTTGTTCAAGAAAAAATGCTGCTGGCCTTGAAAACATTGCTGTGAGAATAATCAAATACAGAAGGTTTGAAAATGGCACTTGATACTTGGAAACTTAGCTTCCTGAGGCCATGAAGAAAAATGATTTAATTTCTGCTGGAAATTTAAGAATTAACGTTCAAAGGAGTAGGAAAAGATGGTCTTCTGTGACAAATACGCATTTGGGTTTATCAAGAAGTTCATTGAGTCTTACAACAATGATGATTCTTTATAAAAACCTGAGGTGTAAGTTTCAATAGTTCAACACTCAGACAAAATGATGATGTGGAGTGCTGTAAGTGGTACTCAACATCCTGCAAGGACATTGTGGACTCTGTTTCCTCCTTTGGCAAGGTTAAAATCAATGGGCATGAATGAACTCTATTTCAGTTTCATTGTTCTAAAATTCTAACTGAATGTGTACATTGTTTTGGGCCCAATGCATTTTCCTGTAAGATGTCCATTGCCAGTGCAAATGAGATTAAATTTACTACACTGTGCAAAGTTGCTCTTTAATATTTGTATGGGGATAAATGAACAATAAAATTGATGAATGTTGATTTTTGTTACACACATTGTAGTTGTTGTGCTCTGGATTTCTTGTGAGTACCATTAGCTTATTTCAACTGCTCAGCAACGTTTGCCTATTTTTTACGATCAAATATGAATTTTCAGGTAGGTTATTCTATCATAAAAGTTTTTATCCAACTGAGAGTGCCTGTCTAAAACATCAGTAAAAGTAGTTGGTTATTCCAAATAATTAATTTAAGGTTAGATGCCTTATTTATTATTAGCTTTTTGGCTCTTGATGAAATAAGGATGCTCTGAAAATGAAGTAAGGATTTGTATTGGAAAATCAATTTCATTTTCTTGAAAAATTTTTCTCTACTAACTAATTGGACCTACTATATTTCATAAATGCGTTCCTTTGAAGAAATGATACATTTTTTTAATTTGTGCTATTAACATAATGTGAGCAGTAGATATATCACCCTTCTCCCCTCATTATAAGGATACAACCTTTGTGTCTGTGAGATATTGTGCTCTGAGGGGTAAAATGTGAGGTCTCAAACCAAATCATTCATTTCTTTGAATTTTAACTAGCTTTTCATTTTGCTATAAACCTGATTTTTCTGTATGCTACTGTTATTTTTCTCAGTACTTGTTATTTTTTCTCCAAATTTTATCTTGTTTCATAAACTCATTTCTAAACTTACTGCTTTTATGTTATGGGATCTTGTGTGGTAACACACCATCTGCATAGATCCCCTATTTCTTTAACTCCATACTAAATAGAGCCTTCTCCCTTCCTCTTTTGGGAACACTTTTCTTGTGGTTAGGGAGTGCTAAACTAATAATTTATGACCCTTTTCTACTACTCCCATGACAGAGCTGTCCGGGTGCATCGAGGTAGACGCAGGGTCTGTCTCTACAGATGTCACCCAAAATAACATCCTCCAGTTTGCTGATATCACCACCAAGAAGAAGAGTTTCAGTCTCCAACTGGACGATTTTGGCCCCTATAGGTAAGCAGTTTACATGATAAAGCTTAATTATGCAGTGGGTGATCTGTTGGTGGTGAGGTGCTCATTAAGTATTTTGACTCTTTGATCTGTCAGGAACGTGTCCTGGGCTGCTCCCAGCACTGATTGCGAAGTTTGTGTGAAGAGTGAGGTGACGTTGATTTTTATTTTTGTGGTGTTGCCAATGTTGAGTAGAACTGTTCTCAAGCTACATTCTTTCTGCTCGTTTTATGGGTTCTTTGCCTCGTAATTTAGAGGTAATACTTATTGCATTTCACACTCTTAAGGAGGGTACTACTAGTATATCTTTAGGAATTAGTGCTCCCAACGGGAAATTGCAAGATCCTGAACCAAAAGTTTGGTAAGTCTTTTTTTTTTGTTGAAAAAAAAACACATTTTTATTTTTGAAGACTGTCTTTTTGTGTTTCACTTTCACCACTGCCTAGTTTTTCAGCACCTCTATCTTTATTTTTCAATTTTAATCTTGTTTTATAGCTTTCTTTATCAATTTAATGTTTCTATGCATAGATGATGTTGTGTGGGAACACACCTTGTACATAGATTTTGTTCTTCCTTTAACTCTACACTAAATGGTGTTTTCATCCTTCCTCGTTGAAATGCCTTTGTTGCGGTCAGTGAGGTTTGATCTAACTTCATTTAACATGAGGGCTTGTTAACCATGACCTTTGTGGTCCACATCCTGGAAGGATCACGATGGGGTAAAACCAGTAGGATGATGCTATTGATGCAGTAGATGCATTACACCCGTCGTTATAATAAGCCAGGTGCTCTATGTACAACCGGGGAGAATACGTGTTCCTCTGGTAGGGTTGTGTTGTGGGCATGTCTCTTCACTCTGTTGCGCTCATGTCCATTTATAGAATTTTTTTTTTAAATCTTAGTTGGGTTCTCATTCAATTTAAACTCTGGCTCATTTAAAACTTTGTAAATTTCTTGGAATTTTTTTTTTTGAGCATTTTCAAGGTTCAGTTACTGGCATTTCCTGTTCTCGTCACTTCGTGGCTCAGTGAACCACACCTCGTTGTAACGACCTACTCTTTATGCACAATTCTATTCCAGTGTTTTTGCTGAAAAAATGACGTATCATTTGCCGCGATTTGAGATGTTTGATGCTAGTTTTCAGTACCAGTGCTAATATTTGAACAAATGCACATTCTACTCCGACACTCATCATTTACATAGCCCAGTAACTTAATAGTTCTACTGCATTGATGTTTAGTTTTTGTGTTGCTGTTAATTGTTCAATTGATTCTTAAAGTTTAACAATTTTTTGCTCTAATAGAGGACTATCCGCATTTCATGCTTCATGGAAGCAAAAATTTCCTGCAGCAAAATTTGTTTATGGAACTATGACATCAATTTATGATATTTTGTGCAGCTTTGAGTATTTCCGCGACGGCCGTCACTTGGCCCTGGCGGGACAGCGAGGCCACCTGGCCAGCCTCAACTGGCTGACCAAGAGCCTCACCATGGAGCTCAATGTCATGGAGTCCCTGCACGACGTGGCCTGGCTGCAGGACACCTCCGCCATCGCCGTAGCTCAGAAGAAATGGACCAGCATTTATGATGACAGAGGCACCGAGCTACACGTAGTCAAGCACTTCTACAATATCAACAAGCTTGAATACCTTCCCTATCATTTTTTGCTCACTGCCTTGGTACGTACAGAGCAAAACTAGCTTCTAATGCTGTGGAAATGATTGGATACGTTTATGCTTTTGTTGAAACTGCATTCAACGCACTTGAATTTTTCTCATAATTTTCTTTTACTTGTTTGATGCATCTGTTGTGCTTCGGCATTTTGCTCGATTGAAGTGGCTGCTTTTACACCTGTTTTAAGTTATAAAGTAAGTGCTCTTAAACTTTGAATCAATCAAATTTGATTCCTCCTTTTGTGATCAATATTTTGTATGTCTGTTACTTATATTTTTCAACACAAGTGGCCCTTCAATGGTCATTTAAATCTTTTTATTTAAGTGTAATTTTAATCATCTGATTACCCGATAGTTAAGGATTGTTTCTTTTTTCTTGTCAAATTATAAATGCACAAAAGGCCAGAACAGCGTGACTTGCATTTGAAGAAAAAACTTACTTGACGTTGGAGAGGTAAATTCAGGCATGTCCTAGTTTGGCGAGTGCAGTGCAGTTGTAATGGGCAGAGCGGGGAGGGCAACCTGCACTACCTGGATGTATCCCTGGGCAAGGAAGTGCTGTTCATCAAGCCGAAGCGGACGCGGGCCGTGACCATGGTGAACAGCCCCTACAACGGCGTCATGACCACCGCACACGGGGGCGGCGTCGTCTGCATGTGGACTCCCAACCACAACGAGCCTGTGGGCACCGTGCTCTGCCACAAGAGCAACATCTCCTCCATTGCCTACGATCCTGCCGGCAGGTTTGTCACGCGCGCTCTACTTTTGTTGTATGAATAATTCTTATAGAGTTTAATTAGTTGCTTTGCAGGGCTACCATCTTTTTTCTTTTCTACGGGTCTTAAAAGAAAAGTCTTGATGATTTTGAATTGCGTAGAATGACTAGTACTTAAATAATTGTGTTGGGATTTAAAGGTCTGGCTGCAATATGGTAATTATTTCTTCTACTTACTTTCCAACAATTAAGCTACCAGCCTATGATATCGAGACTTTGTAAGCTTGTTGAACACATGTGTTCTAGGCACTGAATTTATACTTGTTCATCATAAGAAATAGCCTATGTACATTCTTCCTAAAGAAAAATCTTAACTCGAGGCTGGTTTCATCGTGTAATGTCATCAGTTTTCCAACTTCACGACGAGGGATTTTTAGTAATCAGTAATTATTTAGTAGATAATAGTAGTGTAGTGTCACTTGCTGACACTACAAGTGGGATGTAAGCATTCCTCTGTTGATAATATTAAAGTCTGGATTTAACTCTCACAGGGTCAAATCCTCTTAAAGAAGACTTGCTCGCATTCACAATGAGCTTCAATATCTCACAGCACTTGACTCACTAGCTGTACTAGCTGCAGAATGCTGTTACCTGAAGCGTCAAAGTTTATGATTTGAGTTCATGACATTTGCATTAAAATTGCCTTTTAATTGTTTCAGGTACATGCTGACTGCGGGGTATGACCGTAAGCTGAATATCTGGGACGCGCGCAACCTGGGCACGCAGCTACAGTCGCTGTCGCTGCCCCGCGCTGTGGTGAACTCCATGTCCGTCTCGCAGACGGGGCTGGTGGCCGTCACCTGCAATCGCGACGTCAACGTCAGTATCCTTGTCTTACCCTCCATAATTGTTTCCTTTAGTGTGACTTGTTGAATGAGCGAGTGTTATGTGATTCTCATCAGACTGAGAAGATTTAGGTTCAGTTTGAGTGGAAGGTAATATTGTTGACATGTTCTAAGGAGGCATGTCTAGAAGCTCTTAGGCCTATGCTATTTTAACATACCATACAACATTTAAACACACCTTAAAAGCCAGGAAGCATGATAATTTTTCATATACTGTAAAGCATTGTCATTAAACAAAACCGATTCATCTTTTATTTCGAAAGACTAAATGCTGATTGTATCATTATTGGCTTGTTTTGCTCCAGGGAGAATATGTGTTGATGCTCAAGAAGACCCAGAAACTTGTATATTAATAATTTTAGTTTCCCAGACCAGATATCTGTGCACTATGTAAGTTTGTGGTGTACGTGTGTGCGGTTTTCATATTATCCAAAGGTTATTGTTGCAAAGAACTCTTGTAGAAATTGTTTATATTGTGGGAGCGTGTTTTTCATGAATCTTACAGGAATTTTGTGTAGATTACCATTTTCCTTCGATTGTATCAATCAAAGTTAGTGTAGACCTGTGAGACTCAGTTCAAGTTCCGGCAGAAACGGAACTTGCATCTGGCAGAAACGTCTAACATTAGTAAGGCCCTGAGTGCATTATCAATTTGGTCATGCAATACAAAGGGCATAATGCTAATTTCCAACTTTGCGTCATTACCTGATTACTCGGCGGTAAACTGTTAAGTTCATTAATTATGACGTATTTCTTACTAGATGGTTTCGAATCTTTTCCAAATATTTAGAGGGAATCTGGAGTATTGAGGGTGTTCTGGAACCCTTTAGATCATCAAGAATTAGATGTAGACCTTGACTACGTCGTAGCACCACCATGCCATATTTTCCAGCTGCATTAGAAGTCATGAAATTGATTGCTGAAAATGAAATTTAAAAATGTTAAAACGGAATTAGTTTAAGGCGCTTTTTATTTAATTTTTAAAAGTAAGCTGCGTTTGGCATAAAAATGTTACTTTAGCATGCGAGTGACACAAAGTTATCTTATTTGAGTTTCAAAGTGTGTGCATTTCTGTTCGAGTAGAAAACTAGCCTTGCTCGGAAAGTTTCTTTTAAATAGTGATGTTGAGGTGTGATACACTGTTAATACATGAACTAAAAAGTTTTTGATGTCCATGAACTTTTTTCTCTCCTTGAAATTTTTTCAGGAAATGATAGGTACATACATCTCTGTTAACTTTCGTTGAAATTAAGAACTCCGCATGTTAATCAAGCTGCTTGCCAAAGATTTTCAGTGAAGCTCTATTGAACTATTAATGCACATTAATCTAAGAAATACTGCATTAGCTTTTGAGGTTTTCTTCAGTCAACCTGTCGAGTTCAAGGAAAATGAGCGTATAAAATAGTTGATTGTCATTTTTTGTTGGTTAAATTTGGCTTAAAGGCTCGAAATTTGATTATACGATGATAGTTCATTTTCTTACTCGTTGCGTTTTTATTTTTATGTTCTTTATTTCATAGTCATTCTGTCTCTTTTTATTAAAGTAACTGAATAAGAAAATTTTGTTGTCTTAGTAATATTGATTCAATGCTCGAATACGGATCAATTTGATGGGGAAGTGATTATTTGCTTGTTTGCTTGGATGAATGAAAAGCGAGGATGCAATTTAAGAATATTCAGCAGTTTTGTGCATTGTGGCTCACTTGTGTGATCACTTTGGCCTTAATTAAAGGCGACTACTCACTGTGATGCATTGCTGCGTGCAGATCTACAGAGGACTGAAGGAAGGAAACTTGGTGCCTTACCTGCGCCATCCCCTGGAGACCAAGGTGCACCAGGTCCAGTTCTGCCCCTACGAGGACGTGCTCGGCATCTCCAGCCTCACCGGCTTCTCGAGCATCATTGTTCCTGGTGTGTGTTGTCCTGCCCTCCTCACCTGCTCGCTAAATGCTGCGCTTTGTTTCCATTCTTCACTGTCCTCTCTCAGCATTGCGCTGAGGGGATTGTTCTGTTTTGCGCTTTGTGTTCCACATGATTCTGAATGAAATGTAGGAGTTTATTAGTTTTTGAAGGAAGTTTATAGTCCTTCAACTATTTGCTTCACTATGAGAGCTCAATCGCGCACCGTAAAAGCAACATCTTCACAAACGTAAAAATATCTTTTGCAATATTTGGGTTTTAACAAATTGTCTCTGACATGGATGTTTATGTTAACTTTCTCTTTGAATGTATCGTTATCATGTATCGCAAATCCCACTCCATTATTTGATCTCTATCATTATGTCTGTCTACTTTTGGCACACAGTCCTTTTTGTGTGCATGATTTTTTACCCATTTTAACCAAAAGCTTCTCGTTCATTCTCATCTAATTCATTCTCGAGACCATTTCAGCACTCAGCCCTATCCCACAGTTTGTCTCTTCATCATAACTTTGTCGCATTTATCACACAACTTTGACCTTTCACCTCTGAAATTTTTGATGTCTACATGAACTTGATTTTTCTTCTAACTTTTTTACCTTTAACTCTAATCCTATATTTATATCTGAACTATGAGTAAACAACATTCATTTATCGTTCAGTTGAAATTAGTGAAGAGCGAATCAGAACAGAACCGACAGAATTTTCATTTGTTATTTTATTGATAAAGTTTCGTGTGTGCGTCAGGCGCGGGAGAAGCGAACTTTGACGCTTACGAAGCGAACCCCTTCAGTAACCGCACCACCAGGAGAGAAACCCTCGTCAAGAACCTCCTTGAGAAGATACCTTACCAGCACATTACTCTTGACCCTGGCACCGTGGCTCAGGTGAGATTTTGTGCGAGTGTTTCGTGGTGTATTTGGGTGACAGAAAGTGTGTTACCCAAATTTTATACTGGCTCACGATGGGGCGAATGATGCGTGTGGGTTCCGGAGTCGGTGTGTTGTGATTTGTTATGTCTTAGAACTGCCGTAGCTGATCAATGTTCAATGCTAGGAAATATTTAGTTCGTAATTATTGTGCCATCGATAGGCGGTATTCCCAGTGCTTTAAATTTTAATTTTCTACACGTCACATAGATTGAAGTGAGTAGCCATGGGCTATCATCCCGTGTCTGTCTATTGCATGAAAGTCTGATACTACTGGATTGCATTAAATGAAAGGGTTTTTAAGCTTCATTTATTTTAGAAAATCACTTAGGTTTAGGCTTGTTTTTCATTTAAATTGCTTGTTAAATATTTTAGATTGACTGATTTCTTCGTTAGATAAATTCATTAGTTATTGATGAGTTGGAAAGGAATCATGCAAATTGTAACCTAAATGACGCATTTGGGTTTGTATTTTCTTCAGATTTGATATGTTGATCATTTTCCTTGTGTATTTCTATGATTGTAGGATAACTTTCACAAATTTAAAAACGCGTAATGCTTGAGGCGTCTGTTGAAATAAATGAAAGGATTGCTCTGAATTGTATAAAAGGTTTAATTTTACGTAATTTATGCCTTCACCAGGTTGACGTGCCAAGCTTGGAAGAGAAGATGGAAGAGAAGCGGCGCCTCATATACATGAAGGTGCCCAAGATCGACCCGCACCCCCGCTACCGCATGAAGGGCAAGAGCGGGTCTGCGCAGATGGCCAGACGCAAGATGATGAGGCGTGAGGTGCTCAAGAAGCGGTACATCGCCAAGCTCAAGCGAGCCAGAAAGAACGCTGGTCTTGATGATATACAAGGACGAGAAAATGACCACAATGCAGGGAAAAATGCACAAGCGCCTGAAAATATGCTGGATATTTTCAAGAAAAAGAAAAAATAATATTGCCTCCTATCTTGTCTATCATTTTCCTTTGTGTTTCTGCTGCTGTGTGTTCCTAGAATAATATTTCCCATTTTGATAGAGATCATATGTATAAATATCGATGTGAGTGCAAATGCGAATGAAGCTTTGTGGTAAAGTTTTGTATTTACGAGAAAAATAAGTCTCGTACTTTATCGATCGTCGACGACCAATGAAAAACGGTTTCAGTGAACAATGTCATGGATTAAAGTCGTTAGAGCTACTTTACGGCAGATGAAAAAACAAACGTCTTAGGATGAATGGTTTAGCTTCACATTTAATTCTTACGAAAAGTTGTAAACTCCGAACATTTAATTTCTCGGGTCCGGCTGAAGCTTCCGCAATACAACCGTGGAGTGGTAATGGTTCGAATGGTGGATACTGAATGGTGAGTGGTTCAAAGTTTCGAATTCCAAATCAGTAGATGCCGAGCAGTCGTCGAGTGGAGTGCGCTGCAATAGCGTCTCATGTTGGTTTTTGAAGGAGGACAAAGGCTGAAATTGTTTTTCACAATTGAGATACGGATCAAGTGCAACTCCGTAAGCAGCCTGATATTAAATTGTAGCCGTTTTTAATGAGTGATGAAGTGATTGTTTTCATCTAAAACTACGTATGGTTTACATATATTTTGGAACTTGATGTCACACCAGGGTATTTTGAGCTTTATGGCCAGTGTTAATAGTTCGTTTCATAGGTTTTCAGTTTGAAAAATTTTCAACCTTTGGAATTACCTAAAATAAATGGTTATTGAGGTAAAACTATTGCCTACTGTATAGGAAGTTTTATCTTTTTTGAAGTTCAGAAATTTTTCTTTATTCTGATTTGTAAGCTCTCCCACGATTTTAACACTTTAGTGATAGGTCTAGGCAGAAATAAAAAATTTCTGCATAGATCTTTGTATAAATTTAAATAAATTAACATTTATGGATCTCATGCCTTGTTGTTTATTGATAGCAATTATGAACTAAATTACTTGTTTTTCATTAAACATATCTTACTTTATGGGTACAGTTGCATTTCAAACATAAATAATTGTTTTTAACCCTAAACATCTTAGAAGGAAAAACAGTCAGTTAAACCTGTTGAAATGTTACTTCTTAAGTACTTTACTCATTTATCATAGTTCATAAATTCTCAGAAAGGTGGCCTTGTATTGCTTCCAAGTTGCCACATTTAACTCCTGTCCTTTCTCAAGCTTGATACAGCATTTTCTATAACTGGCCTTATGCAAAATAACACTGGTCAACAAATTTTATAAAGGTGTGTGCTTCTTAAATGACATTAGTTGATTCTAATGCATTTTTATTTATGAATCCAAATATCACGTTGAAAAATGTGTATTGGCTACAAGTTCAAAAGTACGAGGCATGCAATATTTGATTAATTTATTTTAATATACAGTATATGTCATTATGTTTTAAACTCTAATCCATATCTACTCTCTGCCTTTTTGCTTGATGCTTATAATAGGTTGAAGAGTCGTCTCTTGTCAGAGTCCAGCAATAGTCTGCAAGCATTGTGTTCCATTTACCCTGGTACCTCTTTTCCTTGCTTGCTCATTTAAAATTTATTTTAAGTTTATGAAGTATTTTACATTAAAATCACCTACCTTTTGCCCTCCAAATGCAAACTTGTACAGCACAAACACCCTCTGTGACTGATAAAACAATACTGAGGGCAGAGAGACTGAGTGTAGTGAGTAATATACAGGTCCGCCAACCTGTAGGAAGCTGTTGAGACGTGTAGGCGTATCACAAAAAGTATAGCAACTAGAGATGTGACTAAAAAAAACTGTGCTGTTTTAAAAAAAAACATGTTTTTTATAATAAAAAACAATTGCCAAAAAAAATGTGGATATTTTGTTTTGTTAAATATATTGTTTGAAAATAATTCAGCAAGAAAAAGATCCACATTACATTATTTGTTTTCATGTCAGATTAGAAAATAAAACAGCATACTTCTTAATTCATGGTTGTATGAAATTTTTCATTTTCTGTGGTTTCATGTTTTGATATTTCATTTATTTTACAATGCACGTGAATCACCTTCAACTCCCCAAATAGTGTGTTGTAATAATACATCTTTACTTATGGTCATTGATAGAGATGTGACCAAAAAACCATGCTGTTTTTTTTAAATGTTATTTTTACAAAAAATCGTGACTAAAAAACATGGATAATAATATATTTCATGTGACCAAAAAAACCACGCTTTTTTAAATATGTTTTTGTTACAAAAAATCATGACCAAAAAACATGGATATTGATGTATTTAATTTGACCAATACAACTATGCTGTTATTTTTTTTAACATCTTATTTTACAGAAAAATCATGACTAAGAAAATGTGGATATTAATATATTTTGTGATCAAAATCCTTGCTTTTTTAGAAAACTGTTTTTTTAGATAAAATGGATATTAATGACTTTTTGTACAAAAAGTTTTTTTTTTAAATAGCATGGTTTTTTGGTCAGATAAAGTATCTTAATACTCATATTTTTTAATCATGATTTTTTGTAAAAAAAATTATAAAATACACGGTTTTTTGATCACACAAAATGTATTAATATCCATATTTTTTACAAAGAAGTCATGACCAAAAAATGGATATCAATGACTTTTTTGTAAAAAATACATGGTGAAAAAACACTGATTTTGTGGTCACATTAAATATATTAATATCCATGTTTTTTAAATATGATTTCTTGTAAAAAAAAACGGTCAATATGCAGTTTAAAGCGTTCACGGAAATTAAAAATTCCATTCCAAAGAACCACTAGGTACACATTTAAAAAAGTTTTTGAAGAATGACATTCTGCTCGCTGATGCGTTATTTTTGAGTTATTCAAGTTTTGAATTTTAGTCTTCCATAGTAGTTGCGTTGCACGCTCGAGCTGTTAGAGTACGCTTGGGTACTTTGTAATTTATTATTAGCCAACCCCGCGGAGCCTGAACCCACTTCTAGGATGTTTTAGTTAATAACACAATAATGGTTATCACTCAAAAATATCAGCGGGACTGGGGTAGTGAATGCTGAAATCAATATGCAGTTGACATCAGTTTCAATATGGTAGAACATTAGCAAAAGCGTAGGAGTGAATACCGTAGATTCAAGTATTCACTTCCCCAGCCCCGCTAAAATTTTTGGGTAAAAACGTTTATTGTGTTGTTAACTAAAACATCCTAGAAGTGGGTTCAGGATCCGCGGGGCTGGCTAATAATAAATTACAAGTCCCCAAACGTATTCTAACAGCTCCAGCTCAAGCGCGCAACTGACTGGAACTGCTATGGGACACGAAAATTTCAAAGTTAAATAACTCAAAAAAAATGCATCAGCGAGCAGAATGTCATTCGTGTAAAACATTTTTGAATGTGTTCCTTTAGTGATTCTTTGGAATGGAATTTTTAATTTCTGTGGGCGCATTAAACTGCATATTGACCAAACAATGTGAAAAAAGCCGCATGGTTTTTTAGTTACATAAAATATATTAATATCCAGGTTTTTCTAGTCATCATTTTCTGTGAAAAAAACATGATTAAAAAAAAACATGTTTGTAAAAAAACATGTTTTAAAAAAACATGTTTTTAAAAAAACTGCATGTGTTTTTTAGATCACATAAGATATGTTGTTTTTTAGTCATGATTTTTTGTGAAAAAACAGCTTGGTTTTTTGGTCATATAAGATATATTGATGTTCATATATATTAGTCATGATTTTTTGTAAAAACTTTTTTTAAAAAAGCATGGTTTTATGGTCATATAAAATATATTAATATTCATGTTTTTTACACATGATTTTTTTTAAAACATGATTTTTAAAAATATGATGTTTGATTTTGTAAAAATCATGATTTTTTGAAAGAATATGTAAAAAAAAACAGCATTGTTTTTTGGTTACAAAACATATTAATATCCAGTTTTTTAGTCATGATTTTAAGTAAAAACGTTTTTAAAAAAAACAGCATGGGATTTTTTTGGTCACATAAAATATGTTAATATCCATGTTCTTTAGTCATGATTTTTTGTAATAGAACATTGAAAGGAAACCCTACAGTTAAAGGGGTGGCAGATAACCCACAATTACCAAGCGGAGTCTAAGAGGAACAGCAGGAGCCACAGAACGTATATTGATGGGGTCAAAATTCAGAGCTTATTATCTCTACTATGTCTGAATATTTTGGTCACATAAAAATAAAATCAGACATGTAAAGATAGTAAGCTCTGAATTTTGACTCCATCAATATAAGTTCTGTGGCTCTGGCTGTTCCTCTTAGATTCCTCTAGGTAATTGTGGGTTATCTGCAACCACTTTTACTGTATGGTTTCCTTTTGATATTTTTATTGCAAAAAAATCATGACTTAAAAACATTGATATTAATATATCTTATATGACCAAAAAAAAAAGACATATACCTAACAAAATTTGAGTGTGTGCAAAAAAAAACAGAAAAAAACACATAAAAAACATGTTTTTGGCAAAAAAAACGGCCATCAAATAAAACCATTTTTTTTGCATCACTAATAGCAACCAAACAATTTTAACCATGATATTTGTTACCAGCAACCTAAAATTATATGGAAAATGCTACTTTGGTCTCCAAAGCATTTTGGTTGTTGACCAGTGTAATAGAGATGTTTGAAGTGCATTCCTGAATCTTGTTAACTAAATACTGTTTTGAATCTATAATTGCTCCTGATTTTGAAATGTGACCAACTTAATATTGAGCCATATGAATTGTTCTACCGAAACAGTTAAGGGTGTGCACAAAGGACATTTTTACTAGATTCAAACAAAAATTGCAGTAGAATGTCTAATGTTGAACAAAAACATCTTTTTCGATTTTAGAAGAATGCTTAATTTTTTTTCCTGTGAATAGTAAGTGATACTGAAATTTTTTCATGTGAAGTTTTAAGTTTGTATTAAAAGGCCATTAGGACAAATTTTGCAAATTTTAAACTTACAGATTTGCATATTTGTGAAGAAGAGAACAATAATCAATTTTTCAATTTTTGGTGTTTGCATGTTGGGAAATCAATCAAAATGAACAATTTTTTTCTATGCACTTTCCGGCGCAAATGAGAATCAAACAAGTTATAGCGGTAGGTTACTTTTCGCAATTCTAGTTTTTCAAGCGGAAAAAATTGTTTTGAGGGGGAGACTCCAATCCAATCTCTCTTCTGACAGCCCTAATATGCTCAAATGATTGTTATGTTGGGTTGGGTTAGGTTAGATTAGTTACGTTATGTCAGGTCACCGCTGTAACTCATTGAATACTCATTTGTGCCAGAAAGTGCATAGAAGAGAAGTTGTTCAATTTAATTTCATTTCCATTATTCAAGCAACAAAAATTGGAAAATAGATCATTGTCCTCTCTTTCACATTTACCCAAGTTTTGTGTGTTTAATTGTGAGAAAGATTTTCTCTGGTAGTAAAGTTTTTCAAGAACCTCTTTGAAATAGTTCAAGTGTTAGGTACTTAGATACTCACTTTTTTCAACATTTGTAACATTTTTTTAAGGAAGAATGTTTGGATTTTGTTTACCCCTGGACATTATTTGATTTTCTAATTTCTGTTGCTTGTATAATGGTAATGAGATTGAAATGAACAACTTTTCTTATACGTATTTTCCGTTGGAAATCAGTATTTAAAAAGTTATAGCGGTATTTTAATTTTTGCTTCTTATAGCTGGAACAAAGGTTACGTTAGATTGGGTAGGTTAGAGAAAAAAGAAAACCGTTTATTTCCAATAGAGATGGTGCAAGACATCATTGGTTTTTAAAATATGTTAATCTAAGGAAAATACACTTATATGATACACACACATGGGTATTGTAATACCCATGTCATTAGTTTAAAAAATGTTAGAAAAATGAAAAATTAGTGGAGGGCAATGTATTCCTAATGTTGCTTAATCTAGATTTGATAAATGTAAGTTAGTAACTATAATTGTAACATAAACATAATTCCGATCACAATGTACAGTTGAGAATACTCTTTTTGGTGTAATATGAGCTCAGTGACTTGCAGTATAAGTAATCTGTTGAAAGTAAAATGGGTGGATCAAAATAATCGTGCGCCTAAGGCAGCGAGGTTGACATTCAGAACCATATTTTTATTCCTACGTGTAGACTAGTATTCCAATCAAGGGACTCGGAGAAAATGTCTTTTACTATCATGCAACCTAATTTTATTTCTATGCTAATAATATTGGCACAAAGCATTCTACACAAGTCAGAAACGTGAAAATGATTATTCTACAACGGCTACCAATACATGTACAACATAATTGGAGTGATACGTGAAAGTGACCTTCAAGATTGGGTTGTTGTAACATTCTCAAGAACGTATGATAATTTGCATCACACAAGACTAACAAGAACATTTTAGGATGTGATTAATAGAAGAACACATTAGTGTTCTATAAACTTACCACATTAGAAAAAGTTATGTTATTTTTGAAACATGATGCAAATGTCTTTAATTGAGAAACATAAATAGGTGCCACTTGTGATATTTTACATGTACATTGACATATGAGCTTTGGTTTGATGAAATTAGGGAATAATATTATAGTTGCTTGTTGTGGCAGAATATCATTTCGAGCAAGCATGGATAAGAAAAAGAATACACTTGTGAAAAATTACTCTTAGCTGCTTGCATAAATGAGCACGCTTTAACCCACACCTAGTTTAAAAGACAAATACAAGTTGATTGTTTAGAAATTTTGCAAGAACTGTTGTGGGTAAATGTATGAATGTATAAACATATTCGAATGTATGCACACATGCACACAGATACCAGAATACAAGCATGAAAATTATGAAATAACAAGTCTTGTTTTTCTAAGTAAACACTTTTAACATTACGGGCATTAGTTGATAAGAATCTTATTCAAACATGTGAGTGATCACACAACAAATTTAATTTGTTACATATGATTTAAAATGATAAAGTGACAATGATGAGTTAGGATTGTGTTACAAGTTCCGAGTGAAAAAAGGGCGGTATTTATAGTTCACATGCTAGTTGCTAGTCCAGTGCACGCACATATATGTGTGCATGCATACATAGACACACACATGCATACAGATACCAGTCTACAAGCATGAAAGAAATGAAAATTACAAGTTTTGTTTTAAATTAAAAATTTATTCTTAACATAACTGTCAGTAGTTGATAAGCATCTTAATAAAACATAAATATGTGATCACGTATCAAATTTAAACTTTATTGTGAGTGCTTTACAACAGTAAAGAGAGATGACGTGTTAGGTAATGTTGCAAGTTGAGAGCGAACAGAAAAAAAAGTGGTATTTCTTGTCCAAATTCTAGTTACCAGTTTATTGCACAAATATATGTAAATGCACGCACATATGCTGATACACAGTATTTGTAGTTCATATGCTAGATGCTAGTCCAGTGCACGCAGATATTTGCACACATACACACATTTACAAGTAAGCATGTTTGCAAATCCCAACGTATAGGCAATCAAATCAAAATACCTACGCATACTTCAAAACTGTTGTGTAATGTGTTGAATTATAAAACCATAAGCAAGGGAGATTATTTAGCAATGGAGATATTGAGAAAATGAGATTCGTAAATACTTAATCAGTATGTTATGAAACTAAAAATTATTGTTGAGACGTAAGATGAAGAGCTATTTTGGTCTTAAATTCTCTCAGTCTTTGAGGGATTTTGATACTCAGGAGAAGTTTGTTCTACAGTAAGGCACCTGATATTGACAGAGCCTTTGGCTTTAGGTTGGCTGCAGTGGGTGGATAGAAACGCACTATCTCAGCATTGCTTTGAGGAAGCTATAACGAGGAGAATACGTATTGGGCTCTCTGCATGAGTAGCCTTTTTTGAATAGGAGTCCAGCCGAGTCTATTAAGGAGAGGGGTTACACGATCATTTCTTTTTAAATTACCGTTACATACCACCTCAGCTGCAAAATTCATGCACTTTTGTAAATCACTTTGAAAGGATTTAGGTAAGTTCCCCATACTAGGCTGCAGTAGTCAATGCACGATAACACCAGGGATTGATTGGGCAATAATCTGGATTTTTTGTCAAGCATATTCTTTATGCGATGAAAACGCATCAAAGTTTCGTAAATTTTGTAACAAGTATTCTGAACGTGAGATTTGAAGGACATGTTTCTATCAAACCAGATACCTAGATTTTTAACTTTTTCTGATGTTTCAATTTTGTAAGTTCCTACTGCAAGAGTAAGATTTGAACTTTTTTTGATTGTATCATTGGATACAAAATAATGCATTGCGTTTTACTAGCATTTAATTTGAGACCATTTTGGTCATACCATGATTTCAAGCAAATTAGTATAGTTTTGGCTTTAATTTGCGTCTGTGGTATTTATGATACAGAACTTGTTATTGCAATTTGAACATTATCTGCATACATTGAGATCCATGTGTTAGAAGGTAGTGGAGGGAAATCATTGATGAAAATAGAAAACAGCAGCAGACCAAGAATGGATCTTTGGGAACACTAAAATGGTTTTGAATGAATGGGGACAGTTTGTTTTCTAGGCAGACTGCATGAGAGTGATTTGACAAGTAACTTTCAAATCATTGCGTGGCTACTCCTAAGTTAAATATTTTTTACAGAAGTCTGCCATATTTGATGCCATAAAACGCTTTAGAGAGATCAAGTAGCAGCAAGAGTGTTACATTCTTTTGATCTATGTCCCTGTATATTTTTTCAGCGATAATGAGCAGAGCGTCTTGAGTGCTAGTGTTTCTTCTATAGGTGTATTGATTTTGGTGGAGTAGATTTTACTTGTCCATGTGAAATGACAGTTGATTCGTCACCACTTTCTCCAATACTTTGAACAAGACAGGTAAAAGACTGATGAATCTGTAGTTTGATGCTATATATAGGTCACCACTTTTGTGCTACGGCCTAACAATGGAGTGTTTCCATTGGTTTAGAAACGTGTTGGTGCGATTGATGTATTAATTTTCAAACGAATCCATGGTACTGTGACTGGGAAACTGTCTTTGATATAGTGAAGGCTGATACCATCATGTCCAACTGCCTTTGTGTTTTTCAACGAATATTAGATATTTCTTAACTCCAGTAAATTGACAGGACGTGGTCTCTACCTGACATCGGCCCTTGAGGGTGCAGTAGAGCATGAATTTTCAATTGACGGTTTAATTGGATTGGTACACACCTCACCAAAAACTTGAGCCCCTACTTTTGGAAAGAATGTGTTGAAATTTGAGGCTGTTGCCAAGGGATTTTATAGCTTAGGTTATCTCATTTAAACAACTTTACTACCCTGGAAATGCAATTGCTTAATCATTCTTTTCTATAAATTTACCGATTGTTCCTGTAATAATTCAATAATGCAAATGATAAGTACACATCAGAGCAGCCATGACGTTTCTTGGGGCATTTGAATTATTTGCAGTGTTATATTGCTATAACTTATTAAATACTCATTTGTGACGGAAAGTGCATAAAAAAAATTGTCTTCATTTTCATCTAATTGCCATTAAACAAGCAACAAAAACTGGAAAGTTGATTATTTGAGCAAATTTGAACCATGAAAGACAAAAATTACCATACCGCTATAACTCGTTAAATACTGATTTACGACGGAAAGTGTATAGAAGAAAAATTGTTTTTCTCCATCTCATGACCAAATACAAGCAACAAATATGTGAAAATCAATTAGTATCCTGTCATAAACATTTACCAAAAGTTTCGTAATGGAGAAAAAGTATTTAATACGTTCCCTGTGTAGTGAACCATATGCATCACTTGTTAAATTGCGCATTTAGGACTGGTACAAATGATTGACATTTCTTTTATTTTATGACCTTTCTAAAAAATAACTTATCATATGAGGCAAAATGTTATACAATTATATTTTTTACGTCTTGAAAAGGTCTTAAATTGATTCAAGAATTAAAGTTGATTTCCCCAATTCTGCCACTTACAACCTAGCCAATCTAACCTTGAAACCACAGAGATGCAGTGAACATATTAATATCTTTGATATCTCTCTTACTTTAATTAAATAACTTGTGCTTTTAAAAACCTTAGCAGCTAAAAATTTGAATTATGTCCATGCACTTAACATTTTTTATTCTGAAATAAATATGCTCATGTGTGTGCTATCACCTTGAAATATATTTGTAAGTTTTTACTTGACAGATGGTTATGCAAATTGGTCTTTTTTAACCACTAAAGCTATAACAACACAGATTTAAATCCATCTTCTGCAGGGCATTCTGTTAGAGTTTTAGCATTGTTTTGTAGCTCCTCTAAATTGTTAAAATGTAGCTCATGAAATTTAGTTACTTTACAGTGAAGTGAAAAAGTGACATTTTTCTTCCAAACATTATTAACACAAAATTTTCAAGGAAATATTATGTCATTAAAACAGTGTCGCTTCATGAAGTAACTTTTCCAGGAGGGCTGTATTCTGTCTCCACTGTTGTTTGAATTGTACACAGAAGAATTAGCAGTTCGATTGAGAATGAGTGGCTTAGGACTGAAAGTTGGTAAGGAAAAACCGAGTTATTTGTTGTGTGCTGATGATGTCGTTGTGGTTAGTAAATATGGGCTTGAACTACAAAGGATGCTTGACATTGTGAATGGATATAGTACAGATTTCAAGATGAACTTTAGTCCTGATGAAAGTAAGGTTATGGTTATAAATAGTGATGAGACTGACAGAGACAGACTATGGAATATTGGAGAAATCAAAATAGGTAGAACAAAAGAATTCAAATATCTAGGTTGTATGATAAGTGAAGATAGATGCACTAGAACTAAGGGTGAGAAAGTGGCAAAAGCAATGCAGTGGAGTGGATGGTTAAGTAGTATGGCCAGATACAGAGCAAACAAGTATGAATGTGTGAAAGGAATGTGGAAGTATGTTTCTGTACCTAGTGTCATATATGGTATGAGTGCTCTAGCCTGGAATGGAAGTGATCTTGAAAAGCTGGATGTGATACAAAATAAAATAGGACATCTAGCATTGGGCCCTCCAAAAATGGACAGCTACAGAAGCTATTAGAGGTGACCTAGGGTGGAGCTTATTTTCAAAATGAATGATAAAAGCTGTGTTGAATTATAAGGTAAGCACTGAGAGAAGGCAGAATAGCAGGTGGGTAAAGCAAATATTTGAATGGAATCTGAGTGTAAGCTATTGGGGAAAAAATATGTTGGGGGCTTGCAAGGAAACTAAGCATGCAAAAGATTATTCGTGTTAGAATTGGGAGACCTGTGGATGACTGGCTTTTAACCCTTTGAGTACTGACGAAACTCTAGTGTCCGAGATAGCTAGTGCTTCCAGTATAGGATAGGATTTCCCAGAAATCAATCTATTTCATTTATTCCAGTATAGGGTATCGAACACAATTTTAAAGTAATTTAACTAGTGAGGGAATACTTTGAAGTAAATGACAAAATTAGGGAAATTAAAAGTATTCATAAAACTATTTCTTAAACATTCCAGAGGCCTGCTTGCATAAATTACCATTGATTACTTCCTAAGTTCACACTACAGGGTTCGAGCAACATATTCAATAACCTTTCTATTTATCTTGAGCAAGTTTTTTTTCTAACCTTCGTTCACTTTCCGACAATTTCGGGCAAAAACTTATAAATGATCAATGAGTTTTTCTTAAATTTGAAAGCTTAATTTTTAATGTCAAAAATGTCTCTCACCAAACTATAAGCTTAAAAAATTCATGGTTTTTAATAAAAATAATTAGGCGGTTGCTTGAGCAAAAAACACCCACACTAGGGTAATTTCACTGATATTTTAGGGTACTGACGAATTTTTTCCTAGGAATTTTCCCTAAAGCATTTGAATTTCTGTACTCAAAGGATTAATGAATGGTGGCAGTGAAGGACCAGAGTGGGACTGCAAGAGGGGGAAAAAGAGATTAAGAGGCAAACAAAAGAGTATCGATTGAATAAATGGATGATTAGCATGTTTTGAAAGCCTACACTAATTTGGTATATGCAAAAGGAAGTGCCTAAGTGTGAGATGTTCTATGATGGTAGTTCTGGAAGCCAACTTTTTGTTTGCTGTGAGGTGTAAGGCATTGAGTGTGAATAGATGTACATGGAGGTGGAATGAGAATAATGATAGATTATGTCGGCAGTGCGATAGGGGAGTGAAGGAAACAATTGAACGTTTTGTGCTGGAATGTAGTAAGTATGAGCAAGAGAGAGAGAGTTTCATGAATGTGGTGTTTGAGTAGTATGGAGAGAATGAGTGATGTACCAGATGTGCTGAAGATGATTGTGGTATGAGCTGTCTCGCTGGACTGGATCAGGAGTGTAATTTGAGTATCAGTGAAGCTAAGAATATTTTTATTGTACGTGCCTGGAGTAAAAGACGACTGGAATGAGCCAGTCATGTAGAATGGGCTGTAATGACCCACCATGCCTGGGAATGGTGTTTTGACGTACTGGTTATCCCAGTGATGCCGTCCAATGGCAGCTTGTGCCAAGGATTGATGTATCCTGAGTAGTTCATTGGACAAGTCTGGTACACAGGCACTGAACTCTCTTGTGTGAATATTGTGAGTATTGCGGAGGGAGTTGTAGGCCGTTACAAAGGCCCCGACACTGTCGGCCCTCAACTTCAAGTTCAAGATGCTTACAGTGTAGTGCTGGAAAACTATTGGCATACTCTTAAGTCTATTATTATGTGAGGTTATTCCTTTCAAAAATATTGACATTCCAAATGTAGGTGGAAATGATAGAAAAGTCTCATTTCTAATGAAAAAAGAAAGAATTATTAACTTATTTCTGTGATTACTTTGGAGTGATGTTTCAGACTCTCAAGTTAAGCATGAATATTAAAATCTGAACAGTACTTCACTGTCCTTTTTCTGGAAATTTTTTTGCTCCTTCAAAAAGTTATTGATGAAGAAACCAGAAAAATAAGTGTTAAGTAATCTTGCTAATATTTTTCAACAGTGTTGCAATCAGTTAGGCATAAATTAATATTTCATTTTAATAAATTGCAGGCAAGTTATTGAGCCCCAGCAAAGCTGAACATAATTTCCTCCAGCAATATATCGGCATATTCCGGAAATTTTTCATATTCTCTTTTCTGGGGCAAGGAAACTACTACAGTAAAACTTTTAAAGCAAAGTTGATCTCTTGGAAGTGTTTGAAAACTCTGAAGAAGTGCAGTCAAACACAGTCGAGTAAAGTAAGGGAAGCATTTCATCATGGGGTCGTGGTTCGGCGGCCGTACATGTCGCCTGGTTGGTGTTTTTGTGATGACCGCCTTGTTCTTCTTCGTGGAGCTGACGGTGGGCTACATCACCAACTCCATGGCGCTGGTGGCAGACAGCTTCCACATGCTCAGTGACGTGCTGGCCCTCATCATCGCCTTCCTCAGCGTCAGAGTCAGCAGAGTGAGTACCTACTAGTGATGTACCGATACCATTTTTTTGGCCGATACCGATACCCATTTTTCGGCCGATACCGATACTCCGATACTTGAAAATGCCGATACTTTGACCGATACTACTACCGATACCGATACTTTTACAATCATATTAAAATAAAACCATTATAAACCCTACATGGGTGTTATAATAAAATTATTCACTAATATATCTAATAACATAACAAGATTGACAATGAAGTTTTTGATTATGATTAATAAAACTGCTCTTGCTCTATTAACTATATTGTTAAAAAAATGAAATCCATTAGATAGATTAGTGTTTCTAATCGTATTACAACGTAATGTAGACTAGCTCTAATAGCAACTGGTTCCAAAGGTGGACCAAAACAATCGAACTAGGTTTGAACGAAACATCAACCAGGTTTGGACGAAACTTCAACTAGGTTTAGACGAATCTTCAAATAGGTTTGGACGAATCTTCGACTAGGTTTAGACGAAACTTCGACTAGGTTTAGACGAAACTTCGACTAGGTTTGGACGAAACTTCGGCTAGGTTTGGACGAATCTTCAACTAGGTTTGGACGAATCTTCAACTAGGTTTGGACGAATCTTCAACTAGATTTGGACGAATCTTCAACTAGGTTTGGACGAAACATCAACTAGGTTTGGACGAAACTTCAACTAAGTTTGGACGAAACTTCAGCTAGTCGTTGAGTAACCATGAGTCAACAAATAGATGCTAGAAAGCAATTGAAAATGACTCAATTTAATATAATGGTAAAATCGCCCTTTAAAATGCTAGATTTTGCATTTTAATGCTATTTTTCCTGCTAGGTGATAGATTCGTACTTTAATGCTAAGTTGGCAACACTGCAGTCCAGTGTCATAGTTTGATTTGTTTCCCTCACAAAGTTTTTCGGTTACGTCATCTTTCCGCTCTATTGTCGTGTGGTACCGTAATTAGCATGTATGAGCAAATATGTATTCACTGTTTAGCAATCTTCATTTACCAACTGAGGTTATTTTCCGACTAAATTTAATTATAAATGATATTTTTACCCATTTACAGCCGTAAAATAGTGAAATAATGTGGCCTTTAGTCTCAGAAATAGCAGCGTGAACGCAAGCAGTATATGCATGTACTAACACACAATGTGCAGCAGCAAACACGGCTCTTTTCGGTTTGGGGGCCTATCGAATTTTTATGTTTTTTTCGCCATAGCATGTATTTTGGTGTGAAAAACACGAAAATGATATCCATTTTGTGGAGAAATTATTTATTAAGCTTATATCCATTAATATTTTATGAAAAAACTGCGGTTTCTCGGTACGTTTTTTGCCACGCAAACTCACACAGACAGGAATCTATCATTTGTCGGTGAGTGCCTCCCTGACGTTTTTTTCATTTTTAGACCATGCC
Organism: Platorchestia sp. MABIK; assembly: GCA_014220935.1. Classification (NCBI taxonomy): domain Eukaryota; kingdom Metazoa; phylum Arthropoda; class Malacostraca; order Amphipoda; family Talitridae; genus Platorchestia; species Platorchestia sp. MABIK. The sequence continues at coordinate 135,612 of JACJUY010000582.1, read as the reverse complement.
ATACACTCTCAATCATTTGAGTGTGTGCACCTGTTGCAGGGTCCACGAAGTTTTCACTGTGATTAACAGTGAGGTGTTTCAAATTATACCCTTGGTTAGGTTAGGGACACTTGATGAATAATTTCTCCACAAAATTAATATCACTTTCGTGTTCTTCACACCAAAATACATACTTTGGCGAAAAGGAAACATTAAAATTCGATAGGCCCCTAAACCGAAAAGATCCGCAAACACGCAACCAACTATAAGATTGTTCATGAATTTTTCAAACATCTTAAAATAGAAGAAAAATGCGAGATTCGTAATGTACGGCGATTTACATGCTAAATTAAAATAAAATTATTAGCTTCGTAATATTTTACGATTTACAAGCTAAATTGAAATAGAACGTTCAGGCACTTCTTCATTAAATTTACAAAAACTTTAAAATGCACCTTCAACTTTATTTAATTGGTATGATTTTGTTAGCCTGTCATGTACTTTGAGAAATAGAAATTGGGTCAAACTGTATAGGTTTTAGTTGTTAAAGTACAATAATTTTATGTCGCTTTTATGTTTAACTATTCATGGAACATAGCTCTCACTTACTGACCATACGTGACTCATCGGGAATTCAAAGTCATAAATTCAGTTAGCGGGCCTGATTAAACGCTGTAATTTAACAGTTAACTAACTAATTTACTAGGTATGAATAGGCTCTTTATTTGATTATACTTATACTTTCATGATTTTTGACTTTAATTTTTATGATAAAATACGTATTATGGGAAAGTATCGGTAAAGTATCGGCCGGATTTTGCCGATACCGATACCAGTAAAATGACCGATACTTGCCGATACCGATACATCGGTACATCACTAGTACCTACACCTTCTTTTGCATTCGTAGTTCAGTCGGGCCTCGTGTTATGAATCATCAAATGCGAACTGCAACTCGCTCACATCAAAATTTGCTCAAGTCGTACAACGTAAGAAAATGCTGTTACGTTATTTTCATGTCATGTTGCAAACCCCTATTTTTTAAGTTGTGATCAACTAGGTCTAATTTTTAACCTCTTGAGTTTAGATTTGCACCAGGAGAATCATAACTTTAAGATCGACTGTTTGTCATGTCATTTAAGGCAAATACTGAATTATTTTTACAACTTTTTTATCAAGTGCTTAGTATGCACGAAAACGGAATACTTTTTCCATGTTTAGAAATATTTTTTTGCTGAATGATCTAACTCATGTGTTAACAGACGAAATCGATTTCAACTGTAGAAACCGAGATTAATTTTTCTTGAGAAAATGTGTAGTTTAAGGAAACAAGTTTTTTGAAAAATGTGTTCGCGCATAGCTTATCATGGTTGCATTTATCTACGTCTGGCTAAAAGCCATTATTATTATATAGGACGTTTCACCACCGAAGACGCTACAGGGACGTTTCATCGGTGTATTCCATTTTTCCCAGTTCATCATTTCTATATACAGGGTGAATATCATTTCTGCTGTCGCCGTGTGGCGGCATAGTTGCAATTTTGAGGTAACATCTTATTTAGTGCTGGCACAGTATGCCGTTCAATTCGCTCGTGCTAGGAAAGAGACCATCACGCCTCTAACCTCTTAGTTTGCGATGTGTCGTCGCGCGCCGCTGTCACCATGTGCCGGCTTACAGATCAATCACACTAATATCACTCTTTATTCCGTACATGAACTATAGAGGTTTGGATATTTTCCATCAAGTTAGCAATTACCGATGGGGCCGGTAATGGCTGAGTTTCATTAGCGGTAGCTGGGACCCCCATGCGGGGGTTCCAGCTACCCACCCACACTTGGCCGAGCGACTGTGGCTAAAAGTCTGAGTGCTCCATGCAGCAAGCTCATTTAAAGTATTGATAGACGCTTCATTATTTGTTTTGCACACTGCTAGTTAATTATTTTATCGCGCCAAGTTTAGTTCCTGCCAATCATGAGAAGTTGGTAGGAATTATCATCAATATATTGTTATCAGGCCGTCCTCACCGACTTTCACCTGTTATCTTCTTATCTTAACCAAGACTTCCCTGGCAGTTTTGTGAATGTCTCCCGAGTTATCGTCTGACCAGCGTAAAAACTGCGTCTGAGAATAATTTGAGCCTTTAAATGTGCTCTCTCTGTGCATTAGTCTAATTGAGTGCTCTAAAACGAAGCCTCTCCTATTTGAGTCTAAGATAAAATTTTCGCTATATCTACACTTTATGGGTCACCAAATAGTAAGCTGATGGATGATTTTTGCAATATTGAGTAACTCTAAGTAGCGATGACAGCTGTAGCTCGCTTGTGTAGCGTCTGACGTATCTGCTCCACTTCAGTACGGTCGTCCTCGAGCTGTAGATCATCTTTTGCGAACCATAACTTTGACCGATGAGAATTAGTCCCAGCTGTTTCCATTTATTCATCGGTTGAATCAAGTATCATTTTATTTGAGCAACTCGCAACTGTGTCAATCTGTACATGAGGTTCACGTAAATGATACAAAACTCGATCGATTTCATTGAACAAGCGAAAACGATGTTGCTCTCATTGTAATCGTACGTACAACTTCAACTTCTTGGTTTGAATTTGTAATTCATTTTTCACTACCGTAATTTTTGTAGGCATTATTTGGTTTGAATTTGTACTCAAGCATAGTCGAATCAGCTGCATTCATTGGTAAATTTTTATCATCCATAGGGATTTTTGTATATGCACATCGATTGTAAGCTTATTGTCGTGTGTAAGCGTCATGGTATAAAGTCGTTAAAACTTATCTCCGGACAAAACTTTACAACTCGTAAGGCAGGGACGAACAAATTCCCTTACGTAACAAGAGTACCGTGCTTATGACGTCTTTGTTTATCGTTTTAAATGGTACTAAAATTAATGCAAGTTTTTTACATGCCTTCGATTGCATTTCTGAGGGCAAATTGTTAAGCATTTACATCTTGACAGCGAAACAGCCGGAAGTGCGAGTTTTTTTTGTACACATGGTTACGATTCGTGCTCTGTTCTCTGCGCAATCCTCAAGGTTGGGGTTCTAAATGACATGTACGCAGTCTGCCTCCAGAGACCCTGATAGTTTGCGAGATGCCCCGTGCTCAGCTTGCTTAAAAAATCAATCCTTGATCATAACTCCAAAAAACTGCACGCAGCTAACCATAGCGAGAGAAGAACTCAGTCCGCTTGCTGCACCGCTACCAAGACGTGGGCAGAGCGGTTTGAAAGTCTGGTCTCGGAGGTGTCAACTCCGGACAGTTTTCTGTCAAAATTGAGGTTCAGAACGCCACAGGCGGAAACTGCTGACGCTCGTGTGTTGCAGTGTGTGTCATCTGGTGACTTGGGAGTAACGAAAATCTGAACAAGGTAACTAGGAGCTGTCTGTCTGACTTATTTTACAATATGTCACACCGATAGGATGAAAAATTTCAGGCTGTGCTTAAACGTCCAATTCTGTAGTATCAGCATTTTAAGTCGCATTTACTTTCGCTCAAATAAATAAAGCGGTTTGTGAAGTTATTTACTCATCAAATAAAATAGCTTTATCCTGAACAGAAGTTGTGATTTTCGAATGTTGGTGGCAGTGCCTTGAAGAAGCGTTGCTAGCATGTGGACTGGTTAAGATAAATATTAACGACTATTTTGTCGTCTCTGGCATTCAAGTTTTCAACCATGAATTGGCCTTTTTCCTGTCCAAGATGCTCAAGCTTGTCTTATTCATAATTTAAATGAACCAAATTATGAAATTTTGGCCAGTAAAAAGAGTAGTTTAGCAATCCTGAGGTAGACTAGAATAAACTGATACTGCCGGCATCACGGTGACAACGTCGTGTCTGTAATGGCGTCGGCTGCGGTTAGCTGCTGTGCGATTACCACTCAACCTTTCATGACTTCAGCTACTATTGTAAAATACTTCATTTGTCCTCTACTGTCCTGATGGCCGGTCGCATGCTAGCAAATCAATGTAAGCTACTATTTTTTTGTGATGAATTGAATTATCTGTGTAGTATTTCTAATTTCATTGTATGAATTTTTTTTATAATTTTCCGTTGATTAATGCAGTGGTCGTTTTTGATCGATCATTTCACGCTATTGTAAATACAATTAAAAAATATAAATGCGTCATTTACGCAAGGAACGCGTGAACTTTTACTTGACACGCGGTTATCTCAAAAGACGTTCTCCCAAGTGATATAATAATGCGTTTGTCATGCGCCAACACGTTAAATAAACTGGATCACAGCTAGGTGGCATCTGTACTCTCAGATTACGGTGATAACGTCGCCGTAATCAGTTACTAGAATCCTGCAAGTGTGGCGACCTTCGTCACCTTGCAGATAATGGGGAGCGAGGCGTGCACGGAACCGCGGAACTACGCAAGTTTCTCACCTTGTTCTCACTAATTTGATGTCGACCCTGGCTCAAATTTGTGGACACGACACGTAGTCTTGGGGAGTGGCAGGCTAGAAAGCGACACTTGAGAAGAGTGAAAGGCTGCTCAGTTCGTTTGCTGAAGGGGTTTCCGTCTTGGCAGAGGTAGGGCAAATTATCGCACGCCTAATAATAGCTCAGTTTTTGATTTTTAGGCTACAAAATCAGGCATGTATGTGTGCAAATCGAGCGTTATTTCTTAGCGCTTGCCATATTAAAGTGTGATGCTTCTACCGCACCAGACTGTTCGCGGAGAGTTGCATTACAGTCCTTTTCCGTTTTAAACATGATGATAATACTACTTGGTATATTTTATTGACTGTCATGACAAGTTGACCCTAATTTTAAAATTTAAAATAATATTTTTAGCTCCTTTTTCTCTGTACAAATCAGATAGCCACCGTGTGCAGGATTGACCTTCTCTAAGGGTGATCTACCTATGGTATCAAGGTTGCATAAAATATGCCTTGATTTGAAAAAATGCTTCTTGGAATTTAAAATTCGTGGTTCCTCGTAGACGAGTGTGGCGCGGTTGCACGTGCGGGGTAAAATCTTTCAACTCGGGGACCGATTCGTTAACGCACAAGGTTATACAATAGTAGGCAGATATGGTAGAGCGAGTGTACGTAAAATCGAAGTTCTATAGACGCGAGGAATCAGATGTTCTGTCGATTTTTTAACAGGTTGTTTTTTTCAACCTTTCCATTTCCTGAGATGCATGTGAGCTGCCTCGGCTACCTACCTCTGAAGGTATTTCTTTCATAACTGGTTACCACTTGAATCTATTTGGAGAAGGGCTTACATTAGTTATGATGCTCACAGTTATCAGCAATTTTATTTTTCCAGTTACGGACGTTTCCCAAGCTAGTGTCCGGTACGTGCACCTCGCAAGCAGCATAATGTCATGCACTCAGTGCGTCTAGCTGCACACCCGTGTAGACTTACACCAACTCCAGATCAGACCTTGCAGGGCGTCTGGTGGACTGTGCCAGGTTTGTGTGTGTACGCGCCTTCTCAGAACCGCCGCGGAAGCATGCGTAGTTACAATAGTCATTTTTGCTTCCTGGAACGCCAGAGAGAAGTTACGTGGCTCCGCCGCGTGCGTCACTCCTGCTCTCAAGACAAGTTCTTGGATGCTCTTCTCTCCTTTTTATTCTGCTCAAGCGGTCGAGTCCTTGCGGCTGCCGAGCGCTATTTTTTTTTAATTTCGCTTCTTTTACTTTTGAAGTGGTTTGATTTATATTGCTTGCTTGTTAAACGTTGACACTAGTTGACTTGTTCTATATCAAAAGGCTATTTGGCAACTGTTGACGAATGCAGTGTATTTTTATCGTATCAATGGTCGCAGATTAGAAACTGAACTTGATATACTGTACACAGCTGCAAGGAAGACAAAGTTATTTTTGCTTGCTCAAATCCTAGCTTGTGGTTTGAAAATATTGGCGTTCACTATATCTTGGATTTTAATGAAAATTGGGGTTGATTCTTCAGCGCGTCGTGAAGGAGATGCTATGTAGGTGTCTGCTTGCGTTTGAAAACTTCAAGGACTTGCACTTTCAATAGCTTGTAAGAACCTGACCAGCATTTCGTTTTATTTATTTTTTCTAGATTGAATCCAAGTTTACTGTAAAAATCAGCCGTTTAATGAGACTGACCTAACTGAAAACAAAAATGCGGACTGCTCCTTTTGAACCCCTGAGTACAGACTACGTTTCTGCAGCTTTGAACTTTTCCTGATTGTCAAGTTCAACTTTGTGTAATTGGCGCTTCTTTGATTAACGCAGTAGTTATAACATGGCGCAGAAGGTAGTGTGACAAATACATCAATAACGTGTGAATTTAAATCAACTGCGAGAAAATAGCTTTCGAGTGCCAGTGTCAATTAATTAGTATTTTTACATTCTGTGGCTCCCCTGAAACAATTGTATGAAAACATTTATTTGATAATTTCTCTTATTTGAACCTATGTCATCGCGTATATTAGCGTGATCAGACGTGTTGATTCTCACTTTAATAGAGTATACGAATATAATTTAAAACTTCGCACTCACTTGAGTGCCATCATATCAACCACTCCTCGTGTTTGTTCGTTAACTAAATGCGCCCTGAGATAGTGAAGCGCACCTAGTGCTGGTTTGTTTCTCGAACGTCAGACAGGTTACAAATAAAATGCTTGACACTGAAAACTGGATCACCACGACTGAATAATCTTCATTCTTATCTACATTCTGAACTTGTCGTGTACAATCAACTGTTACGATAAAATTTCATCATAGTTGTCTGCATAATTCTGTGATATTTCCAACATGAAGTGGCTGTTTCTTTTCCATTATTAAGTCTTCATTTTCGAATGTCAGCATTTGAATTCATTTGTAATTTCAACTCGATTAGTTAACACTCGAAAATGGCACCGTCATGGTTTACCAAGCATAGAACATTGAAACGTGGTAACAGCTTTTGCTATTTGTATTCTTTACCCATCGTTCATATTCATATACTGCTTCGAAAACATGTTAATTATCGTTATTTGCAGCCTAATGTTTCCGGCTATCCTTGAACGAAAAATGCCTAAGGTTACATGAGCCTCAGGCGTGATGAGATTTTGATCGCTCACGACGAAGGCCATTTTTTCCAAACGTTGAAACGATAATAACGATGATGTACAATTGCTATAAAGGTACCAAAAGTCGGTAGTGCTAATGGTTATTTTTTGTGGGG
>JACJUY010000582.1:105401-128441 GCA_014220935.1 Platorchestia sp. MABIK | reverse complement strand
GGGGGGGGGGGGGGTGGTGTAGCTGTAGTATCAATGGAAATTAGCGTCCCTAAAGGAAAATGTGAGGTCCCTAGGTAAAGGTTAGGTTGGCTTTCTTGTTTTTGAAATAACTTTCAGATGGGCCATCTTTTTTTGGGTTCACTGCTGACTTTTTTCAGCACCGATTATTTTCTTCAGAATTTTGTTATCTTGTTTCAAAAAATTTCTTTCAATCTTGCTTTTCCTACGCGTATAGTACTCATTTTCTACACACATAGATTCCCCGTCCCCTTGATTCATTTGTAAACGGTGCCTCCCTATTTTTCCTCTTGGAAGCACTTTTGTTGCGGCTATGCCAAGACTAAATTTTAATCTAAGCTTATCTATGAGTTAGTTTTGTTAGTGTGGTAACCGAAAAATCTAAACATTTTCGTCGTGAAAAATCGTACGCACTACGCACTCTTTTACGCGCAGATTTTAATCATATACTCGGAAGAAAATTGCGGTTACTAATTATAACGTAGTGTACGAGTCTCCCTTGCTTCACTGTTCCGCAGCGCGCTACGCTCTTGTGAGTAACCAGAGTCCGTGAGAGGGGATTTTTTGAACTATATGTACAGTGCCCCTCAATGTCCCATTTTATTGTTTTCCCTCACTTCGACGCTTCATATCGCGCCTTCTAGCTTTCAGAATGGGTCATGCTAACCTTTAGCGGAAGAAGAGGCTCTAGCTATCGCCTGTTAAAGCAGGAAAAGCCAGTTTTGCAAACAACTTAAATTCTGGGGTTCGACGGATCGCCATTTACAATTTAAAAAGGAACCGTCGAGCTCTCCCGTACCATCCCCTCAGGGGTATACAAGTATGTATTGAATTTACTGGAATTAGCGCTCCCAAGTGGAATGTGTGAGGTCTTGAGATAAAGGTTAAGTAGGCCTTCTAATTGTTGAAATAGAATAGATTTTTTCGTTTCGTGACGGACAAGCTTTTTCGGTTCACTGCTCTCTTGTTTTTCAGCATCTACCACTTTCATCTTACAACTTTTATCTTGTTTCATAAACTTTTCTCTGAATTTACTATTTTGATGTGCCTTCTGCACAAATTCCTCATTACCTTATAAGTCCATACTAATAGTGCCTTCCTCCTCCCTCTCTTTGAAACACAGCTAATCAAATCTCACCACTCAGGGGGATACAACTATTGTATCTATGGGAATTAGCGCTCCCAGAGGGACAATGTGAGGGCCCGAGCTAAAGGTTAGGTAGGCTTTCTTTTTGTTAAAATAACATAGGTTTTTGTTTTGTTACGGACCAACTTTTTTCCGGTTCACTGCTGTCCGGTTTTTTCAACACCTACTACTTTCTTCTTCAACTTTGATCTTGTTTCATCAACTTGTTTCTGATCTTACTGTTTCTATGCCCTTTCTGCATAGATTCCACGTTTCCTTAACTCCATACTAAATGATGCCTTCTTCCTTCCTCTCTTTGGATCTCATTTGTTGAGGATAGGGAGGCTTAAACCAACTAATAATCTAATAAACTAATCAAATCTCGCTCTCGGACCCTACCACCGAGAAAGTCAGGTCCTGGGCCCAAATGAGGCCCATTCACATTGATGAAATCTTGAAATGAGATGTGCTGCCAGATTTGGAAATAACAGCCAAAGTCCTTGTGGAAAATATCCTATTCTCATTAAAAAGGTCAGAGTGAAAACGGTCTAGCATCGGTTGCAGAAGGATTGGAAAAAACTAGCTCGTCGTGCTTTCAATATGCGTAGACTCACAGAAGCTATGAATGAGAAGCTGGTAAATTTTTGCTGATAATTCAAGGATTAGTCATCAGGGCCGTGGTAAAATGTGATTTTCAGTAACGAAAGTATGCTCAAGTTGGTCACGGGAGCCTCCAAAATCGTCGCCCCGGCTATGTCTCCAGAGCCGACTTGCGGTAGGCCGTTAGAAGGGCGAAGCATCCGAACTGTGGGATGCGTTCAGTAGAAGCAAGAGTTGCGTTTTTTTATTTCAGTGAGAATGAAATCAATGGCCAAGGGTAGATTGTATTTGAGTTCTATTGTCTAAACGTTTCTAGTGTACAGATTCTTTCCTGGCACTTAAATTGAAGCGGTCTTGATTTTTTTAAATTGATCATGGAACTCCGCGAGGATCACATAGGCACATGATCACTTCTCCGTTGTGCTGAGTTGTCTTCTCAATTTTACAACTGTTGTATCTTCGGTAGTCAATATGTTTATGCGAATACATTTGAAAATCCACTCTATAAATGTAAGGGAAAATTAAACAAGTAGTCAGAACCGCTCTTTTTTGGAATTGTGACACAATACACGCAAATGCTGCGCACTGGCAAATTCTGTCGCGTAGATCAATTAACTGCGAGAATAATTAATGAGTCGTGAATTGTTCTTGGAAAGTTCTCATGAATCATGAACATAAAGTGGATGTACCAACTTGAAATGTATAAGGTTTATAATCTGCTCCGAAATTACAGCTTCGTAAATTTAGCTATAATGAGATTTTATGTGTTGATGCGCCCGCTGTAGCCCACCATTTATTTATGGCTCTTGTTCTAGTACATGTATTCTACACCTTTTTCACTTCAAATTAATCCGAGTCAAGTTCAATTTAATCCAAGTCAAGTTCAATTTAATCCAAGTCAAGTTCAAATTAATCCAAGTCAAGTTCAATTTAATCCAAGTCAAGTTCAAATTAATCCAAGTCAAGTTCAAATTAATCCAAGTCAAGTTCAAATTAATCCAAGTCATATTCAAATTAATTGAACCCTAAGTTGAGTTAAAAATTGACATAATCACTTGCTAATTTGAGCTTTTTCGTGTAAAATATGTATCTATTGGATGTGATGAGCAAGACAATCTTTTTTCCTTTTAGCAAGGAATACATAAAATTTATGCAATATAAAAATAAGTTGTCGTAAAATGTGGTAAGAATCCAGTATCAGGAGGCAGAGTGTGATTCAGATCTTTGAGCAGTTTAAAAGATGCAAGTCAATTATAAAAACTTCGTTTTATACTCCTCATTAAAGTTGTTTTAAAATTCTACATTGATGACAGTGTACATACATTCAAATATTCATGTTCAAAAGGTAATTTTTTGTTACACATTCACATAGTTTCGGGGATTTATTTACACTTCTAGAAATTTATTTGCGCGAAATTCCACTTTATTACATATATATTTATATATATAAATATGTATATATGAAGTCAAATACATGCAAATACAAAAGATTACTACCGGACGATATGTATATTTAATCTTTAAAAACATATACAAATGCGATTCACAGAGTACTAATCTACAATTCCGTTTGATAATTTATATGAGTACATTACTACACAGATACATTCCTGCATTAGCAAGAAAAATGTTGCCACTGCTCTCTAATGTTCATCTTTTAATGCAGCATCTATCACTCTGCATTTTTCTTCTCGTATTTTCCTCTACTCCTCTTCTTACTCTTGCGCGTATATTTTCTTGTTCATCTTCACTTCTTTCATAGTCCGTTGATTGGTTGTAGAGATCCAACATGAGGGAAGCGCTGATTCAAATTCAATGAGAAATACTTTTCTTCCATACTCCTATATTAGAGAAATCGGTACACAAGATACTGAAAAACATTTTTTAAATTATTTTAAAAACCGATAGAACGGAATACAACATTACATACATAAAATCCAAATGTATTCCGATATATGTATGTAAAATTTGACTGTTATTAATTTTAATTTGACTTGGATTAATTTGAACTTGACTTGGATTAATTTGAACTTGACTTGGATTAATTTGAACTTGACTTGGATTAAATTGAACTTGACTTGGATTAAATTGAACTTGACTTGGATTAATTTGAAGTGAAAAAGGTGTAGAGATGTCATTACTAAACTTTCTGGATTTGATGTATCCTTTACTAAATATATACTACACTGTTGAACACTCCTATTACTTCAGCCTAGTTTTATCGGCATTTTTGATATCCTTGAATCTTCCCCGGCATGTTTTCAAGGTTGGAAACTACAGTACGTAATATGTATGTCGCTGACTTTGGAGGGTGAGGTTTTTGTATCGGTATTTTGTGCGTCTGCAAAATGGATGACTTATCCTCTACACAGGCAACTGATGTACACGTGTCGGATCAATGCAGCCTCAGATATAAATATCCCAATGTTGACAACCGTTGGTGATATGTGATAGCCGCCCCTTTTATACGACTATGAAGTCTATCTGGTATTTGCACCTGATAGTCATAATAATTCAAAATGCTGAAAGGGAATGATTTATACTATTGTACACTGCATGCGGCTTTACTTGTAGGCTTTAGAAAAGATGCTTTTCCTCACAAAAAGAATGCTGTTGCTTAAAATTATTGTCGTTATCGACGGTCAGTCGTGGCATCCGGTGGTGCAACTCAGCCCAAAATTCATTTGAAGTTATTTCGCCTTGCTTTGTTGTCGAAGAGCCCCTTAGGGGGATACAACTACTGTATCTATGGGAATTAGCACTCCCAGGGGTTTATGTGAGGGCCCGAGCTAAAGGTTAGGTAGGCTCTCTTTTTGTTGAAATAGAATAGGTTTTTGTTTTGTTACGGACCATCTTTTTTCGGTTCACTGCCGTCCTGTTTTTCAGCACCTACTACTTTCTTCTTTAACCTTTTCTTGTTTCATAAACTTCTTTCTTAGCTTACTGTTTCTATGCACCTTGTGCACAGATTCCGCATTCCCTCAACTCCATACTAAATTGGGCCTTCATCCTTCCTCTCTTGGAACATCTTTGTCGAGGTAAAGGGAGGCTAAAAGTTTCTTAGATAGTTGTAATAATAATGTTGTCCAAGAGACGGCAAGCGAACTGGGGTGGTGGAAATTGAAATTATCGGCTACGAATCCATAGGAGCTGCACTTCGCTACAATTAAGGTTGTTATTCACACTTTATTATACTTGTGTTGCTGTACATGAGTGAAGGTGCGTATAGTTCTTCACAGAATATTTACCGTGGACGAATTGTCTACACTTTGCTTGTCGAAGAGTTGAACGCAGTATCTGTCATCATTTCAATTTTTTGTGAGAACAACTTCTCTTACCCCCATCTAAAATCCTTTCCCTGGTATGAATTTGTTGTATCTACTAAGTTTGAGGAGGCGTTAAATTTTTTCCGGTGAGATTTGTCGTATGAGTATACTCTAGCAAGATCGTGTAACTTTCTTTATGCAGTGTATAGTTTCCATGACTTTTTTTCGAGGATGCCGTTGTTGTGGAACAAACTGGTTTAATTTCATTTCTTTGTCGTCTCGATCCTTGGTGTTGGTGCTAGACTAATAATCGTGTTTGGCGATGCTTTTTTTTTTTCATTACATCCTCAGCTTTCAATCTTCTTTTTCTTAGCAATGCCTGCACACGCTTTTTTATTTCTCCTCTTGCGTACTAGTCTGGAGTTACTCCATTGTGTTTCCTCTTGATGGCTTAAATATTATTGTTCCTGTTGTGCTTCCCCGTTGAGGGCTATTATCGTCATCCTGCCGTCGTTATTTTCAACATTTTGCAAGATAGATGGACTCTATGAAGCACCGCTAACCTTCTTAACGTTCGCCTGGTCTTGATTCTACTACTTTGGTCGATTGTGTCATGTATCAATTCTACCCCTCAGGGAGATACAACTGTTGTATCAATGGGAATTAGCACTCCCAGGGGGAAAATGTGAAGACCCGAGCTGAGAGTTAGGTAAGGCCTTCTCTTTGTTGAAGAAATATGTTTTTGTTATGTTAAGGACCATTTTTTTTCAGTTCACTGCTGTCCTGTTTTTCAGCACCTACTACTTTCTTCTTCGACTTTGATCTTGTTTCGTAATCTTCTTTCTCAACCCATTGTTTCTATACTCTTTCTGCATAGATTCCGCATTCCCCTAACTCTATATTAAATGGTGCCTTCCTCCTTCCTCTTTTTGAATCGCCTTTGTGGTGGATAGGGAGGCTTAAACTAACTAATAATCTAATCTGTATCAATTCTATGGGACTAGGCTCCACGTCTTGGGTGGATTTGGGGATCTATAGCCAGTTTTAAGACAGTTGTGTGCTAACTTGTTTCTCTGCGTGCCAAAAACGTGGAGAAAATGAATAAATGAATAATGCGCACTACTTATCGATCAGTTCATTAAATGCGTAAAAGACTAAAGAGAATACGTATTTTGAACCTTTAGAGACCTTACTTTACCCCTTGTCGTGGTTTGATGATTTTTTGCAAGAACCAACAACATTCACTCCAATTAGTTCATGCTCGGCCTAAAAAGCACTCTTCCGAGTTTTATTATTTTTTGAATTAAGAATACTTCATATTGAATTCGATACTTGCAACTGAAAGAAATATTTCTACGCAGAGAAGAGTACTTAATGGGAGGTGTTTTTTAGCGTTTTTATTGCCATTAACTTGAAAAATACGGTGCGCCTATCGTTTGCAATGGAATGATACTAGAGAACGAGTGGCACCGCCTCCGTCTGAGCCGCAGCCATGTGCGTCATGCCGTCATCTGACCAGTTCTCCTCGCCGAGATCAGTTCAAGGGCATACGAGACTTCATGGCTACGAAAGGAGAATCAACTTTTCATCGAGGTCACCTCTAAGTAGACCTACTGTACTAGCTGAGTGACTGTATTTTTTAGCTTTCTTTTTCTTCTCTTTTTCATTCATTTCGCATGAGCAGCAATTTGTTTCTTTCTTTTGCTTTGTTATTGGTCTCTACCTATTGTATTTTTTATGCATATTATTTATGTGGCCCGTATTGATTATTTTATTTTTTACGCCATCTAAACACTGAAGGCGATTGTGTTGAAAACTCTTCACTTCTTGGGAGATATGCAGGGTAGCGAAGCCCCACTTGCAGCGCTATGCTGAGAGTGTCTCTCTTCTTCTTGAGGGTAACCTGAGGAACTAGCTCTTTTGAGGGGTAGCAACAAATGCTTCAAAACCTGCAGACACATCAGCTTGGCGACGTTTGTGTTGGTTCACATCGGACTGATGCGATCCCTTCACCTGTTTTTGACTCAGTGATCTGCACTTGTTGAAGGTGTTTGTTGTGGGGTGTTGTTGTAGGTAGGCTTCAACTTCCTTCTTTGCATCTCTTCATTTTCGCGGGGAAAATCAACATTCCATCGATGAACTACATGATTGTCTTCGACGCTTAGTCGACTTCATTCAGATACCACCCATCAATTTAATGCTGTGTTTTTACCCTACTGAGGTATTGTGTGTTTCGCTTTTGGATTAGCCCTGAGGGAATGACTTGTAGTTGAAATGAAAAGCTCGAGTAAATGCGGAGTGAGTGAAATTTCTAATTATCATTGCATTACAAGTATTTGCTTTAAACTTTTAATCGCATTACTTCTCAATAGTAATTTATGTTTTAGTTCTGTTAAAACTCAATGTATTTTTTAAAAGTATTCCGATGTTACTGCGCGAGTTTCTTTTGCTGTCGCCTATCGTGACAAACTTTCAATAGTAATACTGAAAGCTCTTTGACTAGCTAATATTAACATTGAACGCTCACTGGCCGTTCGTGGAACTATTGAATGCATGACATTTGTATCTTGATTAATATTCTATTAGGAATATCTTTTCTGCTAAGCAGTTTAATCATGAAGGTAATTGCAAAGAAGAACTTTAAAATCATTTTTATGAAACGTTTCAAGCCTCAGCTCATCATGTCATACTCTGTAACAACAAAAACACACACGCGTTGAATAAAAATACGAAAAATAACAAAATTGTTCTTCAAGTATTTAAAATTGGTGCCTAACTAAAACAATGACATGACTTAAAAAACGGATGAATCTGAAAATCAAAATTTCACTACCCAGCATCGTACACGCGAGTTAAAACAGGGGAAAAGTTTATAGGAGTACAACTAAAATGCGGAACGGTCATAAGGAAAATTAACTAGCGAAAATAACATCTTATCAAAGTGAGAGGAAGAGGGGAATGAGCGAGAGAGAAATAAAAAAAGGAAAAAAAGAAAAGGAAAACAGAGAAGAGGAGGTTAGAAGAAGAAAAAATACAAATACATTTTTTCCAGAGACTGGTAAAAATTGAAACGAATGCAACTATTGCTGCACTACTAGGTTCCTATAATTTTTAAGGGGTAAGCACTTCGCATATCATTCAAGGCCGGTTTCAATTTGTTTATATACAGTGACTCTAACATGCGCAGCTCACCAGAATTTGAAGCATAGTCTACAATTTTAAATTGAGCGTTACTGATAAATTGTTCACAGGGACCTAAACAATGCTGCCTTAAATTGGAATGGGAAGGTGCTCCCAACGGGCGTCCCGTACGATGGCTTCTACCGGCATGCTCTGCGACTCTCATAAATAGTGCTCGGTGGGTTGATCCCGCATACCGCGATGCGCAATGCGCACAACTAAATTCATAAATGAGAGAAGATCGCAAGTCCTTGGGTAGGTCATCTTTAAATCGAAAGAGGGACCCAATAGTGAATTTGTTCAATAAAATTATTCGGAAGCGAGTTGTAGGAACTGATTTGCCAAGCAAATTAGACAGTTCAGTTTTAATTTTTCGGACTGATAGCCAAAATTAGGTAGTACGCAATACACAATAGATGAAATCTGTTCGGGCTCTCTAGGGCTGTAGACATTAGAAAGAAAAGTATTAACCGATTTATAAAAGGCCACGACTGGAAAACCGTTAGAACAGAAGTAAGACTTGAGGAACTCAAATTCATGGTGAAGGTTTTCATAGGTGGAACAAATCTTATAGGCTCTATTGATTAAAGTGAATAGGCTGTTAGCATTAAAAGATCTGCAGCAGAAACTAAAAAAAGCTGAGGCCTAAACCGGTAAAACTTTGTTTTCTAAAAACAGAGGTAAAAAATCTATTGTCCGCTCTATAAACTTTAACGTCAAGAAAATTAAGAGAATTTCTTTGTTCAACATCTACTGTAAACTTAATACTAGGATGTTGAACGTTCAAATATTGCAGAAATAATTGCACATCAGTTTCACGTTTGAACAGAACAAAGGTGTCGTCTACATTACGCTTGTACAAGATAGGCTTAAAAGTGGAAGGACAGTTTTGGAGCCACAGTTTTTCATGGAAACACATTAAAAATGTTCGCGAAAGTTGGACCGAGTGGAAGGCCCATACCCAAGCCCTCAATTTGTTTGTAGACACTACCATTAAACAGAAAAAAAGAATTAAACACAACAAGTTCCAAAAGACTCTTAAAATATTTCGACTTAATCCTATGACTAGAGAAGCTGGACTAGTGAATAGGGAACTGAGACAGATATTAATAGTCTCCGACAACAGAACATTGGTGAATAAGTTTTCAACATCGGAAGATGCCATGCAATATTCATTCGCATTTTCTACACTTGTAATATACTTTACAAAGCCCGATGAATTGGACATAGAATATTCAATCGCTGCTAAAGGACTTAATATTGGTACTAAAAATTTTGCTAGTTTGTACGTGGCACAGTTGTACGCAGCTAAAATTGGTCGGAATTGAAAAGATCTGAAGAAATCAGGTTTATGAATCTTCGGCAAACCATACATAATACCGGGGCCTGAGCCAGAAATGAACAGTTGTTTATAAAGATTTTCATTGAGTAGATTAAGGGATTTTAATTTGCGTAAGAAATTGTTTACTTTATCTTCCACTTTCATGGAATATTTCAGAATACAGTCAGTGATAGGTAAAATTTTGCTAGTGTCTGATATAATTTCTTGCATTTTAGTTAGGTAAGTAATTTTAAAATTGAGGGCTTGGGTATGGGCCTTCCACTCGGTCCAACTTTCGCGAACATTTTTATGTGTTTCCATGAATAACTGTGGCTCCAAAACTGTCCTTCCACTTTTAAGCCAATCTTGTACAAGCGTTATGTAGACGACACCTTTGTTCTGTTCAAACGTGAAACTGATGTGCAATTATTTCTGCAATATTTGAATGTTCAACATCCTAGTATTAAGTTTACAGTAGATGTTGAACAAGGAAATTCTCTTAATTTTCTTGACGTTAAAGTTTATAGGGCGGACAATAGATTTTTTTACCTCTGTTTTTAGAAAACAAAGTTTTACCGGTTTAGGCCTCAGCTTTTTTAGTTTCTGCTGCAGATCTTTTAAAGTAAACAGCCTATTCATTTTAATCAATAGAGCCTATAAGATTTGTTCCACCTATGAAAACCTTCACCATGAACTTGAGTTCCTCAAGTCTTACTTCTGTCCTAACGGTTTTCCAGTCGTGGCCTTTTATAAATCGGTTAATACTTTTCTTTCTAATGTCTACAGCCCTAGAGAGCCTGAACAGATTTCATCTATTGTGTATTACGTACTACCTAATTTTGGCTATCAGTCCGAAAAATTAAAAACTGAACTGTCTAATTTGCTTGGCAAATCAGTTCCTACAACTCGCTTCCGAATAATTTTATTGAACAAATTCACTATTGGGTCCGGTCCCTCTTTCGATTTAAAGATGACCTACCCAAGGACTTGCGATCTTCTCTCATTTATGAATTTAGTTGTGCGCATTGCGCATCGCAGTATGTGGGATCAACCCACCGAGCACTATTTATGAGAGTCGCAGAGCATGCCGGTAGAAGCCATCGTACGGGACGCCCGTTGGGGACACCTTCCCATTCCAATTTAAGGCAGCTTTGTATAGGTCCCTGTGAACAATTTATCAGTAACGCTCAATTTAAAATTGTAGACTATGCTTCAAATTCTGGTGAGCTGCGCATGTTAGAGTCACTGTATATAAACAAATTGAAACCGGCCTTGAATGATATGCGAAGTGCTTACCCCTTAAAAATTATAGGAACCTAGTAGTGCAGCAATAGTTGCATTCGTTTCAATTTTTACCTGTCTCTGGAAAAAATGTATATGTATTTTTTCTTCTTCTAACCTCCTCTTCTCTGTTTCTGTTTTCCTTTCCTTTTTTTTCCTTTTTTCCTTTCTTTCTTTCTCTCTCGCTCATTCCCCTCTTCCTCTCACTTTGATAAGATGTTATTTTCGCTAGTTAATTTTCCTTATGACCGTTCCGCATTTTAGTTGTACTCCTATAAACTTTTCCCCTGTTCTAACTCGCGTGTACGATGCTGGGTAGTGAAATTTTGATTTTTAGATTCATCCGTTTTTTAAGTCATGTCATAGTTTTATTTAGGCACCAATTTTAAGTACTTGAAAAACAATTTTGTTATTTTTCGTATTTTTATTCAACGGGTGTGTTTTTGTTGTTACAGAGTATGACATGATGAGCTGAGGCTTGAAACGTTTCATAAAAATGATTTTAAAGTTCTTCTTTGCAATATTCTATTAATTTTAGGTCGATGAAACCTGAATATTTATTAACCTTTATTGCATTGGTTACTTTTATAAAGGAGTATGACTGAGGAAACTAGATCAAAAATGCCTCACTTTGCCATTCAGACGTTAGGTATCATATCATTAAGATTTGATGTTTCTCATTAAAATAATTATCGTCATCATCATGTAGAAAAATGATTGGCGCTGAAGTAATAAAACATTTTATATGAAGAAAGAAAACAATTCGAAATTCAGTATTTTATAGTTTTGCGTTTTGTTTGCACAGTTATTTTGAAGAAATTCGGTCGAGGGGTTGATGTGATGAATTCAAATTAGGTGTGCATGTTTATACGAGTGTCTGCAGACAATGTATTGGCTAAGACACTAATCAAGAGATCAGCACCAACGCTGAGAGCGAGTTTGGTCGCATTGCGTCAGTCAGTGCCTGTGCTGCTAGTGTACTACTTCACTTCATTTGTCAAAAGTTTTGTTTGCTCACCGTTAACGATGCTGGAAGTCTGTGCTTGAGGTATTATGCCTACGCCTCGTTAGAGTGAATCAACGTGTAATCATTAGTGAACTCTTCTTGAGTTGGCTGGTCAAGTTTTGCTCTGCTGATGAGTTTGATTGGTAGCGCGTTCGCTTTATTGCATCTTCGTTGCATTACTCAAGCCTGGCTCAAGCGTGACGGGTTTCCTCGATGAGGCGTGCGAGCTCTGTGCTGCACACGACTGCGGCATCATCGCTCTCATTCAGGTCACAAATACATAGAACACATCATCATTATGTCGAATCCATTTTCAATGATACATTGCCCAATGATAGTATTTATGATACAATTTTGGATTATAATTGAAATGCAATTGTTGAAGGTTCCATTCAGTTAAATACGTTTATGAGAAGTTCATTTTGATCACTTTTGCTGCTGTTGTCGGTGGGTAAAGTTTTTTCTTTCCTTGAGCGTAACTACTTTTTACCGCCTAGTAACACTAATACAACATGTGCTTATGTTTCAAATGAATATCTTTTACGTATACTTGTTGAAATAAAGTATGTACAATCTATCTGTAAGTAATATATTATTTGATGGGAAGCTCAAAAAAATAAGTAATTAGTCTCAGTTATTCTTGACCTGAAACAGTGTGGTTTTAGTTAATTAACTGGTACTAATTTTGGTTCATGTAAGTTGAGGGGCTTGTAAGATAATGTACAATTAGTGGATCAACTGCGTCACACCACCAATATGAAGCGCAACACGAGTTGAGCTGTCGTGTTGGTCGGTGGCCTGGCTGCTTGAGGCAACACACCTGCGGCACCAGCGCCAATGTACGCCGACACCCGACTTGTGACGCCACGGCCTGACACCCGCGTCTGGTGCATCTGTACTGCGCTCCAGGCCTTCCATAAAAAAAGCTTCATTATAGCTGTCGAGGTGAAACTTTGACGATTGTTTGCGTCGCCTTTGTTCTGAAATTGGCTTTGTTGACGTGCTCTTCGTGTAGCCCTCATTCATTATGTAGATTTTATTGAAAAACTATTTTGTTATTAGTATTAGTTTGAATTGAATTTATTACTTCAAGGAGGATTGCAGAACACTGGGGAGAAGCTATCTTTCATTATTCATTGCACACGGTTAGTGTACATTTTTATATTCTGTATTAAATTATGTGATGAAACATGAAATATGCTTTAATAATTATTGTTTGCCTTATTGAAATTTGTTTCTCCTTCAAAGAAAATGACTTCAGCTGCGAATCTTGAACGCTATTGTGTTGTATTATAGTTCTAACTTCAAACTCAATGATTTAAACTTAATATGCAAGTTGTGAGAGGGGAAACCGTTAACACACATTGTTGCATAATCTGAGTTGTAATAAAGCCTGAGCTTCATTATGAGATGAAAAATCCAGAACTCGTCCAATTACTCCGCGGCTGCCTCTTGCATACTGAGCATCGCTGCCGCTGCTCGTCTAGGCGTCCTCTAGCTTGTCCGTGTGAGTGCGTGTGCACGTGATCAGCTTCTGTATGACCTGCCTTCTGAGCCTTTGTTATTATCTGCGGTGTGTGAAGGACCGTACCCTCGCTATTGAACTGACACACATCTGTTTGTGGCTCTCTGTGCTCTGAACTGGTGTGGCTCGCCGAGTGTTGTTTGTCGTCCATCATTGATGTGATGGTTCTGTTAGTTGATCTTATTGTTGGCTGTTGGTCGTCCTTGTTAGTGCCCCCTCGGGAAGATACAACCATTGTATCTATGGGAATTTGCACTCCCAGGGGAAAAATGTGAGCTAACGGTTAAGTAGGCTTTCTTTTTTTTTTAAGTAAAATACTATTTTTTTATGTGAAGGACCTTCTTATTTCGGTTCACTGCTGTCCTGTATCTCAGCACCGACCACTTTTTAACTTCAACTGTTATCTTGTTTCATGAACTTCTTTCTCAACTTAGTTTCTATGCACCTCTTACATAGATTCCGCATTTCTGTATCTCCGTCCGAAATGGTGCCTTTCTCCGTTCTCCTTTGGATCGCCTTTGTTGCGGATAAGGAGGTTTAAAGTGTAATCTAATCTAATCTTCCTTTCTATTGATTGCTCAGCTAATGAAAAACCCAAACAGCGCTTTATTGAAGTGTCGCCTAAGCCCATGGCGACATTTTTTACGAGTAAAAATGAGGGATATGCAAATTTGAACTAGATCAGACGCCCACTGGATGACCCTTTTCTGCTACTTATTTGCAACAGCGAAAATACTTTCTTGTTTTTTCTTGATCTATAGACTGATAAAAAAAATTCGCTTCTGCTCATGAGGATTTTCTCCAGTCACTACTTTTGACTTGACAGTAGAGCATGGTAGTATGAACATTTCTGAGGGTTCGCTACCTAAAACCATCACATGAACATGTCTTTTCATGTAAAATATGGAAAAAATAAAAAAATTCCTCCTACTTTTGAAGAGCGCTAGAACCCTATTAGCACAAGTGATGATGTTATCGGAGTTCTTCTTTTTCGGGGATGGCTGAGGAAACGTGAGAACAACGAACACATATCCAATATCTCACTCGTTTGTGTCCATTACGCCTGCAAATTCATTCGCACAGTTATAGGCTCAAAACACAACTCGCCACTCCGACCTTGAGTTCCGTGAAGTGGAACATACTGATGCTTTGTGCGGTCTAAAGTGCCTGTGCGAATTATACGGTGCGTTATTTTTGATGTAGTGTCAGTAGCTCTCAGTAGAGCCTTGGAGCCATAGTAGCCATGTAGCCGGATGCTAAAGTTCTGCTGTCAAATTGACTTTCCGGCGCCTTATTATTTTTGTTTCGACTTGTATACTGGAATTTAATTTTAAGAATGATTACGCCAAAGGAGAAAAAATGTATGCTGGTCGCTGCCTGCCTTATCGTTACGATGACGTCAAGTGTTTGAAAATCCGGCCTCGGCTTCGAAAAGTTTGTAGAGGCTCCGAGTGTGCGCTGTGTTGTGACCAATTAATTTAAGTTAGCAAAATAGAAATTAATTCGCTATGTGCAATTCTAAACGAAATCATGGGGGTATTGAAAACCACTTCAGTAGATGCTACTTTCATGGCAATAAAGTAATTTTACAGTTTATCGTGATGAACTCTGTGTAGTGTAGCATGAACAGAACGAAATCGCAATGAAATTTTAAAAAAACGTAAAGTATCGGTTTTGAGCATAAGAAATCATTAGAAAGGATTACCGAAAAATTAGATCATTTTAATTCATGTTCAATTGTGTTTTGGGTGCTAAATTTGTCATGTCAAGGATTATTGCCGTGGCTGCCTCTTTTTCTGAGAGAATGGACCAGTAACTCGTGTGCTTGAGGCCGCCACTACGCAGGTCTACTTGCCATTCTCAGCAAGTACACCATTGATGCTCAGTTTATTTCTGGGTCGAAATAAACGCTGGTGAACTTCTCATCAGAGCTTGTTGGGATCGTACTCTGACTCACCAGTCTAATGAATCAAAATGAGTAAATCTGACTACAGTGTTACAGGTCTGGATCTGAAAGTTGCTTGACGAGGTTTCAATAATTCGTGGCATGTGTTATGACGCTATTCATGTTGTCTATCTCGAGCCTTTTGTGACGAGTATTGTCGGACCAAAATGTTTTTTTATAAAGCTTATTCCTCAACGTCTTGTTAGTGTTCAAACAGTGGGGAGCAAAATAGTACGACACGTTAATGAAATCGCCAGATTTCACATTTCTAAACCACGTGCAATTACGAAAATTGGGCTATATGTAAACAATTGTTTAGAAAGGTGAGTAATATATCTAACACCCACAAATATTTATTAGAAAACACAAATAGAAGCAGGTTAAAAAACACGTAAACAAAAGTTGAAAACAAATTTCAAGATATAGATACATTGATATTTCGTTGCATAGCTGTTATTATTAATTAGGGCTTCGAGACGTTTAGAGTAGTTCACTACTAGCCTTCTACAAGTTTCCGGGTGTAATCTTATTCCATTCTTCGATGCAAATTTCTTTGGGTTCAGTGATGTTATTGGGACCTCTCTTCTGAATTTTCAATTTTATTTCCCTCCACAAGTTTTCAATCGAATTCGTGTCCGGGGATCGACTTGTCCATTCTAAAATGTTTATCTTTTTCATCCTCAACCATTCCTTGGTTTCGTTTGCAGTATGTTTGGATCGTTTCTGAGTTCCAAAACGCAGTACTGAGTTGGAAGGTCCATCCACGTTTCAATTTTAACAAACGATCTGAAGGTAGGAGTTACTCCAATTTTTCACGATATTTCCTGCCAGTCATGGTTCATTCAGTGATATAAACTTTACCTACATCTGATGTGCTGAAACATCCCCACACCATGATTGAGCCACCTCCAAACTTGACAGTGGGTATGGTGCACTTTATTTTTTACTCTTCGTTTTGTTGCCTCCAAACATGGTTTGTGTCGTTTCTCCCAAACATGGTTTGTGTCGTTTCTCCCAAACAGTTCGATTTAAAGTTTCATCTGACCACAGTACTGAGTTCCAAAACGCTGCTGACTAGTTCAAATGGTCGTTGGCATACTTCAGCCTGGCCTTGATGTGACGTTTGTGGAGCAGAGGTGTAATACAATGGGTGCGGGAGCGAAGACCTTCACAGCGTAGTGCCCTGCTGATTGTGTGTTTGCAGGCTTCAATTCCAGATGCCTTGAGATCATTCTTCAATTCTTCTTCACGAGTAGTTTTAGGCCTCTGCACTACTCTTGGGACCAGTTTTCGACCAGCACGGTCGTTAATCTTCAGTGGACGGGCAGTTCGAGATTTGGTGAGATTCGTATTCCGGCATTTCCATTTACATATGATTCCAACCGAGGCTATAGGAACACGCAGTTGTGCACATATCTTCCGATATCCCAAATTTTCATTATGGAGCTCCACAATACCTTCGCGAAGGTCCTAGCTGATGTCCTTATTCTTACCCATGCTTACGACCTTTTAGAACGAGAGCTGCTGTACCAATGACAGGTTATTGGAGATGAATGCTGACGAAAGTATGATTGTCAAATAGTACTACAATAATTTTCATGTATAATAAATCGGGTATTATAAACTTTTGCTCACGTATTTATTATATATGTTCCTATGTATTTTTTATATTAAATATTTGTGGGTTTTAGATGTATTATTAACCTTTTTATACTGTTTGTATGTAGTCCAATTTTCGCAATTGCGCGGGATTTTTAAATGTGGAATCTCCCGATTTAATCAAGGTGTTGTTTTATTTTGCCCCCGACAGTATGTCTCACAAAAACCTAAACCCAGTATTTATTTTCCCGTATCAGTAATACCATCATAATCAGGAATACCTTTTCTATAGGTTTATTTTGAACGATAATTTTGCTAGAAATTAAATACTTTTGGCATTCTTATGATGGTATTACTGGTACGAGAAAATAAATACTCGGTTCCGGTTTTTGTGGAACATACTGTAGTTCTCCTGTCCAGTCAATCTTCCTTGCTATACAATTACAGTGATGGAAGAGATAGGTCGCATGGTGTTCCTACAGTGAATGTAGTTTCATAGATGTGTGCACCGTCACGTTCTCGAGGTACGTGTGAGGTTTACATAGGAAACTCATTTTACTGCAATGTTATGCTGTTTAGAAAATGAGCACGAGGGAAAAAATTGCTCTCATTGGCCTTTTTTGTAAGTTTTAAGAATTCTTACCAAAATAATTTTTTCTTACAAACAGTTTCCTAAATCAAAGGTCATGGTGAGGGCGTTTCCTTGTTACGTTGATGGGCGGATGAACTTACTGGAAAGGGACGTTAACATTATCTAGATTTGCTCCTTCTTTTTATGTCTTCATTTGCGTTGGGTAACTTGGAGGGAATAGGCTCGAACATGTTGAGGAGTTTGAGTCCTTACACTAACGATATGCGATTTTTGTGGCATTTTGTGTGCGACATTTTGGTGTTGATTAGAATTGAACATGCGCTGGATGGTAACAGATCTTATCTACGTCGATCAGTATAGCGAAGACTTGAGAAATAGCATCAAATTTTTTTAAATGAAAACAGAAAGACTTTTTTTTAATTTGAACATGACCAATGGTTTTGCTTTTGGTAAGTATGACATTAAGTTTCCTTGTTGTTGCGTGCAGACGCAGTCGACATGGAAGTTCAGCAAGAACAAGAACACGTTTGGCTGGGCGCGAGCCGAGGTGTTAGGGGCGCTGGTGAACAGCGTCTTCTTGTTGGCCCTCTGCTTCTCTATATTTGTGGAGGCTATCAAACGGTGAGACTCGGGCCTTCGTTTCTTATCTGCGTTAACTCTGCTCCATTTCCTTGTAAGGCTCATTGTTTGTTCTATCCCTATTTTCAGGTGCCTTTTGTTATCTATGTAGTTGCGTCCGAGAGAATATGTTGCTGTAGTTATTGGTGGATGCTGGTTGGTTGGTTCGATTTTCTTATGTTAAGGAATCATGTTTTTATTTGGTCTTTCTTTGTTTTGAGCTGACGCTGGGAAAACATTTCAACTGGCATGGTGTATTGTTTTCTTGCAGTTGTCAGTGGTGGAGTTCTGCACCTTATTCGTCTGGCAATAGTTCAGTGCATGCTGCATTCTTAAGCTTTGTCAGCGCGTTGGAGGTTTATCTTCACTCGTGGGATGTTTAAACTTTATTGAAGTGGTGGAACTATGTTCAAAACTGTAAAGTTTCGAGTTTCCAGTGAGGAGTCTAGTTATCCAACATGGAATTATTAAACACTTTTTATTGAAGCATTTCCTAAGATTTTTTCAGACCGTTAATTTTTCTTATTCTTTCATGTTAAACCAGCCAATATTTCACCTAGTGATTTGCCAAAGTCTATAGGCATTGGTATTTTCTATGGCATCGCTATTGGTCTTCAAATAGATGAAATTGGACGATTTCAAAATATCTAAAAAATTTTGCATGTTTTCTGATACCGTCTTGTCTTATCTATTCCACTACTGAGCAGCTTACGATATGTTGATAGCAAGAGCAGGTCTTCTCAAGCTTTCTATTGTCGTGTACCCCCTTCCCTTAATGCAGTATCTTCATGTACTTCCAGCACAGTTAAAGGTTTGAGAATCTATAACAATACACTTAATTATATCAATTAAGGCGTTTACAATAGTTAACGCAATGGTACCAAATGCCTTCATGCACCCCCTGAGATTGCAAAATGTACCCCTAGGGGTACATGTACCTCTGGTTGAGAAGCCCTGGTATAGAGTATTTGTATCAGCCCAGATGCAGGTTTTTGAGTCAAATTTATCACAAAATTTCAATCTCAACATCTTATGATGTTACTTGCTGCTAATTACCGGACCAAAGCGGAGAACCGAGACGCTGAAATTGAGCACCCAAACTGATCTACTTGAATTTACTTCATTTACTTCGTAACCTGGCACAATGGTCAGCCAATAATAATGTCGGAACACAATTATTTTGATAGTTGGATCAAATTTTTTCTCTATTTGAAGACTCGGAGTCCCTGCTTGTTTTACCTTTAGTAGTATTCGGCCTCGTTTAGATAGAGTGTTTTAAAATTGATGTACTAGTGCTCGTGCGTGAAAATTGTGGACTGTAAATGTGTTTCTTCGGTGTTTGAGGGGCACGGGACATAAGGACGACTCGAGACTGGGCCACTTGGTTAGTTTTTGTGTTCTATTCCACTCTTGTCATCGCAATTGTTGGTATCTTGCTGTGTTTATCTCAGTGTGTGAGCTGTGTATCTTTTCATCGCTCATGTGCGCTTCATTCAACTGGAAAAAAGTTAGATAAAGCTACCGAAGACAATCAAATAACGTTAACTTATTCGGGTAGTTAAACTTCTTGATATTAGGATGAGGTTCTTGATCTGAATCTTCTTCTCTTACTGAAATGCTTTAGAATTCCGATGATATTTTATGGATCACTTGTGGAATAATCTAGCATCCCTTGTTATAATTTTCTCAATTTGCAATTCTTTATTTGGTAAAGTAAAGATGCTGGTGTAAATCTGGAAAAACAGCCCCAATGTCCTCAGAAAATGTGGCTTTATCATTTTTCAGTGGCAACAGTTTGAAAAGGCGACCCCTAAGATTTTCCCTTAGTTCACGCATGCACTTGTAAAGCATTTTCAAACTGGATTTTTCTCATCACATTTGTAAGTACTGTAAGTAATGAACATTCTACGTGTTCATTTTCGCTGTCATTGTATAGGATGCGCTTTGAATTGACTGTTTTGTCTTTATTACAGTGTGCTCTAAACCCCTTTGTCGAAACTCCCCACGTTGATTTCAAGAAGTTTCATTATTACATTCGCAAATGAAACTATTTTTTAATTAAAGTATACATACCACGTACCTTACGTTTTGGTCGGAACATCATGTGCGTTGTGTGTTTTACTCCCTTTTTATTTTTCACTTTTTTAAGCGATCCTTTACAGGTAAGTGCCTGAGATAGTGCTAAGGCCTAGGATCTATCACGCTCTTGAGTGGGAGCTGTGTTCTTTTATCTGAAGATTTCACTGATGCATCTTTAATGTAACCTCGCACTATATCTTGTCTTGGTTGGTCTTAATTAAATTCTGGACGAAGCTGGTAAACGTGAGCACCTTGAGCCGGTGGCGGCGGCCAGGCTGGCACGTTCACCTGACACCGTGGCGTTGAGGCGCGTGACGCGTGCCTGCTCTCTGCGTGTCTGTTGCACCTGTCAACCGCACCTCCATTGCAATGCCTGGCTGCCGTGTCTGGCGAGTTTACGTGCAAACGGGAAGAGATCTCTTCATCGCATCTCGTTTCATTCCTCCTCGTAAACCTACTTCTTTTATTCGTTTCTACTAGTGTAAGATACTAAAATTCGATTTCGCTCTAATTTATGCCCTAATGCGTTGCCTGAACCTCGCTCTGGCAGGCTTTACGAGAACGAGGAGCTGCACAACCCAGAGCTGATCCTGTATGTGGGTATTATTGGCCTCATCGTGAACATCATCGGCCTCGCTCTGCTGCACAGTGAGTGTACGGGCTGCCTGCCTGCTCGTGGGCAGAAGGCGTTGCGGCAGCGCTGCCTTGCCTGGAGGCCCAACACCAACGTGACACGTTGTGCTTCTGTAGTGACGCTGCCGGTAGAATGCCGCTAAGAGTAAATAAATTCAAAGTTGTTATCAGTTATGTTCAAAAAGATTCATGCCAGTGACAATTTCCTCTGAATGTGAGAATGAAGTTTCGATTTTGACTCTTATTTCAAAGTTTTCAAATTTTGCTATTACACAGTGGTCCGTATGTTCATAAAATTGTCAAGTAAAAGCAATGGTATCAACATGCAGAGGGGGTTTACATCTACTGCGGTAAGTAAGAAACAATACTACTTGTCGTCTAACTAAAGCAATGATATTCAGAGACTGACTTGTTTATTTAAATGATGAAAATTTTAGTAAATAAGATAAAATCTTGTTTTTCATCGAAGGAAAACAAAGGTTTTCTAATTTTGAACAGTTTATGTGTATTTAGAATGTTGGTATATAAGAAATAATCTGGTTTATCGTTGAAGGATAACAATGGTAATGGAATACTGATTTGTTAACATGCATTTAGAATGTTGATAAATAAGGAAGAATTTAGTTATCATTTAGGAAAAAAACGGCATTTGAATGGCGGTAAGATTACGTGTATTTCGAAAGTGTGTAAAGGAGAAGCCATGTGCAGAGCACGGGCACGGGCACAGCCACGGCGGGGGAGGGGGACACGGACACAGCCACGGCGGCGCGGCGCGACGCACCTCCCGCCAGTCGACCATCAACACCCTCGTCGCCACGGACGACAACGAGAACGACCAGCGCCTCGGCAGTCCCGCCTCCATCTCCATCATGTCCGGCGGGGGCGGGGCTCCTGCCGAGGGAGACCGCCCTCGGGAGGCTAAGCGCCACAAGAAGTCCTCCGTCTCGATGAACATGAAAGGCGCTTTCTTGCATGTCCTCTCGGACGCTCTTGGTTAGTGCAATTAGTGCAAGTCATTTGTTTGTGAGCTTCTGCTTGTGAAGGTCACCTCCCGCCTCGGCTGAGCTTCCTGCCGCTGCCTTGTTGTGGACAGCAGTACAGGGTCCGCACGAAATGATGAAAGTGACAATATTTTGATCCGAGTGTTATTTAAATGAGAGATGTGCAATATTTCAAAATTTTCTTTCATTTTTCAATAAGTGCACCCGCAGGGGGATGCAACTATTTTTTCTATGGGAATTTTCATTCTTAGGGGAAAATGAGAGGTTTCGAGCTGAGAGCTAGGGAAGCCATCTTTTTGTTGAAGTAAAATTTTTGTTTACTTTTTTGGTTCACTTATGTTCTGTTTTTCATCACCTCTAAATTTCTTCTTCAACTTTTATCTCGTTTCATAGCCTTCTTTTTTAACTTACTGCTTTTGTGCGCAAAGGATTTTGTGTGGAAGCTCACCCTGTGCATAGATTCGACGTTCCCATAACGCCATCCTAAATGGAAGGTATTTATTGCGGTTAGGGAGGCTGGAACTAACATCAAATTAAATTTTTCAACGTGTGCAATGTCATCTTTTGAAGTGTTCGTCCTGTTAAAGGTTTTTCGTTTTTGCTTGTCATTTTTCAACATTGTGTCATTTCTTGGTCATTAAAATTGTTCAAAACTTGAAAGCTGATGCGGGCTCTTGACTAATTTTAAGATGCTGATCAGTTGAGATTTAAATACTTAATCGACATCTACGAATACTCGATCGTTTAGCAGTACATTTCGATGTAATATCTTGAACGTTGTATCAATCAAATATTTAAATTTGACATTGAAATAAACACCTATTTGAACCTCAGGTTTGAGGGGACAATCTAAAGAAAATCTGATCCGTATTTTTTCTAACACACAAACTTAATTTCATATGCATAAACTTTCTGAAAAAAACCTTTGCCATTAAGTTTTTCGATTCGAGCAAGACGATAACGGGAGCTTGCGCTTGCAGGGTCTGTGGTTGTGATCATCAGCGCGCTGATCGTGTGGAAGACAAACTTCCAGTACAAAACCTACGTAGACCCTGTGCTGTCTATGGTGCTGGTGCTCCTCATCACCTACACCACCTGGCCGCTGCTCAAGGAGAGCGCTCTCATCCTGCTCCAGACCGTGCCCACCCACATCCAGGTGACTTGCCCACCCACATCCAGGTGACTTGCCCACCCTCACATCCAGGTGACTTGCCCACCCCCATATCCAGGTGACTTGCCCACCCCCACAT
>JACJUY010000582.1:84412-100422 GCA_014220935.1 Platorchestia sp. MABIK | reverse complement strand
ACGTCCAGGTGACTTGCCCACCTCCACGTCCAGATGACTTGCCCACCTCCACATCTAGGTGACTTACCCACCTCCATATCCAGGTGACTTGCCCACCCTCACACCTCCACATCCAGGTGACTTACCCACCCTCACACCTCACATCCAGGTGACCCACACACCCACATCCAGGTGACTTGCCCACCCCCAGTGATCTTCGCTTGAAGATCACTCCACTTACGGACGTTGTTTTCATAGTCCTATTGCATGTATTTTGCTGTGAAGTCGAGGACAGGCTGTTAATTTATGATATTGTCACACCCGTGACGTGGCTTAGGCTCGCACTTGCTTTCACTCATGAGTCGCGAGTGCAACAGAGTGCTACTGCTGTCCTGTTGTGACTGGGGTATACCGTGCGTGCCAGCTCCTGGGACACGAGGGGAACTCGAGTTTTGTTAGGTGCGTCTGTTGGCTCGCATTTCTGAGGTTTGTGTCAGTGATACGCCTTGGTCTCGTACTCCTCTCTTGTAAGGAGAAAACTATCTATCTTAATTTTCACACTGCATTTGTTTCTGAAACATCCTCTTTCCTTTTTTTTTATTCACCTTAGTTAAAGGGATTCATAGCACTGTAGAATGAATGTGATGTTATCGCCGTGACGTGATGAGCGAGACGGTGGAATTACATAGTTCACGCAACCAGTATAAGTAAACTTTTGGTCGTTTCATTACTGCTCGTGACCTTCGTAAGAGCATCAACCCACTACTTTTGAATGGATGCATTTATGGAAATGGACGTCATCTATAGGATGGTAACACGTTTACTGCGAAGGGACCCACCGGTGGTTACTGAGGGGGTTTTCATAACGCTGCTGACCGACCTGCAGTCACTAACTCAATTTTTATAAATACTTGATGGAAGCTAAATGAAGGCACAATCCAGTTAATGTATACTATTTCCTAAATTACTTACTACCAAAGTCTTTAAACTTAAATTGAGTTTAAAACTTCAGTGTAACACATCGCAAGAAACTTGTCAATATCAGTCGAATTTGTATCCTAAACTTTACTCTTCAGTAGATGACGCTCCTACGTTTTACTTGGACCAGAGTAAAGATTCTTTTAAACAGCTCGACAGTTGAATTACCTTTGTTTTTTCCATTTCACCGTGGTATAAAATATCCTCCTTGGTTCTTATATCATACCTCCGCTGACTATGTTTTAAATGCTCTTTCCGCCTGCCACTCTCCGTGGGGAGAGAAATTGCCTTAAAACTGCACTCAATTACTTGCTTTCGTCAAGGTTTCCTTGTTTTCTCGTCAAAATCATCAAGTTTCTCCTTTTTAACAAAATTTTGCTAGATTTGAAAGATACAGCAAGAAATGAAGCCAATTTGGCTGCCCTGACTCACGCGTGTTTAGGAAGTGCCTATTGTGTTGCTCCTCATTTACAGAGCACAATGTCTTGTTTTGGTGATTTTTGTATCTATTTTGTTCATTATGTTATCTTAAATGTTTCCATCATCGCTTAGAGTGTATGTATCCGCGCCAATGATACAACTGTGGAGTCAGTAATACCGATGTTAACAGGTTACTCCGAAGGTAACAATTCTTCAATTCTATTATAAAAATGCTTAACTTTTCTGCTCTCTGTAATTTTTTTTCTACATTGATGTTCCGAAAAATCAATGGAATTTTTTTAAACACTATTTCATCGACTACAGTTATTTATGTATGAAGTTCGTGTCCCGCGGCTTTGCTACCTTAAACTCTTGACCTGCAAATATTTGTTACCGGCTCCCCTAACTGTTTGTGAGATGAATCTTGAAAGTGCCTGGCGCAGGGACAAACTTTCTATAAACTGATGTACATGCTCAACTAAATTCCTTGTAGGATTGCTCTTTAGTTTCTGTTTAAAAAATACTCCCATCCAAGGAAGTAGGTAATTATCTTTCTAGTTGTGACCATAGTTCAGTGACAATGCCACTCTAATTGGTTACTCATGTTCCCATGATCGAGGCTTCGGCTACACTCATTTTTGGAAGTGCAGAGCTTTACCCATGTCCTTTTTATTATACTTCAGTTTTTCATATTTCATATTTAATTTTATGAAAACCCTCAAAGCAGTTAGACATAAACTCAAGGTGCTTTCCCTTGCTTTTCTTCTTGGTACGCGGATGATCATACGTGATCACAATTGTATGCCAAATCCAAATTTGTTTTTTACATGAATCTTTAATATCTCAATTTCTCTTGCCAAAATTTACTCGTTAGGTTATGGTTTTACCCACGCATCATTACTATAGCTTTCAACTTGTTTTTCAATTTGATGGATCCTGCATGGCACTGCTTTGCTTCAAAGACTATTCTTTTATCCCCACATCGATATTTGTTTTATCTTGTGTAAGTGCACGATTCAAATAGTCCTAGTTATAATTCATATGTGTCACCTGCTGTCGGAATGTAAATTTGGCCGGGTTTCATTATTAGTTCTGCTGTTGCATGCCTGAGTTGCCGAATTGTTTTGCAGCAGGAGAAGCAGAGTGCGGCCGCAAGTCAGCAGACGACGAAACGCCGGAATGCCGTTGTATAAGTCCCCACTTACCGCTCAGCACCGCCTTCTTCCCCTGTCTCTGTGTTGCCTGAGGTATCTGCTGTGCATTGCACTTTCGTGGCTTGCCTTCTGCTTTGCGTGACAGACTGGCCGTTCTCATGCCATGTTTAGTCATCGCTCGTCTGTTCTTTTACTGACTCCCATATGTTACCACC
This sequence comes from Platorchestia sp. MABIK, assembly GCA_014220935.1. Taxonomy (NCBI): domain Eukaryota; kingdom Metazoa; phylum Arthropoda; class Malacostraca; order Amphipoda; family Talitridae; genus Platorchestia; species Platorchestia sp. MABIK. Next base: position 97,676 of record JACJUY010000582.1, on the reverse strand, counting down.
TTGTAAAACACGTATATTGTCTTTTTGTGTTCTTCACAGTTCGTATAACAGGGTTTTGATTGCAATTTGTACGGGTACGACTAACTCGCTAATGTTATTGTTATATTATGTTTCGTGCTGGCTGTTTCGGAGCTAATTGTTCAACTGTTTGACTACAATATCTTTTTATGATTTCGACAGCTTCCTCACTGACCATGAAATATATCTACTGATTATTTTTTACTAATGAATATTTGGGACAATTTGGACCTCAGCGATATTTTTCGCATATTCATTATTGACTATAGATTCCGTCTATTAATGTGAACTTTGAAATATTGAACGTTGATTTTGTCTTTGAATATTCGTGCTTTGTTCTTATTTGTACCGCAATAATTCTGTGATGATAGATAATTAGAACTCTCGAGCATCAAGCGAACAGGTACAGGTAACTCAAGAGCAGGGTTTCGCGTTGGGTTCAATAAGGCACAACGCCGTGAGATAGCTTAGTAGTTTAGACAAATTTTTCTTGCATGGACTCTCTTGAAATTCTGCAATCGAAAGGTCAAGAATATGTTCATTGATGGAAAATAAACATTCAATCATTTGTCATTGAGTTACCGGGGCATCTTTCACTTCATAAATTATTTAAAATTAATTGATTTCACCAAAACAAAGTACACAGTCAGATGGTGATGTTTGCTCACTGCTCACAGCGTCTGACAATTTACTATTTGTTTCCTCGAATTTCCTACGCATGAAACCACCCATTACTGGCACAAAATCTGTCACGAGATCTTCCTTTTCTTCAATTGGTGCACAATTTGTGAACATTGTGTCTAATTACCATTCTTAACAGATGTTCACTTTGCTTAAATCCCAAATTCACTAAAAATTTAAAAGCGAATTAAAGGCTAATAAAATTAGTTCTTTTATTAAAAAAAAGAACAAAAAATCGAAAACGTTTTGAAGACCAGCTCCATCATCAGTTCTGTGAAATAAAAAGTATGATCAGTCCAACGTAAGAATTCCAGAATATACAAAAGAAACACAACTATGCATTAACTGTCTGAAGGAGATACGAGCTAAGCAAGTGGTTTAAATTTTTTTTTTATGAAATGCAAAGATTCTAAAATTTTAAGGTCAAAATCATGGAAAGAACTGTAAATTATTTTAAAATCACCATCACGAATAATTACACTACACTTCTCGGCATAGCTGCGTATTGCTAAATGAGGAGGATGAGCTAACAGGTTACCAGTTCAAAAACTCCTTCCGCAGTGCTCCGCCGCAGAAGGAGTGACTCCTTTCACGCATGATGACTTTCTGCTCAACTTGTATTTGTGTGTAATTCTGCGTCTTCCTGCAAGTGATCTACTTGTGCGTGAACTTCACTGGAACTGTGGCCGTACAAAGACCTTGTTACTTGCTTGTGCAACGAACTTGTTGATCTGTCCGTAATGTGCTCTCTGCAGGAGACCTCACCTCACTGCATGTTTGAAATAATACCGTCTTGTAGTTCTATAGTTTGGTGTATGTTGCTTGGAGCTTGTTTGTTGGTTGTCGAGTACGCATTACAGCTTTTTTGTTGTTCCAAGTGTGCTTATTCTCAAATCATTTATCTCTCGTATAATTTATATTGTTGTTTTTTGTTTATTTCCATTAAACTGTGTCTGTAATTACCTCCGCATATTAACCTTTACTTTTTCCAGTTAACAAAAAGGATGTCGGATTTTACTTTTATCCTTGTTTTTATGTTTCCTGGCTCACTCCGCCAACTGTTGGTGTGAAGTTAAACAGTTTAGGAGTCATCGTAATATTCTACTTCCGGACTAATCTGTTTTTTTTACTTTAGTGTCTGCAACCTTCAACTTTCATCAAGATGGTTTCACTTCAAAGTGTAATCCAGCGTTATAGTTGCGTTGTCTACCCGTTGGGAAATACTCAAATGCTGGAAAGAGGGCCTGAACCGAGATTTCGAGTTAACTTTTACTTTAATGCATCTTATCTTGTCTGCCGAAATGAAGTTGACTGTTTCAGTTTAGTGTAATTAACTGTTCAATCTCACATTCGCCAAGTTAATGGTATATCGCATTCAAGGTCCTCCACGTGGGATTAACTAAGAACACTAGCTTGTGATGTATCCCCACTCCGTTAACACCTACTGAACAGCTAGTCTGTCGGTACGAAGTCAAAACATGGGAAAATACGTTTCGGTAGACAAATTAAACTGCACAATGCATAGGTTGTTCCGAGAAGTACATTTCCATTGCTCATGAGCTACTCTAATGTAAGGTTGATACTTGAAAACATTTCCTCTTGTAGAAACTTCAAAAATACATTTACGAAAGTGTATGTTTCATGTGAATCACAACCAACTCAAGTTTATTTTTGTTGGTAGAAATCTACCATTATTTTTTCCGTTCACTGTGGAGTGCGCAGACATCCTTTATGTGAATGACTTTGTGTCGTCAATGGCTCTTGCGTAAAGTAGTGATGCACGCTTGCGAACAGTGCATGCCCATGCCCAAAATGAAGGTGAGACTTGCTTGTTTCTTTAATCCATGCGTTTTGAAGTTCTTGCTTTTTTGTGTGCGATCAAATCGTTTTCCCTTTTAATTTGGTTTGAGAAATTTTTTCTTTAATTTACTTCGATAAATTTTTGTTTCTTGGTAGATCTTGGCCAATCGGTTCGTGGTTTGATTTTTCATGAGACTACTTCAGTTGGATCGAAAGTATTTCTGAATATACTCATCGTTACGTATCACGTCGTGACTCGAGGTCGTTGTTTTAATGCTGAACGGTTCTGATTTTTGCACATTTTTTTTAATAACTCCGTACACTTTATTTTCCGCTTTATTATGTGAAAGACAACCATTTATATTTCATCAAATGCTAATTTTTGGGGAAAAAAGGATAGGTCAGGCAGTACATCAAGTATGATATGTCGGGAGATTTGCTACACTTCGAGGGTTCAAAGTGAATACGGAAGGATTTGTGAAGAGTTTTCGCGTTTTCTGAAAAAATATTATTCCTTCCACACTCATTCCTAGTGCAGATGATGTGCTTGTTCATGTGTGCTGAGTTTTCAGTTAGCGAGTGCACACTGTTGGTTTCTGAACAATGATGAGAAAATGAAATTTTCCAAACATTTCGTGTATTTTTGGTCAAGTATCCTGAGGAAGAGCTGTGTAGAGACGCATCTAGTCTACCATTTTATTGGAGACTTGGTGCTCTTCAATTCAGTGTTTGTAGCGTCTCCCAGTGATGCCAGCGTCCGTCATGTGTCTTGTCTCCTTCCTGCCTTCTCTTGTCGAGTAGGCAGGCCGCCGTCCTGTGCTACGAGCCTTCAGCACGAACGTCTCCGTTTTATTTTGTCTTCTCTTTCGTCTCTTTTTGGTGAACGGTTTTTTCTGACGGCTGTTACGTGCTGTGCTAAAGAAAATATTTAAATTATAATCCGTTTTTTTCTCATTTGCAATATTTTTCAAGTGGGTTTCTTTGCAATGATTGTTGTAATTGCGTCAAAGAGCTTGATTAATTCGGCTTATATTGATCAAAAGCATCATATTAATGTAAAGTCTATTGTTTTCTAATTCTTCTGAAGGAAGCTCGTGTGCTATGTGTGTAAGGCTCACCTTCTGTGCCGATTTTTCTCTTTTCTTCGTTTAACTTTATCTCTATGAAAAATTCGCGTTGCCTATCTTGCAGACTGCATCTATGAAGCTAACCAAAATGTTCTGCAGCTCTACTTGACAACTCTCTTTGAATTTCTCTGTGAAGGTCATATTTGTTTTGTGGACTTGAGCTGTATGAACTTTTTGGCCTTACTAAATTACAGTACTCTTGCTTTAAAACGTCGTTTTTCGTTAATGCACTTCCTGAGTAATGAATCTGACAGTTTGTGATTTTTACATGGTCGGATGCTATTCCTGTGAGTGATGATTGACCAACAATTCCCTTGAATATTCTAACGTGCTTCAAAATTTAGAATTGAATGCAAGATTCTACGACGAGCGGAGTTGATTGCGCTGTGTGATTATCACTGAGGCTGTTCAGAATTAATGTAGGCCTAGGTGTAATAGACTTTAATTTTGAAAGTTTAAGGGAAAGTCTTTCACTTCTTTTACTCCGTGGTGGTGCCGAAGTTTTAATTTAGTTACTTTTGACGATGTGAAGTCAAGATGGAGGATCTTCACTAAATTTCGACGAGTCTGTAATGAAGAGAATTTTGGAGTATGTTTTGATAAGCCGTAAATGATAACCTATAGAAATATTAGAAGAATGTGAATGAGATAATGTAAAGAAATGAAATATGTAGGTTGTATTAAATGCTAGGGTGGGGTGATGTTTCCAAGAGGTTGACAAGTCAGTAGGAAATATTGTGTAGGAAAAACTAACGGGGAACAGGATCATGAAGTAGGTATAGGGTAATGAAAAAGAAATCTCAAGGCATGGAAAACTTAACGTGAGTGTGGTAAGTTCGAACTTGCAACTGTTTTAAACACAGCATTGTACAGTAAAGTAATTGCTTGGTCCACAAAAGAGAGTCGTTCGCAAATGGTAGAGAAGTGGAATGCCCCCTATTTACTCTGAGCAAGCAGTTGGTCATGAGAGAACAGATGTCAAAGTTGAGGGGAAGAACAGTCTGGAGATGTTTTTTTTAAATTTTGACTTCAGAGCAATGATCAGAATGAAAGAAAATATGGGGGCGTTGTAGAAACATTGTGGTGGAAGAAAGAAGAGCCATAATCCCAAGCAACGTAGACGAGCTTGTTTAGGTTTGCGTTTTTTTTTCAAGTATATTCGTGAGTTGATTGGAGGTAATTGTGAGGGGACGTATGTAAGTCATGTTATTAGTGCAGCTAGTACCAACGCATTTTCTATTGAGCAGTAGGGGCTGGCGAGCCCAACTGACCGATGGAAGAGTGTCTACCTATGTCTTCCTTCAGTCTGGGTAGATGTTTGCGTGTGGATGTGTTACCCCGTCGAACACCTGCCTTTTCTGTTTTGGCCTTTTTGTGGTGTATTTGTTCCCAAAACTTTCAGTTAGGTTTATTGGAACGGCTGCTCCTCAGGGGAGACAACTATTGTAGCTATGGGAATTAGCGCTCCCAGGGCGAAATGTGTGGGGGCCCGAGCTGAGAGTTAGGTAGGCCTTCCTTATGTTATAAAATTTTTTTGCCATGTTAAGGACCACCTTTTTCGGTTCACTGCTGTCCTGTTTTTCAGCACATACTACTTCCTTCTTCAACTCTTTTGTTGTTTCATAAACTTCTTTCCCAACTTACTGTTTCTATGCCCCTTCTGCATAGATTCCGCATTCCCTAACATCCAAACTAAATGGTGCCTTCCTCCTTCCTCTCTTCGATACGCTCTTTTTTGTAGCGGCTAGGGAGGCTTAAACCAACCTATAATCTAATCTAATCTATTGGAACTGCTATCTTTAAATTTGATAACACCTTGAGTGCTTTGGTTCCTCTCTAGAACGCGTTTGGTTTTGTTAAGGAGGCTTAAACTGACATCTAATGTAAAGGAATTGGAATGCTGATCGTTTTGGTTGTAATTTGCTTTAGATTTTGAAGGAATTATGCTGTGACTTGATGATTGATCCTGATTTGGTTCTTAATTTTTTCGTTTTCTCACCAGTTGCCTTCTCATTGTGCATAACTCGCGATAAATGAAAATGAGTTAAATGATACCAAAAAATGCAACAAAATAGAGCGTTGAAATTGCACCGAGCTCTGCATTCAACATTTTGGCAATAAGCAGTTTACCAGCATATGCTAGCGTCTAGGACAACTGCCTTAACATTGTTGGTCAGTGTATTGTAGTGTAGTTTCCTATATGATAGTTTCTACTGCTTGTTACCGGGAAAATATAAATTTATGAATAGAAATTCTTTTCATAGGCATAAGAAACATGAAATGTGTGCATAGTAAGGTACTGACACCTCTTTCCGTGATTAACTCTGCCATCAGAGGAATTTAATATCTCTCTCTATTCCAGTCTGACGGCACAAGCCTGAGCCCGGTGAGCGTGAGACAGCGTAGTGTCGACCAAACGGTCGCTGGAGGCGGACGTGCCGCAGCCGCCGCTGCTGCCGCTGAAGGCGGGTACCTGCTGCTGCCCACGTCTCCTCGGGCTGCTGTGTCTCCCACAACCAGGGAGGCGGCTGTATGACGATAAAAACTTTACCCAAAGAATCCCAACTACTTTTTTCACGATTTTGTACGCTTGAACTGACTTGTTAGTTTGATTAGTGGCAATATTTGAGGAGTTCCTGATTTATTCGTATTGTTTTCTTAGTGCGCCGTCAATGAAACCAAATTATTTTATCCGGCTTTGTGCCAATTACGCGTCTTACTTTTATGTTGGAATTTAGAATGATGTTGATGAACTCGACATCTTGACTAGAATTTTTCTTTGAAATAGCATCATAATCCATCATGTGACACTGCAAACCGATTACGTAGTTTCTTTTGCATAACCTCAAAAATGCTTCAATATTGCTGTTCAATGCTAGAGCTCTTTTGGTCAAGGCCGGACCTTAATTTGTATTTTATAAATGCGTATTTTTTTAGTCGTTTGTTTCCTTCTGATTTTGAGGCTGGTGTTCAAACGGCCTGTTACGTGTCTATTGTAGGCCAGGGCTGAGGTGATGGTCGTTGTGTTACCTGGAGCGTGTGGAGCGCCTGCTGCGTCTCACTCGTGCGTGTGAGCTCCTGAACGTGCGGGTGTCCTGACTTTTGTTGCGAGTCGCTCTTGCAAGGCGCCACGAGCTATTTTAGTTTTAGATAGGCGAATTTTATTTCTGACGACTTTTCTATGGCGTGAGAGGATGAAACTGGTTGCAACATTTTCATGAGAATTTTTAGTGCTGCCTCGTGAAGAGTAGCTCGACTTGCCGGAAATTTATTTGAACCCTCGTATAGTTGACCTCGCCAAAACTTTCAAAATCACGTAGAGTGTGAGCTGCACAACATGCTCTTGCTAACGCTTAAGTAAATTACGACTCGGCTGTACTCTATTAACATGCTGACTGAGATGGGTTAAACTGAAGTTCAATATTCAACTCAAATTTGAAGTAAAATGTAAGCAATTTAAAAAATACCACGCATTAACTGGGTTTATTAAATACTATTAATTTAAAAAGATTATTAAAATTTTTCAAACGACCATCAATGGGCCGTTTCGCAGCAGGAAGAACTTGAGCATGACCCATCGATGGGTCGTATCGCAAGCAACGTGCTAAATGTGGCATGTTCTTCAGAAGATCTCTGTTGTAGCTCATCTTCCTGGGAGCTTAATCACTTGGCCATTTACTGTATTCATTGTGTTGGGTCATTCATGTTAAAGAAATGATCGGTTTTCATGGTATTAGGTAGCGTTCTTATTGTTTCACCCCCTCAGGGGGATACAATTGTTGGATCTATGGGAATTAGCGCTCCCAGGGGGACAATGTGAGGGCCTGAGCTAAAGGTTAGGTAGGCTTCCTTTTTGTTGAATTAGAATAGGTTTTTGTTTTGTTACGGACCATCTTTTTTCGGTTCACTGCTGTCCTAATTTTTCAGCACCTACTACTTTCTTCTTCAACCTTGATCTTGTTTCATGAACTTCTTTCTCATCTTACTGTTTCTATGCCCTTTCTGCATAGATTCCACGTTCCCTTAACTCCATACTAAATGGTGCCTTCTTCCTTCCTCTCTTTGGATCTCATTTGTTGAGGATAGGGAGGCTTAAACTAACTAATAATCTAATCTATTATCTTATTGTTTCACAGCGGATCCAAGTTGAACTGTATCGGTTGAGCGCGACATCTCTGTATATCACAGTTTACACTGTAATGGTCTCGTTCTTTTTTGATGTGCAATGAACAGTAGTTCCTTTTATAACTTTTCAAATGCCAGCCTAAAATAAAAGTAACGTTTTATTTACCGCTTGTGAGGCAGCAATGTTACTACTTTGGCAAATTTTTCCACTGAAGTAAAAGCATCTTGTATTCAGTTTGGTTCCAGCGGTCTTCAATATGTATGTGTTCATTTCTCTGAGTCTGTGTGTGTGTGTCACCCCAGTTGTGTGGTCAGTAGAAGTGTATGTCATGTCACTCCAGTTGTGTGGTCAGTGGAAGTGTGTGTCACCCCAGTTGTGTGGTCAGTGGAAGTGTGTGTGTGTGTCACCCCAGTTGAGTGGTCAGTGGAAATGTCACCCCAATGTCATGCCTCTATTATGTGAGTGGAAGTGCGTGCGTAATTATGCAAGTAGCTGAGAAAAAATGAGTGATTTAGCGAAACTTTCTCCTCAGTATTGAATGAGATTTTTTTAATTACGTTCTAAACTTTTTGTGTTCATGTTACGCTAAGTATACGTTTTGAAAAGGTTCATTTTTATGCGTTTTATTTTGCGTGGTAACTTCTCGTTGCTCTGCCTTCATCCTTTTAATGATCGTGTGATGCAACTCCGAACAACACGTTTCATCAGAACTGAATTCCATTCGTACTCGGTGTTTCACAAATTAAAACATTTTAGAATATAAACCTCTTGCCAAGATCACTCGAGGGGCAGAGGATAGGAAATAGGATTAGTTAGGCTTGTCTGTTCTATGCGCTACCAGGGAAGATGCCGTTCGGTTACCTCTGCTAAAGATGGGCCTTTGAGACATCTTTCTTTCGAACCCACTTTTCTTCTTTCAGTTTTCCTGCCACCTTCACCATGTGTTTTTATTTTTCTTTCCTTCTTCTTCATTCTAAACTTACTTTTTCTATGTGCAGGGTATCTAGTGTGGGAACACCTTGTGGATAGATCCCATATTTCTTTGGGAGCATTGTAAATGGTCCCTTCTCTTCACTACTCTTGAGATCGCCGTTCTTGTGGCTAGTGAGTTTAGACTAACTCACATAATACGATAATCTTTTGCCAACATTCAGGAATGTTTTAGGTGTGTTCACTTCTATGTCCTTGATTCCCACAATGTTGTCAATTGCGTGCGGGACGGATTAACAACATTTTATTTCTAGCGTAGTTTAATGATGGAGGTTCTCTTCCCTCGCTGATTGTAGGAAAAATGCATTTCTAGATTCATATTCCTGCAAGCATGTCTGAGATGGTTCATTTTTATCCCAATTAATCCCTTCACAATTGGTCGATTATATTCACGGAAAATTTCGGCGACGTTTCATTCGCACACTTGAGCTGAAGATGTTCAATCAACTCAGGGGGACTATGTGAGGGCGCGAGCTAAAGGTTAGGTAGGCTTTCCTTTTGTTGCAGTAGAATAGGATTTTGTTTTGTTACGGACCACCCTTTTTCCGGTTCACTGCTGTCCTGTTTTTCAACACCTACTACTTCCTTCTTCAACATTGATCTTGTTTCATAATCTTCTTTCCCAACTCACTGTTTCTATGCCCTTTCTGCGTAGATTCCGCGTTTCCTTAACTCCATACTAAATGGTGCCTTCCTCCTTCCTCTCTTTGGATCGCATTTGTTGCTGCGGGTAGGGAGGCTAAAACTAACGACTAAACTAAACTTAAACTGTTCAATCAACTGAAGAAGAAAGATTCTGGATCCTTTCTGGTCTTGAGTTGAATTTAAGGTGAAATATTGAGCAAGAAAATGCATGGTTTTTTATAGAGTGGTGCAAATTAAGATTATCGGGTTAAATCTTATCAAGTATTCAATTCAGTAAAGATCCTTTGAGACATTCCTGACATCAGCTGAGACTGTGTGTGCCGGAGTTTTCAGCATTACTTGAAAGCGCTGGCTCCGTGGATTACCTTCGACTCCCATGTATTAGCATTCGAACGGACCGGACTGGCTAAGTAAGCAATGTTGAGTTTCAAGTCATGAAATCGAGTCCTAAACTCTGTTTTGTATGTATTAGCATTAAGGCTTGGGCTGGTCATAAGTCCAGTTCTTGTATTTCTCATCCGTCTGCGGCTGTGTGAAAATTTACTGTTCGAGCGTATCAGAGAAATTCTATTAAAACAGACGATTCTATCAAATAAAAGTGTGAGGTCTACTACATCCATCAAGTTACAGAGTAAGCCAGAGGCTGAATTGACGAACTTCGCCCTTCTGAAAATTGATAGTAACTTTTTTCCTTACTCTTGCAACCCTATTTTAGACTAACTCGTAATGTTCTAATTTTATGTTCAGTTTTTTTGTATTTCTTGCGTTTTTAGTGAAGTTAAAGAGCGTATTCGTTAAATAATTCTTTCATTGAGAATATTACTTGAAATTTATCTGTATATGTTGAATTAATTTCATGTATAAGCATTTTTCATAAGTGTTATCTTCTTCTCCCAGACCTGTTGTCTTCTGACAGAATAATTTTTATGTTGTCTAGAGGTGACGCTCCTACCACCTTACGCTACCCACAGCCCATTCAGCGACGCTGGTTGTGACAATCCGCTGTGGTAGGATTAGCTTTGTAATGCGTTGCTTTTACTTTCCTTTTCCAAGTTCTCTCTGTGGTAGAAATGGTTAAAATTGGCAACCCCCCTGCTCTAGTGCTTCCGCTTTGGTGCCCTTTCATATTTTTCTGTCGTAGCCTTTATTTGTCTATTCTCCATCTTTGGTGTTGTGCTTCGTGTATCATCTATAAAAGGAGAAAAGCACACAAAAAAATTGGCGCCTGACCTCGATGATACTTATGAGAAGGAAGTAGGCACTAAGCAGTCACAAAGTTGCTTCTTGTAGGATTATGGTTGGTTGAGTAGAATATAAATCTTACGCTCGTGTTGAACACTTTTTTGGCACAAGTGCCCACAAGGCTTGAAGTTTAGTTCTTCAATACAAATAAAGTCATGGAGTGAGAAATAGATAGCCGCCAAATTAAAAGAAATTGCATGCATTATGGTTGCTGGGTATAGTTTTATAGCCATTCGGTTTTAATTAGTTGTTATTCCAAAGAAAATCTTTTTAAAATTATTGTATTAATGTTAACTCCTTGATCTTTCCTACGTTATATCATGAACTAGTTAGGATAAAACTATTTAACAAACTAGTGTGCTGAAGCTATTAACTTCATCTCCGTTTCATGAAAATTGATTTTTTCAGTCCGTATGGACACCCACTGAAAATGTAACTCGGACTTGCATTCATTTTTCAATTCTTCTGAATAGCGCCGATGTCTTCGCTTGACTCGCTCTATCTCAACAAACTTAATCAGTAATTTTCAAATTATGATTTAAGGTTTCAACATCAGAATGAGGTTGCTCTTGGCAGTGTACCTGCCTAAGTATCGCATGATATTCAGTTGTATGCAAGACCACAATTTTTCACAAAGACAGCATACTTAAATCATTTTCAGCGTTTGGTCAGTTGTTGATAGAATGTGATGGAAGTCATTTTGAGCTCACTTTACTGCGCTGCTCTGTCGCTAAATGATGCAAATTCTCTCAGTTTAATGACCATTTTCTGTAGATATTTTTAAAATTCTCGTAATTTTTTACTCCCGTAGCTTGAACAATAGAGTACAGTGATTGCTAATTGCTTGTAATGTCCGAAGTGCCACAGTAGCACTTAGTTCCCAGAAATGCCATGGCAGCACTTCGTTTGTAGAAATGCTATTGTTGTACTTCGTTCACGGAAATGCGGCGGCTGCCCTTCGCTTGCATAAAAAGCTGGTGGCTGTTCACCAGTTACTGTTAGCCTTGTTGTCCTCAGGTCGGTGAAAATCCTCACTGCCGTGGGAAGATTTGTGAGAAATTTGTTGTAATGTAAGTTTGTAAGGAATTAGGTAATAAATATTTTCGTTAGGATTTAGCTATCAAACAGGTTTGTAAGAAATTAATGTTAGACGCACATATGATTCCACTTGTGTTGTATATAAACTCAAGCTTCTTATACCAGTATATATTTTTCCCGCCTACTAACGCTGGTTTGTGCGTGAGAAGGATTTTCGTTTTAGCGGGTTTCATCTCTTCCGGAAAACTTGAACATGAGAACTTTCTTCATTCAAGCGCCTTAGTGCATAGAGCACTAATTCGCTACGACATTGTATTTAGACTTATATAAGATACGGTATTTTTGTTTCTCTGATTTGAAGCAGTTCTGCATCATAGGTGTAAAATGATCTTCAAGCCTTTTTTATTTGTTCGAGAATGCTGGTTAAGTTGTGGGAAAGTCTCATATGTGAAATATATTGTTCTTGCTTCTGCATAGTTTTTGTTTTATGATTCATTTGCTGCAGATAATTATTTCCTACGGATTGCCTATTTTCTACAATGCTGATCAGGAATGTTTCATCATTTCATGTAGGTACACTGGAAGTGGAATTTCATCAATGGAAGAATTAGCACTGCTGCTCCTGCAGCTTTCGTACTCGGCATTACAACATTGATTTCAAATTTTAGGTGTCGCGTTTTCACCAAAACACGTTAGTGTCCTGTTAGTTGGCTAATTGGTAAATCTCCTTACATTAAGTAGGCTAATGATCTTATTACCGAGCTGCTTGTGTTAGACGTGTTCCCAGTGCCCCACTAGATACATTATGAGATCAACAAAGCTAAGAGATTACTTAAAAGAATGAGCTCTTTTCTATTTGGCTTTTTTTTTGCACCTTGCAACCAAAATGAAGATTGCTAAAACGTACTTTTCTGACGCTAGTTAAGCCGGAAATCTGGCGAAACTTGTTAACTAATTGAAAAAGTAAACTAAGTTTTTGTTCGCCATCTTTTCTGTGATAAAGTTGCACTTGAGATTTGTAAGCTGAGCTGCTCCATTTTAGAGTGATTGCAAACTATCACACGTGTGTGTTGATCGTTCTGCGATGTGGATAACATCTGAGTTATATGACGCACATAACATTTTTTCTTTGACGAAAATTTAAAGTAGAATTGTAATAGTTGCACCCGATTTGGTTTGCAAGCAAATGTTTAACAGGTGAGCCGATTTGTTCAAGCTGTACACTGATGCTTTAATTTACGCATTTGTGTGGTCAAATATTCTAGTGCAGGCCCATGTTCAAAGTGCACCGTCGTTTAATTCCGCATTTATATTTAGAGAACTATTATTATTATTAGACATGTTTACGGATTAATGGATAGATATTCAAGTACGCTGTACCTTCAATTGTGTATTTTAAGTTTAGTGTATATTTAGTTTCGTATTATTCCATTGATCAACTTAGAGACGCCAGTAATATTTTGTTGAGATGCACAACTTGCGGCGTTATATTTTAATGATTCTGACAATTTCATCGTGAAGAGCGGCTTGGGTCAATATTGAATTTAGGCCTTTCACGGAAATAATAAATTCGGTTCCAAACAATCACTAAAGGAAC
>JACJUY010000582.1:57024-82013 GCA_014220935.1 Platorchestia sp. MABIK | reverse complement strand
GATTGTCTACATGTGGGAAATACATACCTGAAATTATGCCGTGTATTTTTGAAACACCCTGTATTGTTTGCCGAACTAACTTCGGGCCCAATTGACTTCGAGAGTGGAAGTTTTATCTAGATTAAAATATCTGGGCGAAATAGGTGTTCGTAGAGCTGTCCAAAAGTGAATAAGTGCATTTCAGTTTGAAGTTGATTCGTGAATTGGAAGCACTAAAAATACCCTGTTATCTATCGCATGAGACGTTTTCTGTGAAATGACTATCATTTTCTTATGATTATGTTTCCCTTACAGACTGTTACTGCTCCGAGCCTCTGTAATTGTCTTGGTGCCGGCTTGCTTGTTTGCTTGACTAACCTCACTTAAAATTAGTTAGATCAATGTGTTAGTTTAATCGAAAGTCTAATTAGTAACTTTGTCCTGCTGGACTCATAGCCTTCAGAAGTCGCGACCTATGCTTTGTAAGTGGGCATTCTTTTCTAGGAGAGCTACCTGATCAACCCAAAAGGGGTTTGCGTTTTTACACTGAAAGACTTAACACGAGTACCAGACCATGTATTTTGTGACTATGATACATTCGGGTCCTCTTCATCTCTCCATCCCGATTACGAATATTTCTGACCTGAATGAGAGTAGCTGTCACGAGGGGAACGGTAAAATTAAACATGAAAACATTTACTGCCAGTTGACATTTGCCCACTAGGAACTAAAAACGTGTCTCGAACTACCAAGCGGAATAACTTGATGTTCGAAGGGTTTAAGTTTTTGGCAGCCTGAACTTGATCAATACTGGCAAGGTTGGGTTTTCAAACGTCTAGCCTTCATGGACGCGAAAACGCTGCAGTGCCGAATTAGACACGGTGGTCAGCCTAGAGTGCTAGACTTCGTGATGGGCATTGGTGGGCTGAAACTTGGAGTACTTTCGCTTTGTCGTCGGTGAAATTGCAACAGTAGAAGCTATGGTTAGATTACATCGAGCTAGACGCTTAACTTCCACGCTGGTTTTGCTGTTCAAAATGAAGTGACCTACAAAATGTTTTAACACGTTGACTGCGATGGGTTGAACTGAAGTTCAGTGTTCAACTCAAAGTTAAATTCAAGAGTTGTTAGAAATTTTATAAATACATAACATTAACTGGATCCATTTTCAAACGACTCATTGATGGGTCGTATCCCAGTCAACGTGTTGAGCAGTAATTCTTCATCATTGCAAAGAATTCGTTGCGAATCATGCTTTGATTATGCCTTGAATAAGAGGGATATTACTCTGAGAAATTTTCATTACAACTTTCACATTTCAATAATGTTTTCATCTCTTTACTAGTCTAGATTGTAAATTTTTAGTGGTTACTTTTTACTTCCGTATTTGGCGACCTGAACATTTTATTGAGGATTTTTTTCTTTTCTTCATTTTATAGAGGATTTATTCGATTGGTATGCTTGATTTTCATTGATAATCACGGTGACGTCTAACCGTTGCATTTTTACGATGAACTCAAGAATTTAGTATTCAGAGCTGTGTTTGTGACTTAGAACTATTTTCTCTCTCTCGGGTTAATAGCGAGTGTCTTATTTACACTAACTTACGATTACACATTAGTTTTTAACAAGTTCTCCACTCTTCTAAAAATTTTTACTTTAGAGTTGTTCTTTTTAAAATTTCCGATGACCTAAAATGGGATTTTAGAAGAGTAGAGAAATTGTTAAAAACTAATGTGAAATTAAACGCCGATACAAAATTCTTTAACTTACGATTAGATATCTCAACTTCTATCCCTAATGTAAAAAAAGGCGTCGAAATTGTTTTTTTTTTCAGCGTTAATTTTATTCTCAGTCGGCAAAACAAATTTATGAAGCGTTAAAATTTGTGGTGCGACTTTCTCATAATAATTGTTTCGCACACACACTCTACTGTGTTCTGAAGAAGACATAATTTTTTTGATATGCTTGCGAATCTTACGAGGCTGACCTTTGAATTGACAGAAATTTAATAGATATATAACGTAGTCGAGCCTAGATAGGACAAAATTGATTACGTTTATCAGGGTGATTTTAAAGCTCAAGTTTTAATGTAGCAACTTTTCGCCAGCTTGACAAGCATATTATATCGTGAGCATATTATATCATTTTAATACACGGATAAACCAGTTTAATGCCAGTGTGCCCCAGAATACTTCAACTCCAATGTGTTTGAATTTCTGTTCGTATAGATCGCATTTTCATTTTTTGCCTTCGTTGAAGTGAAATACTCAAGCATTGTTGCAATTTGTTGACAATTTTAACGCCCACTCATCTCAGGTATGTGGCACATGCTGGCCGCCAGCGCGGTAAGGTCGCCGCTCGCAAGTCACGCTGCGTGCTGAGAAGTAGCGCAGATGGCCTGTGTCTGGAGCGCATTGAAATGCTGGACAAAAGCTAGAAATCTTCACGCGTGCAAATTGCTGAAGGTTTAAAAAGAGCACATTCGTCATCTAATGCATGAGTTATGCATATTGTGCAAATTTAAACAGAAAAGTTCTGCTTTGGAAATACCCAAGCTAAATACTTACTTTAGCATTCTGACATGTTAGCAAATCATTTACAATTTTCAAATTCAGAGTGTGTTACTTATATCAACATTGGTTGCATGAGAAGACGAACGCGAACGGTTTTTTTCTTTTCAGAATCGGCCTTCGTGCTATGCGCGTAATATCCTGTTTCTTGTTTCCCATCGGTGATTTTTTCCGAATCTTAATGTAACGCTTCTATAGTGATTACTCATCTTTTTCTCTGAGGCAAAGTCACCCGCTCTATAATTGGAGCTTGCGTCTCACATCGGTAGCCGCAGTGCTGGAAATTTCAGCCCTGATGTACTGAGACTTCCTTCGCGTGATGAAGCATTTTTCACTGTCATTTATGGAATAGGTTGGCGGTATTTGCCTCTTTGAGAATGCATGGTTCTATGTCAATCATTTACCTTAGCTTGTGTAAATAATGTATGATAGGTAGGAAGACTTTGAAATATAGAGAATCGTTTCAAGTGCATTTCTTCCTCCTGATGTTTATTAACTTTTGTTACTGCGTCAGAGAGGCTCAACCACTTTGGCACGGTTTTCTTAAATGTGTGAGTTGCATGACTCTAGAATCAGTTTCGCACTTCTTTTCCTCACGTATTAATTAAGTGGTTCAACAATTAAAAACTGAAACAGAGAGACAGTAATAAAAAAATACCCGAAGCAGAACGTATCGTTACGAATGAATTTCTATCGCATGTGTAATGATGATTTCGTCATCGTAGTTGAAGGGCGGACTTAAGCAGAGGCTAATCATACGCCTGAGGGTGACGAGGGTAAACTGCTTCGCGGGGGCAATGCAGGCGCACTCCTGTGAAGATGCTGGTCGCTAAGAGCGTCTGAGACAACTTCTTCTCAGGGCAGATTAGGTGAAATTCAAGTGGTTGAATTTCATTCTCAGGAGGATCCTTTCCGAGTGGGAAAAATTGTTCATTGATCTTCTGTCTTGGCTGGCATTTGATGCGAGCGACGTGTGCAGAGTGGGGGAAGGAATGACTTGTTAGCAAAATATATTTTATTCTAAACTTAAGAAAATACTCGAGCATGTACATAAGAACTCAACTGCTAACTGTTATCTAACTTTAAAGCTGTGTCTTGAACTTCAAATCCTGGCGTCACTGTTAGGAGATATGCGGAGGCTGAACAGGTGACCAAGTAACAGCGCGAGGGCATGTGTCTAATGAGAGGTTCTGATGCAACGAGCATCTGCTGGCATTACGAAGAAGAGCAAGATATTTACAAATTTGGAAGTATAGAAAAACAAGTGTTGAGACCATTTTGACGTTTTATCGGTGTAAAAATAGCACCCCATTTAATGGTATGATATTCCATTCGATAGAATTTTTTTTGCGTTAATGTCGCTCATTTCCTTTACAGTAAACAATGCGAGGACAGCTAATGAACCTTTGATGCCTAGGTGATTTCTTGGAATTGTTTAACAATTGTCATTTGCTACTCAGAAAGTCTTTATCGTCGTCATTTTAAGGAGCAATATCCTGGAAGTTGTCAAGTTTTAACTTATCCTGAGAACGGGGCATCCGTCGAGGATAAGTTTAGGATGTCTGAGCTCGGCTCACGGAGGTGTGTGTGTACGAATAAGAAAAAAGAAATACCGTTTATTTTCAAAAAAGTTCACACGTGAGATACATGACAACACACGGGCTTTTAAAAATTTAATACTCGTATAAGACGTCTTTAGACAAACGTACCATACGAAAAGTCCTAATAGACAAACTATACGAAATGTACTAATAGACAAACCATCCGAGGTGAACTACTAGACAAACTATCCGAGGTTTACTAATAGACAAACCATACGAGGCGTACTAATAGACAAATCATACGTGGCGTGCAAATAGATTAACCCGGTCAAAGGCTAGTTAAATCAAAAATGTCATTTCTAGGATATTATATATCCCAAGAGATGGCTGACAACTTATAAATAATTTGAATACTGCTAGAGAATTCTTAGGAATTCCTAAATTATTAGTTGAATCGAAATAAGAAAAGACAAAAAATGTTATATCGAAGCGGATTGAAACACCGTCGTAAATTGTCAAGTATTGGGAAAAGGTTAGTCACAAAGTAATTCATAAAGAACACAACACGCAAATCTAGAAACGCGTAAACAAACGTGCGCAAAATGAAATTCATGGCTTGTTCAGCATACGCACAGAGAGATAATTTTTTCAAGAGCGCCTCATTTCATTTGTCTGTTTATATTTTTCATTTTTTCTATTCACAGATGCACCCTCTGGGGAAGTGATCGATCTTTTTTTGAATCATTAAGCAAGTGCAATAAATATATTTATTTCTGAAATATGGTTCAGTACTAACTGGTCGCAGAGCTTTAGGTAAAATGTAATGTGTCTTGAGGTTTTGTTTTACGCAAATAATAAAAATAAAACACATATATGCATATGTGTGTATATGTATGAACACGTACATGTGCACACACACGTAGACATACATGTATGCGTGCGCACACACATACACGCACCCACTTACACTCACATATACATATATGAACGTATTGAAAATTAATATAAGAAAGTAGTAATAAACAAATGACAGTCAAGCTCAGTGTAATCGTAAGAGATTACCTGAAGAATAAATGACTAAAAGGAAAAAGGCCTCGAAAAAGGTAAAAATGAAGTGATTTTTAATTTCCTATCAGAAATGTAAAGAAAACCCCAGTTACAGTCGACGTACAACAACAACAAAAATCTCGGGTTTCATATCCTCTCGGTTTTCTCTGCAACATCGTGCGGACATGGGTACATGGGAGAAACTAGAGATACAGTGTGAGCCAGATATCACTTATGAGTAGCAAATATCTACAATATTTTGGCAGAAACGCGTAAACAAACATACAAAAAAATGAAAATTTATAGCTTGTTCAACATTCGGACAGAAAGAAAATTTTTCCACGATTCAAATGCTCAAATTGCACTTGATTTCATTTGTCTAATTGTATTTTTCATTTTTCCTATTCACAGAAACGCGCTCTGGGGAAGTGGATGGATCTATTTCTGAATCATTTAGCAGGAGCAATAAAATTAACTAACCAGATTATTTTCAAGTAAAAAATAGAGATAGAAATATTTTTATATATTTAGGTAGATATACTTATCCCTACATACGTATGAACAGATATATCCATGCATGTGTGTGTGTACATATGTATGGACACACACACGCACACAAATTAATATATATACGCATTGAAATTGAATATAAGGGAAAAAGTATTAAAGATGAAAAGATAAAAAACAACCAACTTCCTACTACATTGAAAATGACAGTCGCGCTCACTGTAATCGTGAGAAATTATTTGGACAAAAATAACCAAAAAGAAAAAGACTTCGAAAAACGTGAAAAATGGACTGGTTATTAATTTCCTAATTGAAATTTTTAAGAAAACTCAGGTTACAGTCAAGGAACAACACAACAACAAAGAAAACTTCTCGGGGTTCACATCATATCGGTATTCTCTTCAGCATTATACGGACATGGGTACATGGGATAAAATGGAATAACATTCTTGCCGGATATCGCACCTGAGTGGCGAATATTTACAAAACTTGGCACGTATAGGTAGATTAAACAGTGGTCCACAGTAATAATTTTAATTACGGAAATTTAGAGTTTTTCTGATTTGAAAGTTCAGTGCTAGTGTGCGCTGAACGCACTGAAAAATAAGAATAAAATACAATTTTTCAAACCCCCCTTTCCTATCTTCGTGAATGATTTCGAAATAGTGAGACAACGTTAGCCAAATTTAAATTTATTAAAAACATAGCACAACCCTCAGATCTATAAGCTTGTACACACAAAATGTATTTCAGAGTTTATTTGTCATACGGACGTGAAATAAAAATAGAGAAAAAAGAAAAAATAAATAAAGGTGTGGAAATACTCCTAATTATGGAGAAAATAACCTTCATTCCGCTGCATTGAACTGACAGCTGTGGTGCTCTTTATAGTCGACGGAAATAAGTAAGACCAATATTAGAATGACTTAGCGAACGTAAAATGAAATAATTTCTAATATCCTAATAGAAATTTCAGGAAAATTAAAATTTCAGGTAAATGGGAAATTCACACCGAAATGCTATGGCAGAGATGCAAAATGACGTGACACATTTACTCTAAATTCTTTTACAGTTTTAGAGTTTTTGATATGCTGGGGAAGTTTGTCCCACAGAGGAGCTCCAGAAACTTAGAGAGCTTTTTGTCCCATGGTAACTGACCAAGACACCAAGACCAAGACCAAGACCAATGAACGGTAACTGACCAAGACATCATTCCTCAGATTTGGCTTTGCATTTGGGATATTGGATAGAAATTTTTTTACTACATCTGCATTACTCTGAGGGAGGTGCAGAAGAGATAAGAACATTCGTCGAGCTTTTTGGATCATGAATCTGTTCGGTATTGGGGTCCAGTGGAGTTTTCTTAAAAGAGGGGTGGCCTGATCGTGTTTCTTGAAATGTCCTTCGCATACCACTTTGGCTGCGAAGTTAATACATTTTTGCAACTCTTTTTGACGACATTGAGGTAAATCTCCCACACTACATAGACTGCAGTAGTCCAGACGCGATAAAACTAAAGACTGAATCACTAATAACCTGTATTTTTCGTCAAGTGTGTTCTTAATGCGATGAAAGAACATTAAGGTTCCGTTGATCTTGTTGCACGTTGTTTCTACGTGTGAGTTGAAAGTCATATTTTTGTCGGAAATTTTTTACCTTATCTACTGGTTCAATTTTATCGTCTCCAATTGTTAGCGTAAATGGTGGTAAATTTCTGGTCGCATTCTGTGATCCAAAAATAATGCATTGCGTTTTACTTGCGTTAAGTAACATACCCGTACGTTTTCAAAACACCTTGAAAATTTTAAATGGAGTGACCTTAACTACCCATTTGAACACTACCAGAGAATCCTTCGTAATTCCTTCGTTATGACTAGGAGCAAAAAGAAGAACATACGGGAAACGTTTTACCGAAACAGACTGAAAACACCATCGTAAATGATTATCAAGGAGAGGGAAAAGATTTGTCAGAAGTGCTTTTTTAAAAAAATAGCACAATACGCGTATGAGAACCAATGTCTACAAAATTTTGGCACGTAGCCTAAACAGTGGGCTCATGCATTGATTTCATTTACCGAAATTTAGAGTTTTTTCTGATTTGTAGTTTATAGTACTAACTGGTTGTAGAGAGAGAAAGAAAGAAAGAAAAAACACTCATTTACTTAAAAAAATTGACATATGATATGTATCCAACACGTTAGATTTTTAAAATATTGTTTTGTAAATGTCCTTAATTAATAAACAAAACAAACGAGGAGTACAATAGCCGTGTCAGGGGTTTATTATGTAATTTAGGGAAACAAACAACTTATATGTTCTCGGATATTTCATACAAGCAAGATGACTGAAAGCTTATAAATACTAACAGAGATTGCCTTGGAAGTCCTTCACTATAAGTTAAAAAGAAAGAAGAAAAGACACGAGAAATACTCTACCTAATCCAACTGGAACACCGTCGTAAATGATTTCCAAGTGGTGAGACAAGGTTAGCCAAAAAAATTTACACAAAACAAACAATTACAATTTCTAATTTTATAACATGATTTTCGAGAAAATTAAGATACAGTTTGAGACCAGCTACTTTTTCATCCTCTTTGTATTCTCATAAACAACATACGTACATGGGTACATGGGATAAAATAGAGACACTGGAATAGATTGATATTACTTATGAGTAACAAATAGCTACTAAATTTCTACACATAGACTACATATGAACCTAATTATGGTTTCATAATCAACTGCACTTTACAGACTAAGTGCTGGGTTTTCACAGCAGAGATAGTATGAAACGGACAAAGTCAGCTGGAATAAGTTATATAGGCATTTCAACTTCGCAGAGTTCGAAATGTTGACCCCGACGTAGCAATGAGTATGTTTAGTTAAGGCAATCGGTCGATCGTTTAGTTTGAATTCATATGGAACTGTTGCAGCCAATTATTCTCTATGACAGAGAGGCGAAATGATTTTCCTTGAAGTCTCTTACAATTTTGGAGTTTTTTATAAGCTGGGCAAGCTTTTCCACAAAAGAGCTTCAGAAACTGAGAGATTTTTGTCAGGGGAACATCCTTAACAGCAGACAAAACTATTTAAAATTGAAAGTTTTGTTCTTAAATCGCATGCTTTAAGCATCTACATATTTTTCTTGCGGCTGATTAAGCTTCCTAAGACATTATGCCATGCTCATGACTGGTGCGTGCTATTTATTCTTGTAATTTTCTACTTGTTCGAACATTTTTGCTTGCGGTCATATTGTTGTTTGTGACTGAAGATCAAGAAGCCCATTATTCTTTGACAGAGTCCCAGCAAAAGCTAATGCTGATGCGCACATTGTGCGCATTGAGAGCAATAAAATAAAGTTCTGGCGAGTACGAACTTCAAGTGTTAGCCCTGCGCCCTGAGTCAACCTCAACCCTTAAAGAATAACTCTAAAGCTTCAAAAAAGTCCCTCGTATCACCTCCTGGGTTGTCATTATTGGTGTCGATGGCAAGTGGAATACCCAACAAGAAGGTGTCCTTCCAAGCAACCATCATTGAGTTCAGGATGAAATCGGGCAGTGAAAGGTAGAACATATTCTCAAAAAAACGTTTTCCCACGTCTCGTGCTCCCTCCGGTGTAAAAAGGTAAGCCACGGCATCGAAGAAGGAATAGATGTTGATTTTTATCCTCTGTAAAAGTAAAACAGACAAGATGTCAGGAAATCAACAATTAGTCAAGAAAAAAACGGGAAAGTTTATTCAATCGCAAAAATTGAAAAAGATTCTGCTCGACCTCATTAGAGTCGTAGTGATTCTTTAAATTTAGTTTGTGACACTTCTGCCGATATTATCTCAGTACTCAATGTGCCTACCGGGGACTGTGTTCAGCTACTAACAGCTCTCTATACATGCGCGGTTGCGTGCAATGAACACTGGCACATTCTCTCACAATGGGAAACGTGACTGCGAATGAAAATAGTATTGCAAAAAGGAAACTTCTCAGTATCTTGCATCCATGCAAATCTTTGCTGCCATGAAGCGAAAGAACATTGACTTTGCTTTTAGCTCGAAGAAGTTCTGCTAGTTTATGCAGAAACGCTCATCTAAGCACAGGAAACTTTACATAATTGCCAGTAGAATTTTTCCATTTCTAACTTTACTTGACAGTTACATTCCAACACTGCAGTACTGGCATATCCATTATTCTTCTCCCAGCTAATTTCGACTCCCAGGTCTGAACGATGATAGGAGTATTCGCACTCTCAAGGAAACTACCTTTCACACTCTGACCTAACCTCTACATTTCATAATACCTTCCAAACAAAACACTTTGAGAGTGCACACTCATAAATCACTTGTAAAATTTATTGAAGGTTTGAGAATTCTATTTCTATTCAGCTTTTAGAAGTACATTAGTACGAAGAAAAATATTGAACCTTCCGAAAGCCACCTGCGCAGAAAATAAGCTTTTAATGTACTCGTGTAATTTATCGAGAAGGAAATCACAACAAAATACACACAAACTAACCAATGAGTCACTAGTTATGAAAATCGATGAAGAGTGCCCTGAAACATAATGTATTCGGGGTGTTTTAAAATGATGCCAAAGAGTGGAATTTTTTGTTTGTTAAGTATGAAGTATTAAAGCTTTTAGATGACCACCATTAATGTTCAAATTAACATTTGCTCTTTTTGTTGAAAACTTCGTGTTGAATATGATTATGGCAAATGAAACTCATTTCCACTCTGAAGGAGAACTTGATAAGCCAAATCGTAGATTTAGAGCATCTAAAATCCCTCAGAAATTGTTCACTCTTCAATTATCAAACTTAAGTTACTCTTTGGTACTCTATCAGAACTTCAAGAACCATTGGTTCGTATTTTTTTTAATATACTCATGGTAATACAGTTACTATTCATAGAAACCGGTAGACTATTGTCTTCCATAGAGGAAATTTGAAGAAATAAAGAATTTACAACAACAAACCTGAAATCCAGCACGAATTCAAACGCACCATCTTTCAAAAGTTTAACAGTAGAATTCAAGTGGTGAAAGTAATGAACAGCGTCATTAGAAAAACATGTTTTTAGTTTAGCAATAATGACGGCTGCATAAAATAAATTATGAATCACACTTAACATACTTAAATGAAATTCTAAGCTCTCTTGTATCGTTGCGACTTATTATGAACTCGTTATTTTACATAGTATCTTGTAATTAATTTTACTCGTGGGCCACCTTGTATGTAAATGACAATGCTACAAGGAAGCACACTTCAGTTGTTTGTGTGTATTATTTATGCGACTCATTATAAAAAGCTCTTACCTGATATACAGGGAGAGAACAGGAGAGAGCATCTAGCTCCTCAATTGTCAGATTGCGAATCTCTTCGAGACTGTTCGGTGGCTCTGCATCGCAGAACATCAGCCTGAGGACCTGATCTCTGACCTCCATCACAAATGCCGTCGTCCACCTCACGATTCTAGAGAAAGACCGCTTCGATCTTCGGCGACCTCTCAAATCTTGCAGTGCCGTAACATTGCCTCTTATTTGAAAACTGTCAACACTTCTTTGAAGACGAATGTTTTCAATATATGTTTTCAATTTTTCTTGGGCACTTTTCTCTCCGGTTTTAGGGTCGTCAAATTTGACTGTGTATGAGAGTCCAAACATAGGCAGCGGTCTGGCGCTAGTTAGGCGTGGACTCCGTGCACCAACAGAGCCATTGCGAAAAGATGCCACAGGGATGAGTGTCACCTCACCAGCCTTAGAGGCATCACCAAGCAGCATCACAGGTGCAGAACTGGCAAAGGGCCATTTACACAAGGCCACGATGCTCAGGAGAAATAACAGCAAATTCATCTGAAAAATGATAACAAGAATCTTGCAGGGTGAATTGGATACTATTATTTATTCGAAACTTGTGCATCTTCACAGAGCATGTATGATATGCCCGTAATTGTAGCAGAGGAATATACGTACAATAGTTTTGCTATATTCAGCAATTGGTCATTGTCCTTCAAGAGAGATGTCTACAGGGAAACCTACTGGTATTTAAGAAAAGAACGATTGTGAATCATTGTACAATTCTCCATTTTTAAGTCGGTACAGGCATATAATATATAGAAAACTAATCATTTAATTCCACATTCCAAAATTTACTGGCTGGGTGGTGTCCGTGTTCACGGTAAAAAACCCAAAGAGGCAAGTGTACGGACTCATCTAGAACACTCGACACGAGAAGGTGGAACACACCTTTCCGTAGCTTCTGCAAGCAGCTATACTCGCATTACGGTCAAATTCTAGTTTATAGATTAGCCTTTTTAGACTTACATTTCATTCTTTCACGCCGTTCTAAAAAAAACTTGTTCATGAAAACGATAGGCGTAAAAAATACGATATTTTTTTTATACGTAAACTTTTTTAACGGACTAAATGTTTGTAAAACCTCTTCCTAGGAATAAAATTTTTCTTTGCTATTTTCCTAACCATATACTATTGAAAGAATTGCTAGCATATCTCAACGAGGCTAACGAGCTGAGCAATGTGAAAAAATCAAAACAATCAAAAACACAAAAATATTTGTACTAATGATGCCTCTCCAAGTGAGAGCAAAGAATGTGAAAATAACTGAAGAAAATAATTTTCAGGTTATCACCTAAAAAATGTATCCCCTTGAGCACTCAGGATGTGGCAACCTTTAAGTTGCCAGATGCCAAGTACAAAATCTTATTCAAAAAGATCAAGATTTAGGATTTTAGCTCTAAAAACGGCATACATCGTGGTTGAGATTACTAGAAATGAGCTACACTGCCAGCTGTATAGGTGCGACGCCATGAATTGGTTGAAAATCTGGTCCTATAGTTCATCCGGTATTTTCTGCTCACCTTCACTCATTGGGTTACGTCGCCTCCCCTGAGTGGCTGCATGCGGTGTGATGCTGTCGTCTATGCAGAGGGTCTTCTGTGGACCGAGCGGGGTCTCTCCTCTCTGATGTTAATAAATTTTTTATGTTTTAGACAATTGGCACGAATTTTAGACAGAGTTTCCCCGCATAACAACATTTATAATCACATATAAAATTAGTTTGCGAGAGAACTAGTCCAAACGGTACTTGTACGAGTATCGACAATTTTAGGCTGGAGCTAGAATACCAAAGAGTCTCCTGGCTCCGTTTATGGTGAACTACGGTATTTGTGTTACGGTGATGTGTTGAGAGTAAGTCAACATCATCAGACCATGTTACTATGAGTTGACGGCGCCATGATATTCAGTCATAGTATACGTGAAATTAAGTCAGTCTTTCTTTAGTTGTGTAGAAAAATGACTTGGTTCATGATTTTGAGTTTGAGTCATAATTTGACCATTTGTTATCCAATTTTTCCACAAATAAATATGAAATAATGATATAGCATTTCAGGCTCATATAAATGAAGTAGAAAATTTAGTATAAAGACATGATCTGAGGCACTCTATGTATTACATTACTATTCTCATTATGAAAATAACATAGCTCGTTCTTTTGATAATATTTCACTACTTAAATAATTTACCTTATAATTGTTTGAATTAAGGATACTCAAGGCGTATGCTTTAGATGCTCTACGTACCTGCGAAATGTAGCAGCTATTCTGAGATGGATGACGTGATGTCCGTTCTGATGTGGAAGCCAAGCTGAACAACTTAGATCCGCTTAGTTCGAGTCTCTTATATACCTCAAATTCATGTGGAAAAAACAAAAAATGTCTCGTTGGCCTCGATGTTATCAACAGCCATAAGTTTACTCCCCGGGAATCTTTCCTTCTTCATTCTAGCTACTTTTTTTGCGACGTACGAAGGGAACCAGAGCAGTAATGTGCAAATGCAAGATGCCTGTGTTAATTTACCTTTTTTCACCTTGAAATATGTGTTCTACAGCTGATAAGGTCCTTCAAAAGTGCCCCTCTATTATTTCTCTTTTGAAAACAATTAAGAAATGTTAAGTTTCTGATGGAGAGGATCAGATGGTAGAGCATTAAGGCTCAAATCGCAAACGCCTCCACCTCCCCTCAACAAGTATGCGTACATTGTATTTTTATAAGTTTTTATAAGTTTACACTATCCTGCAAAATACAGCATTCATTAATGAATGCTATATTTTTTCAGCGAAGCTATCTAGGATGATCAGTGTTTACCAGTAGGTCACAGAAAACTTACACTTTCGAATTTCTTCGTGTGTTTATAGCAAAGTAAACAAATTTATTAAGCGGATAAAGATGATGATCTAGTCTAAAGTTCTAAATACAGATGCTGCTAACATGGGTCTTGAAATTTAAAAGGTTGTCTGTAAACTACATACTATGACCAAGCGATTACGTAGCATGCGAATGGAAATCAGTTCCGGATGATTGTTTTGTGTGTGCTTCGAAGATAGGGACGGTTAGAGACTATATGAAAACGACACTTAATTTAGGAACGCATGGTCACTGTAAAAACTTGCGGCTTTCTATGAATGCGGTCTACTATGATTAAATAAATATAACATGCTGTATGAAATGCGAGCAATAAAGGCTTAGCCACCTGACTATCTACAAGTCAGATAATAGACAATTTGTTTGTATGTTGTTAGCGTTGCGCAAATGATAATTCTTTTCTTACGACCCTACACAAGGTAGATAAAATACTGTATCAGAGATATTTTGAAGATACAGATGCAGTTTAAGGAAAATTTCTGCATTTCATAAGTTTTGACAGAAAGACAGTTGAAAATCAAATATCCTTACACTAGTGCGTCGTGAAATTGTTTGTCTAGAATACTTCTAGCAAGTTAAAATGTAGTCATTCAAATTATACTTCTACATTGATGTTAAAAAAACTCAACAGAAAACTGAAAAGCTCTGTGCAAATTGGATCGAATTGGCTGTTTTGTGCTTCCATATCAGTTGTTCCATAAAACAAATAGATATCGTTATCGTCGCTTAGGACTATGCAGAATAGTGAATATTCACCTTTACTGCCGTCAGTCTCATTCGGAGTTATCTGTTGATGGCTTTAGTTGGGCACTTTTTCCTTTCCTCTTCGCACATCTTCTTTAGTCCAGACACAATTTACGGAGTTCTTTCTTTGATTTGAGAATTCAAAGAAAGCTTGCATTACGTCATGCATTGTAATCTTTTAATTTTGCGTTCAAGCAATCGTCGTTGCGAAACTTTTTACTCATTATGAAGTAGATTTTTTCATCGTATTGATAACTTAGTACTGAACTTGAGTGCGGACTGCTAGTGCATGACTCTTGGATTGAAAAACTTACTATCAACGTGATATATTAGAACTTTCTATAAAGAGCGCATATAATTAAGAGTAATTTTCAAATTTCAAAATTTTGAACTCACTCAAACGAACATATTTATAGCCTCCAAATTTTTAAAAACGTGGTGTTTGATTTAAGCTTGAACATTTATTTTTGTATTTGCTCCTACTCATCAAGAACTAGCACGAAATTATCATTTGAATGAAAATTTTAGTAAACAATGAAATGGTCAATTGTAATCACTTCCTCGAATTATGAAATTAAGTACTCACAGTTTCTTAAAATTTATCAATAACAGAAGCTTATAAGAGCACATTGTTTGACTTTTAAATTTTTATGATCCATCCATTTGAAATGAAGTTTTGATCTGGTTAATTTTACTTGCTATCCCGTTTTCACATTTTAATCTAGATGGCTTTCAATCGTTTAACAATTTCTGTCGCTATCTTATCCGACTTTGATTTTCTACGCACCTACTTTTCTGCAATGCTAATTATTCAAGTTTCTATCTGTCAAACCTGTAGGCACCATATTTGCTGATCTCAGGTCACCTCACACGCTTTACTTTTTGGTTTCAGACGTCATAGCATTGGTAGCAGTACGGTGCTTACAAATAATGCGTGTTGTTTAGTATTCAATTTACACGTAAATGCGTCACCGTGCTTTTAGCTAGAAACTAGAGAACACCAGTAGCGCAGCCAGGGGGGGGGGGGGGGGGGGNCCACGGGGGCCATGGCCTCCTCGAAATGTTGAACCGGGGGCCAGTTTCAGTAGCCGTTTGTAAGTCAAAGAATCATAAGATTTCTGATAATTAATGTCTGCCCCCCTCCAAAATTATTTGTTGGAGATCCTGCCCCCTCCGAAATTTTCGGCTGGCTGCGCCAGTGGAGAACTCTGTTCGGATCATATGATTTCCGAACCTGTTATTTTTTCTGTGAATAACTGACCGAAATTTAAGCTTATTTCAAAGAACAACTATGGAATGATGAACATCGCGTATATTTGCAAAAAATTACATGCCTAAACCCTAAATAAATCTACCCATGCAAGACGGTTTGATGGATGGCTCAATTGAAAACATTGGAAATCATGCCTCATTCTGAGATTATCTAGCATTAAACGTTTGGGTTCCATTTCTGTACGTGATTTTCATGAATTTATTTTAAACATCTTTCAAAATCGTCCCATTTTCGTATGTGAAGTCACAGTATAACCTTTACGCGCCATTCTAGAATATTTTACCCTTGCAATGCGTTGCCTCGTCGCAATCGTTATGGAAGGATATACAATCATTCAAAGCATCGAAAATGCTAAAAGAAATAACTAGTTGGAAACCGAAAATTTCAACGGCCAGTGTTGGATGAACGTACAAAAAAGAAAAAAGTTAATTTTCAATCATTTTGATACATAAAATGGATTAAATGGGCTTTTGAAATGTCTCAACATAAAGATCATTAGTTGGTTAATATTATATGAGTATGGTATTGGTTTAGCAATAGGTTAACAATGTTTTACGGGGAAAATGTGATAATCATTATCCTCATTCAGTTATTTCTAGTTTGAGAACGCTTATGAATACGGATGAGAAAGAAGAGACAATGACACATCAATGAAGAACGCCTTGAAGAACAGTCTCCACTTCCATTGACTCATGAACTTAGGCTTTAGCAGTAGACAGTGTAATGAGCGGAAGTATTCAATTTTGCAGTCAAAAAAGGTCGACCTGTAGGAAATTTGTAAGTTCGTTTTTCTTCCATTCAAATCAACATGTGCCGAAACCCTAGTTAGGAGAACTTGCTCTATCCCGTACAAACATAAAATTTCTTACCTTAGTAATGCTGGCACAAAAGATGCTCGAAATTTAGAAACGAGAAAGGACTGTTGCATAAGACGTTAAAAAACATTTTTCACCACTCATACAACAGTGAAATAAATATTTACGTTGACACTGCTTACTATACACACATAATTAGTAACGACGTGCCGTCTAGTACATCCTTACTGATTGGATACCATCAGGTGACTGAAATCATTGAAATGGGCAAAATGTTCTACAATTAAATAAAGATTTCATTTCACTTTATAAATCTGTAATCACTGGTTCATTCTGAAGAGAACAATTGTAGACGAAAATCTTGAAGTTGAGTAAGTTTTGAAAGCGCTCAAGATTGAGAACCCGAGAGTTCTAGCAAGAACCTCACTGAACTTCTTGTATAAAGTTGCTCATTCACAAATAATTTGTGAAATATTTTCACACTTTGAAACAGGAGCTTGACAAAAACATCACTACGAAATTATATTTAAAATTAAAAAATGCTGGTTGATACGAAAATAAGGCAGTTAGAATGAAAAAGTCACTAGCTCAGCTATTTTACGCAAGCTTGTACCTGTACACTTGATATACACTACCATACCAGAAATCACACTACGTAAGCATGCTCGTTAAAATTTTGATCGGAAAAAAAGCAGTGTACTGTAATTAGGGGAAGTATTTTCAAATTGATCTTTCAGTGTGTATTGCAGTGTACAGTTATTTTTGGTTTGCAAAATGTTGAGCCATTTTGGCTTTGAATCTTTTCATCGCCTGAGGGATTATTATACACTCGAGAAGTCCTGTTCCATAGCTAGGCACTAAATGTTGAAAAGAGCTTTTGCTCAGTATCAGATGAACGGTAACTCACTAAGACATCATTTGTCCTATTTGGGTTTTGGTTCGTAGTGGTGGGTTAGAGAGATTTTTCAATATTTTTTCACAGATTTCCCTTCGACACCTTTGAACACAGAAGTTTTTATGTGAGTAATTTGAATTATGAATTGTGTTGGTGCGTAAGTGAGCACTGAAAGTTTCTTAAGCATCCTGAAATCAAAGTATAAAAATGATGGTCTCAAACTAAACGCCAAAAAGCACAATGCATTATTTCTGTATTCTATGATCAAATTAATTGTCAAAACTGATCTAACGCTATGAAAGGATAAAATAGAGACGTAGAAAAAATTGTAAAAATTTAACAATTTGATTCTATCAAGAAAAGTTCTTAAGATCTCGTGTAGATATAACATGCGGCAAAACTTAAGAGGTTCTTGAGTCCAATCAATCAAGCCTGATACAAATCATCTTGTACATTAGTTTTTCAAATGCCTTATAACCAACACCAGGACGTAATGACGGTTACCCCCAGTCAAGCCGGTACCCATTTCCGACAATGGTTGGAGTGGAAAATTCTGGCTGAGTTCTCTCTCTTCCCAATTGGAAGAAATCACCGGACGATACAGCCGGGATTCGAATTGCGGACACTTTCTCGTGAAGAGCGCGTTCTTAACTTCTCGGCCACGGTGACCAGTTTAAGGAGCCCTTATGTATTTTCTTGATCATCTGAAAAGTATGGTTAGTGTAAAATCTAACTTATTCGCGACACTATCTTTAGTGTCATCATGTCTCGACTGTTGCAGCTGTCGAACGCTCTGGAGGGAATGTACAGAAAGAAAGAAAAAAATAGGAAAAACAGTTTATTTCCAATAAAGATGATACAAAAAGCTCATCAACGGTTTTTAGAATATCTTAAAGTAAGGATCCTTAGTTGGTACACGCACATGAGTATTGTAATACCCATGCCACTAGTCGAAACAAATGGTTGAGGGCAATGTATTCTTGTTAGGCTATAAATTGCTCCACACAAGGCTAACAAGAACATTTCAGGACGTGAATAAGAGAAGCAAACAATAATTTCCCATAAGGTTAACACATTAGAAAAAGTTACACTATTTTTTGAAATGTCATGTTGCAAATGTCTTTAATTGATAAACAAACATAGGTGCCATAACTGTCCAGTTCAATGCTAATACAGAGACTGAGAGAAAAATGACACAAAAATATATCCTATAGCGAATAATTGAAGATGAACAGTGCTTGTTAATTCATGGAAGCATTAAAGAAAATGAGCTTTGTGGGGTGAAAACACTTATGAAAGTTTACACGTACATTGACAGAAAAGATTTGGCTTTCCTGATGTCAGGGAATAGTTTAAGAAGCGTTTGTTGAGCCAGATATTCAATAATATCTTTTCGAGCGTGCGTGAAAAAATAAATAGAAGTGAGTTGACAGCATAAAAGAGCACATTTTAACTCTCACAACGAATTTATGAAATTTCTTATTTAAATGCTTGACAATAACATAGGGAGAAAATTGAAAAAAACGGTATTCATAGGACAAATCCAAGTTGCTTGATTAGAAATTTTGCAGAAACTGCTGTGTGTAAATGAGTGAATGTTCAAACATATATGTATATATACACACACATACACATATATGCATAGATACTTGGGTACAGGCATGAAATTACAAGTTTTTTTTTCTAATTAAATATTTTAACACAAAGTAATTAGTTGATAGGATCTTATTAAACATTTATGGGTGATGACACAACAAGTTTAAATTATTCAAATAAATGAATTACACTAATAAAAAGAAATTACGTGTTAGGTAGCGTTACAGGTTGGGAGTGAAAAGAAAAAGAGCGGTATTTGTAGTTCAATTGCTAGTCGCTAGTTCAATACACATATATTTGTACAAATATATATATATATATATTTACACACACACCTACATACATTCGCATACATACAAATATACACACAAATGCATGTACGCAAATATTAGCATACAAGCAATCATACGCGTACGCATACGTACGAGATTTGAAGGGTAAATTTCTATCGAACCAGATGCCTAGATTTCAACTTTTTCAAATGGATTAATTTTATCATTCCCTGCTGTAAGGGTAAGATTTGGATTTTTTTTATTGCATCTTTGGATAAAAAAATAATGCATTGCGTTTTGCTAGCATTTAGTTTGAGATCATTTTGGTCGTACCATGATTTCAGGCTAATCATTAGGGTTTCAGCTGCAACTTACGTCTGCGGTATTCCTGATACAGTTATTGTTATTGCAATTTGAACATCATCTGCAAACATGCAGATTTGTGTGTTAGAAGGTCGAGGATTCACTTTAAGAAACACACTTTCAACTCTATTTCTATCATCAGATTTTTTCTGTTTCTCAACATTACTCACATATTCGTTGGATATCTTATGAAAATTCTCCGCAACCCGGTAATACAGCCACCATCTAATCGTTCCTTAGGCCGCGGCCAGACAAACAGCAGTGGAGCAGAGCAGAGCAGTTTCGACCCTGTGGTAGCTGCTAGCTTCTGCTAGTAAGTTAGGTGGCCAAACAAACAGCAGCGTCAAGTCTTGAGTCCGCAGCAGTTGCAATCTTGGCGCTAAGAAGATCTGTGCTTTGTGGCTGGTTACCTCAAATTTTGCTTATTGTATAGCTGTAGAACTGGCAATATTTCATCTAATTATGTTTATTTATATATATATATCTATGCTACTCAAAATGTTGTTAGCATTACAAGTGCATCCGTTCACTGTCGTATTTTACTTTTGATTTCCTATTGCTGCAAACAATGAATAAAATGGCTTATTACTGTTTTACAATTGCTTCATAAAATTCATCAAGAAATTAATTGCATGACATGCAAGTTATGATTACTGATAGAATAATCATGCAAATAATTCAATGACCAATGATTTGAAAACTAGTAGTTACTTGAATCAGAATTATTTTGCAGTGCTCTACATGTAGATACATTACAGGACAAGGAACTTGTTCGTTCAAGCGTACAAAGATGTCAAATTATGGAAATAACAAGCCGAATTTCGAACTAATAAATTAAGAAACATATTTCAAAGTGTAAAAGGATCTTTTGTATTTGGCTTGCGGCACTAAGTTTGAATTTAATAGCTATTTTCCCAAAGCACTCGAATAATACAACCGTTTTCTGGAGAAGCTATAAGTTTTTTAGTTGCATGCTTTCAAAGTTATTTTTACCAATGTAATACTGATAAAACGCAAACTTAAATATTTCTGTAATAGCCATGCCCAGCGCTTCGCGCTGGTGCAGAATGAGTTAAAGATCTCTTTTCACATTTGCCTCTCACAAATGACCTAACCTGTCATTCCTCAGTATTACTTAGGAGAAGAAAGATTAATGTTTATAACTAAAAAACGATTAGTTGATACATAAAAACGTGTGTTTGAAGTCAATTTTAGTGGCGTGCGCCTAACGCGAAAGACCTAATATAAAAATATACGGCAGTGGTACGCTTTAATGTGTTGAAATTATTGACTGAAATTATTGACTAAGAAAATGCTTGGTATAGGGTTAGTTTTTCATTTTATGTGATGGAAAATACCTATATACGTATAAATAACTATACAAGCCCACTTAACACTAACTTCAATAGTGCCTGCCACAAATGACCATTGTTCATTAACATAGTTATGATCGAAATATAATGAGATGCACCCCCGATCGTAGGAATAGCTTGCATCGAGGAGATCAGAAGTTCGACATCCTCCTCGTACGAACTCTAGGGTGCACTGAGTCACGTAAATAGAAACAAATTAAAATCTCAAAAGGTGACAAACCGGGTCAAAAAGGAACATAACTTAAAAATCTTCAAATAAATATTTTAATATTGGAGGATGAGTTCAATAACCTTACGAAAAGTAGCTCTTTCTTCAGCACTGCTGTAAAAGTCCTTTTAAGTCATTAATTTGAGGAATTCTTGAGAAGGCTGCCATTTCATGCAGTTAGTGAAACTAAGTAAACTTTTGGAGCATAGAAGTGAGTTTAAAGTTTCTGTTTTCAACAC
The DNA here is from genome assembly GCA_014220935.1 of Platorchestia sp. MABIK. Lineage (NCBI taxonomy): Eukaryota > Metazoa > Arthropoda > Malacostraca > Amphipoda > Talitridae > Platorchestia > Platorchestia sp. MABIK. The sequence continues at coordinate 60,377 of JACJUY010000582.1, read as the reverse complement.
AGACCTGTTTTTGCGTTTAATACTATTTACAATGAAATAATTGGAGAAGAAGTACTTTAAAAACATTTTCTCTGAACGTTTCGAGCCTTGGCTCATTCTCAACAAAACGTCTACAAATAAAATGATAAACAAGTCACTACACCTAAAATTACAGAAGAGCAAAAATTAAGCGCGAAAAAACAAACAAACAAAACGTATAATAATAATTTATCAGTTGACTATTTTCAGAGAGTATACACTCTGCATTTCGTTGAGAGAGGGTTTGAGTTTAAGAATGAATAACGACTCTATATACGGAGGTCTAAGTTGGCGGCACAAGTATCTAATATTTTAAATTTGCTAATGTCAATAATTTGTTCACAGGAATCATTATTACAATGTTGTCTGATACTAGAATGAGTAGGAGAGGTAAGCAAGCGACCTGTACGATAACTTCGACCATCATGTTCAGCAACCCTGATATAAAGTTCTTGGAGGGTGGAACCCACATACTGCCATGCGCAATGCGCACAACGGAAATTATAAGCGAGGGAAGATCGCATGCCGGTCGGGAGCACATCTTTTAATCTAAAAATGATCCAATGGTACGCTTGTTAACTAAAATAACACGAAAGGAAATTTCCGAAAAAATTTAGGCAAAAGCATTAAAAGGTCTTTTCTCAACTTTTCGGATTGATATCCAAAATATGGCAACACACGATAACTATAGTTTAGAGCTTGAACACGAGATTCCAGAATAAATTTACTATTCAGGAACTTACTAATGGCACGAAAAATAACAGAATGTTGATAACCATTGTTTGTAAAATAAGACTGTAAAAAAATAAATTCTTTATGAAGGTCAGTGTATTTTGGACAAATATTATGGGCGCGAGTTATAAGGGTTGAGATGCAATTAAGGTTAAATCTCTTGCAACAGAAACTAAAGTAACTAAGACAAAACCCAGAGAATGTTGGCTTTCAGTAGACTGAGGTTATGAATTTATTACCAGATCGGTGAACATTGATATCAAGATAATTTAATTGGTTATTTTTTTCCAGATCTAAAGTGAATTTTGTATTGGGATGTCTGGAATTGAAATATTGAAGAAAGGAATGGGCATCAAATTTGTTTTTGAAAAGGACAAAAGTATCATCAATAAAGCGCCTATAGAAAACTGGTTTGAATGAAGTCGGACACTGATTTAACCATTTCTGTTCATTGTGGCACATGAAAATGTTGGCGAAAGTAGGGCCTAAAGGGAGACCCATACCCAACCCTTCAATCTGCTTATATATGCAACCATTGAAAATAAAGAAAGAATTTCTCACACATAATTCTAAAAGAGACCTAAAATAAGTTTTTATTAAACCTATAACCGAAGAGAACGGAACAGAAAACAAGGAATTTTTGCAAATATCAATGTTTCGTCAAGAAGTACATTGGTAAAAAGATTCTCAACGTCAAGGGAAGCCATAAAATACTCATCAGCATCAGGTTGACTAGATATAATTTGTACAAAGTCATAAGAATTTTAAACAGTGAAATTACTAAGAGTTAAATGGCTCAGCAACGGAACTAAAAATTTGGAAACATTATAGGTAGCACAATTATAGGCGGCGAAAATCGGTCTGAATGGTAACGTTGTCGCGAAGTTAGGCTAATGAATTTTTGAAAATCCATAGAGAATTCCTGGGCCTGTGCCAGAACAAATTAGTTTCTTAGAAATATCATCTTGCAATAAATATAAGTTTTTGAGTTTGCCCAGAAAGTCATTTACCTTATCTTCTATTTTCAAAGAGTATTTTTGCATGGGCTCAGCTATTGGGAGGAATTTACTCGTATCAGAAACAAGCGCTCAATATAACTAGTTTTGTTCGGAATTACGACGGCACGATCTTTGTCAGATTTTGTTACAAAAACATTAGGATTTGTTGATTTATATATTAGTAGTTTCAGCTCAGAAATGTCGGTCTTCAAAAATATCGCTGAGAAAATTTTGAAAGGTTTGAAGCCATAAAAATAATTAAATGAGAGTGATTGCAATTGCTCAGTGAAGTCGACAATTTTGGTCTGGTTAGGAAATTTCTGCTGCATAGTTAACGCCAATTTTTCAAAGTTAAGGAAGTATTTATAAAAATTAATCTTGTAAACGGGTAGGCAAAAATTCAAACCAAATGCCAATAAGAACTTGAGACGGTTGCTTGACGGAAAATAACTCTAATTATGCACGACTTTGTTTGAATAACAGGGCTGAAGATAGTTTGAAATTTCTAAATTACACAGTTTTCTTTCGTGAGATCCCTTAGTATCAAAAGACTTTTTATTGCTTTTGACTAAATTTTTCCCGGAAATTTCCTTTCGTGTTATTTTGGTTAACAAGCGTACCATTGGATCATTTTTTAGATTTAAAGATGTGCTCCCGACCGGCATGCGATCTTCCCTCGTTTATAATTTCAGTTGTGCACATTGCGCATCGCAGTGTGTGGGTTCCACCCACCGAGCACTTCACATCAGGGTTGCTGAACATGCTGGTCGAAGTCATCGTACAGGTCGCTTGCTTACCTCTCCTACTCATTCTGGTATCAGATAACATTGTAATAATGATTCCTGTGAACAGATAATTGACATTAGCAAATGAAAAATTTTAGATACTTGTACCGCCAACTTAGACCTACGTATTTTAGAGTCATCATTCATTCATAAACTCAAACCCTCTCTCAACGAAATGCAGAGTGGATACCCTCTGAAAATAGTCAACCGAATAATTATTATGATTTTTGTTTGTTTGCAATAAAAAAGAGAACCAGGAAAATGGTATAAAACATTTTTCATTAAAATGTATTCTCGAGGCTGTAAAAGACTCTTAAAAAATGGACGTTTCGAGCCTTCGCTCATCATCAGCAATACGAATTCGAACAAAAAGTCATCGGTAAAATACAAAAAGAAAACAACTTAAAAAAATGTATGACATTACTTATTGACTAGGGATAAAGGAAATGAGCTAAGATGATTATTTAAAACAGGTTTCGTTTTAAAAATGAACAGAGACTCTAAAATCCGCAATTCCGCGCACAACTTTGCTCTGGCTATGACTTTGAAACTATTTTTCTTGACAGCTGTGTCGCATTCAAAAGCATGATTTCGGATGGCTAAGTTGGATGGGCTTGCTAAAATGTTTCCCGTCCGGTGACTCCTGCCTTGATGCTCGGCAATCCTACATCCCAGAGTACGGGTAGTCATGCCCACACACTCAGATGCACAAAGTGCACAACTATATATTTGTATATTAGGGACGCCTGCATCTCAGTAGGAAGTCTTTCCTTGAACCTAAAAAATAATTCAATTTTGTGATTATTGATTAATATTAATC